>JAZKJV010007274.1:0-600000 GCA_037367405.1 Ottelia alismoides | reverse complement strand
TATTTAGGTCCTTACAAGCTTAGCTCACGTGGTCCCCTACTTAAGCTGGGCATTTTGTATTTGTACCCTTACAGGTTTTTGGAATTTTAGTTTTATATTTAAACTTTGAATTCCAGTTATAAATTTCTAGGTATTTTATATGCTCTCCCCTTTTATTATAAATACACCCCTACCGGTTTAAATTAATTTTATTTTTGCATTTTTCATTTAAAATAGCTCTTATGCTCTAAAAATTCTAAAAAAATAGGTGTTGATGCATGATTGGCTACTAATTCATGCTATACTTTTTATTTTCCCTTTTGTGTGCATTTAACATTTATTAAAAAAAACTTTTAGAGCTATTTTATTCCCCATTAGCCTTAAAAAAGTCAAAAAAAGTTACAAAATCATCTTTGAAAATTCTAAAAAATTAGTAGTTGTCTATTATTATTTTTTGTATGTCTAGAACAAAAAATTCCTAAAAATAGAAAAAGAAAATAACTAAAAAATAAAAAGCTCCAAAATCTTATAAAATTATATAATATTCACAAAACCCCAAAAATATTAATTTCTATTTGATAGTTTTATTTATATTTGGTACTAAGTATTAAAATTAGTTTTGAGATTTTTTGACTTTATTTAGTATTTTTAAATCTCAAAACAATCTGATATATTTTTAAAAGTCCTGAATTTGTATATTTCAGATTTTAAAAATAACTAAAAATTAGCGAAACTCCTCGAGAAATCACAAAAGCATTAGAAAAATGTTTAAAACACAAAAATATTTTACTCTATATTTTTTATTATATATAAATATATTTATAATTATAATACCTTATATATATTTACATTATATATTAAAAAAGAAATTAAAAAATCATGAAATTATAAAAATAAAATTTAAAATTATAAATTTATAAAAAATATTTATAAAAAATAATTAATAAAAATCAACAAAAATATTAATAAATTAATTAAGTGAATATTATGCAGATATACATATATTATTTATTCATTATTTATATATAAACAATATACCTGCTATACTGACTTGTCTCCCTTTGCTCGACATCCAAACTACTTGTGCACTATACACTTTTATTTCTAGGTTATAATACATCTTGATCAACACACATTTGCTTATATTGCTTCATATTTATATTGTGGGTGGATTGTTGATTTACCAAGTGATCTTTGAGAGCAGTCACTTCGACGACTGTGCGTCCACCTTATGTAATAGGCATGATCCTCCTCTCAAGATAATTTCTGGTATTTTAGTCGGTGAACGAAGGTGAGGCAAGAACTTTTTCCACTCAAGGCTAAATGGACCTACAGGTGTTAGATGGAAAACCAAGGAAACTAGGAGGCAAATAGGGTGATTACAACAATCAAGTAATGTCGGAATGGAGATGAGGCATAGCCCTTGTATATGGAACAGATTGGAGAGAGTGTTCGGGTGAAGGATAGGTCGGTTGGAATGGTGCATGAAGAAGGTGATGTCATGACGATGTTCAGGGTGATCTTAGATGAACGATTTAGTATGTGTGTATGCATAAATAAAAATAGAGAAACGAAGTAAAAAGGAAGAAGAATAAATAAAGAGGATTGGAAGGTGCTTACCTGGAAAAGATAAAGGACGGGGATGGAACTCGAATGAGGGAACACTACTTGGCAATTAGAGCAGATGAAGCTCCGATCTTCGCTTCAGATTTTGGGCTACAAAATCAAGCTCAAGCAACCACGGAAGAGGCTACGATATGATTGCACTACTGTGGATCTCACCATCAAGCTCTACTCCGTTGTTACTCATAACAAGACTGTCTCACTATCATTGAGGAATAATGTGGCACTATCATTGAGGAATAATGTGGCTAGGGGAAGCTGTTGTGCTAATGGCAGATAGTCAGAGACGGAGGTTGGAGTTGAGTTTTGTTTAAAGGAAGGTGGTGGTTCCAGATAGTTTTTGAGGTGGTTTCAAAAACCTCCATACGAAGCACATGAGTGTGTCGATGGATGTTGATCGTTGGGAAAAGGAGAGGAACAAGTGGTGAACAAGAGGGTGTCATCGACGGTGGTTGGGACATGTGAGTCGTCGAGGAGTTGAGAAAAAAGGCAAGATGCAAAGGGGTGCGTCAGTTCAGTGAAGTAGTTGGGAGATATACGAAGATGGGTGGACTGTCTGATCAAGATCAAAAAGATGAGATTTAGGTACGGGAGAGCGACTAGGATCCATCTGCTCAAAGCGATCTGATGGATCTGGAAGAGGCATGTTGGAATTAATCAAGGTCGTCTGATCTAAAGATCACACAACCTAGAAAATAGATGGGATGATACAAAGATGCAGGTAAGGTGTAAGGTTAAGATTGGGCCATGTGGCCTAATCAAAAATTAAGAAAAATAAGAAAAACAAAGTAAAATAAAAACCAAATAATTAAAGGCTTCCAATAGAAAATGATCAATATAAAAATTGTAGATCTTTTCAAGATCTACAACTTTCATGTACGTAGATCCTAAAGTCAAAATACAAAACATACACATTATTTTTTGCAAGTATTTTTACACTTATAAAAATACCTATTTTATTTATTTTGTTATTTTTTGGATTTTTAAATAGTAATAATATACAAATCATTATTTACATTATTATTTTATTTTTTATGTGATTTATAATGTTAATAAACACATAAAATGTATGACCATATATAGGTATATATGTATGATATATATGTATATTATTAAAATATAATAATTAGGGTTAAATATATATATATGGGGTTAATTGCTAATTTAGGTTATTTAAAGAATAATGTTATTTGATCTGTATAAGATAGAGGGCTAATTAATGTGAATTATGATGATGAATTCAAGATTCATCAATCATACATATCTTTTATGAGGTTAATGTATGGACCATGTACTTGTATCTTCTCCCATGGGACAAAATCATAAGCATTCTCCAAATTAATAAAAATCATAAGGAGGTTCTTCCTTTTAGCTCTATAAATATCCATTGTTCTCCTCAACAACTGGATGGCTTCAATAGTTGAGCAACCTGACATGAATCCGTAATGATTTTCTCTTACTTTGGAAACTTGTCTCAACCTTCTTTCGATCATATGTTCCCAAATTTTCATATTGTGACTCATCAGCTTGATACCTTTGAAATTTTAACAATTTTGAATGTCTCATTTGTTTTTATAAAGAGGTACCACGATGCTTCTCCTCCAATCTTCAGAAATTTTCTTGCTTTGTCAATAAACATTGAATAAATTTGTAACCCAAGTCAAAACATGCTCACCTAAAAGTCTCCAAACTTATATAGGAATGTCATAAGGTCCTACATCTTTCCCAAGTTCCATAACTTCAAGGTCTCCTCTATTTTCCTCCTTTGTATTCGTGTATAGCTTGCATGATTCAACTAACTTTCACTAATAGCTAGATCTCCCAAAGTGATCTCTCTATTTCCTTCCCCAATGAAAAGCTTATGGAAGTATTGCTTTCATCTAGTCTCTATATCCTTTTGAGTAACAAGCACATGACCTTCCTCATGCATAATACATATCACTTGACAAAGGTCTTTGATCTTTCTTTCTCTTACTTTGGACAACCTGAATGTATACTTCTAGCCCTCCTTGGAGACGCGATTTTTGTACAAAACTCCATAAGCTTTTTACTTAGCTTCGCTTACAGCCATTTTTTCTTCCTTCTTCTCTATTTTATAGTTTGTGATAGTTTCATTTGTTATATCCTTATATATAGCTTTAAAGCATGCTCTTTTAATTTTAAGCTTCTCTCGCTCCCCTCCACTCCACCATCAAGCCTCCTTTTAGCTTGAAGCTCCTCCCTTTGACTTGTCTAGTATCTCTTTGGATACACTTCAGATACAAGATGATGTTGCCTCCCACATCTCATTTGCAATTCCATTACAATCCCAAGACAAGTCTTCTAAAACCTTCTCCTGAAGCTTGATTGCTTCAATTGAAGATTGCACCATCTAATTCTAGTGATCTTTAAAACTTCCTTTCTTTACCAATCCTTTTATTTTCATATCCATGACTAACAAGCGATGTGGGTGGTCAAACTCTCTTATGGGATTACTTTGTTATCTTTGCAACACAACCAATCTCTTCTCCTCAATGCAAAGTAATATATCTGTGTTCTAGTCAAGTCACTCTTATAAGTAATTAAATGCTCCACCCTCTTCTTGAAGATAGTATTTGCTATGAAAAGATTATAAGCCGTTACAAAATCTAGAATGACTTTTCCCTCTTCATTTCTATCGTCATAGCCATGTCCTCCATGGACACTTGCATACCCTGAAGCATCCTTTACCAAATGTCCATTAAGATCTACAACTAGATAAATCATCTCTCTTTGTGGGATTCCTTGCATAATCTTATCCAAATCCTCCCAAAAAGCTTCTTTAATCCTTTCATCTAAACTAATTTGCAGAGCATAAACTAAGATGATATTCATAATTTCTTCTTCGAGCACTACTTCTAGTAAAATAATCCGATCACTGAATCTATGCACCTCAACTACACAATCCTTCAAATCCTTATGACAAACCACTCCAACACCATTTCTGCCCTTATCCTAACATGAATTCCGAAGTTTGAAGCATGTCTTCTCGATCTTCCTTGCTTTCTCTCCAACCTATTTTATCTCTTGGAGACATAGTATCTGAATCTTCCTTCTTTCCATCGTACCTACTATCTCCATCAATTTACCAGTCAAAGTGCCAATATTCCAATTACGTATTTGCAACTTCCTTTGCAACTTCTTTTAGACTAACTTCTTTAATTGCATGTTTCCATCATGTGAGAATCTTTACAAATTTTGGACTGCATCCGGGCAACAATGTAATGGAACTAACTTATTTACTCACATGCATCCCTCATGCAAGGACCCTTGCAACTTCTGAACTGCATCCAGGTATCTAGCTGCTCTTACTAACTTCTCATTGCATTCGGGCGATGCAACATGTCGTTAGTAAGGAACACCCTAAGAAATCTAAATGTTTGCTTAAATCTATGTTGAAAAGATCCAAACTATTTTGGGATGAATTCCTAAATAGTGTTCTTAAAAAGAACACTACCTAGGAATTTGTCTCTCTTGCGCTGGTTGTCAGCTACCTAACATGCAACCCAATCATTTTCATGGGAACCAGCATGAGCAACAAAGATTAGAAAATATATGTGAGATATGAGTCAATGGTTTCAAAATAAAGGATTGGTCCATAGGAATTGTAATTCCACAAATCTTTAGAAACTATTTCATATTCTCTACGTCTTGGTTCATAGCTGATAAGACACCAAGTCTTATGCATTAAATTTTTGAGTTCCTTCAAGAGTTGTGTTCAAGTTTCTTATTAGTTATCCCTCTAATCTACTTATCTTATCTTTATTTCTTTTTTGAAATTGTGGAGGATGAAAATAGATATTTCAAAAAAAGTATTTGAAATAGTGGAGAATTGTTATTATTTGATTACTTATTTCAAATATTTATTTTTGAAATCTTAATATAGCATTGCGATCATATAATGAGAGAGAAAGAAATTCAACAATTAATTCTCTCTTTGAGTCTTGTGTATTGTTCTCGTATGGGTGTTTGAAAGAACAATCTATTGTTGCTCAATAGATCTCAACAATGGCACATGCACGCCCATTGAGCTTTCCCTATTGTATCATGGAGAGTAGCCACACCAATACCGATTGCACCATCAACATCTCCATCGGGGTACGTATTTATTTTTAAGGTCAGTGTCTTTACACGCCTCGACAAGTTGTTCCACTGCATCAAGTCTAATATTTTATATCTAAACCTCCTTATATTTATACTTATATTTATATTCTTTTATTTTACCTACAAAAAGGTGATCTAGAAGATGCATAGTTGTTGAGTCCCCTCCTATATTTGTAATGTAACTTTATGGGAAGCTACACAAGAATCCTTTATGGTAAGCAGGTTGGACGGATACCTGCCAAAAAATGTAAAATATCTACCTTACAATTTAAGATACTTCTATGATTATATGGGTTGGGTATCCAAATGCATAAACTTACATCCCTCATTGTGTTTCACATCTCTTGCTTGGTGGCGGGTTCGTTTTTTAGATGAAGCGATGAGGAGTGGATTTGACTATTGGTGATGAAGATGTTGAGTGATGGAACGTAGAGGGTTTGAGTCTCTATAGCAACGTGCGGTGGTGATGATATATAATGGTCGCAGAATGAACAATGCACAGAATAAGAAGACATGGCATAACAAAAGAAAGGAAAGAAGTGGAATAACGAAATTGAGAATTTTTCGAATGAATTATGATATGAAAGTAACTAAAAATCGATACAAAATATGAAAAAATGTTGTGGAAATGCGAAGTGTAGATGCATATTGCAGGTAGGATGATGATATAATGAAAAGATTCAGATCTTGAATACAGTTGAAATAAGAAAATAAAATATGAGGGTGGGTTTGAACACAATTGCAATTCATATGAGCAACGATATATGCATTAAAAATATGAATGCAGATGGAAAATACAACGGCAATGCATGATAATAAAAAAATTGCGAATGAAGGTAACTATGATTGGAATTGACAATGCACGGCATAAACCAAAGGATTTATAATAAAAAGAAGGCGAATGTAATCAATTGGTAATTAAAAGAATTTGTGATACTATGTCATTGTCTAGAAAAAGGGAAGAATGCCAAATTCTACCATAGACATCTTATGTTTTTTCGAGGACAGATCCTATCCCTATATCCACCATTTTTCATGGGAATACAAGATCATATTTTTCGCTATTTGATTTATCGAATGGTGGTTTGATAAAGAGGGAAAGGTTTGGAACTTTTTATCATGAGATCAATGAACCCAATTATATAAGGCTACAACCTATGTTAAGCTATGGGAAACATTCCATCATGCGATATACAATTGATTTGCCTACAGAGAAATTCTGAATTTCTTTATTATAAAAGAAGAATTTTGCTTAGAAGGTTGTTTTAAACAAGGATTGCAATATTTAATTTGTCTGGTTTGCTGAAATTGATAGTATCAATTGAAAGAGCATTTATAACTCTTTTGGTAGAGCCCATGAGCACATTATTTGGTGGAGAATGAAAGGAGAAATTGATGTAGCGGGATTTGACACTTACAACTTGTTTTAGAATCAAGACAAAGTCCCTCGTAGATCACTAGTCATGAATGTGTTCATGGGGTGTTGAGGTGAGAGGAACAATCCATCCATAGCATGGACATTCCTTGGACTCACCCTCATGTTAAAGGCAAAAATAACATGTAACAGGAACTAGAGTTCCACCTGAAGAAGCTTGGGTCGTAGTAGCTGTCGAATCCTCTACTGGTACATGGGCAACTGTGTGGACCGATGAACTACGTTCTTGAACTGGCAAATGCAAAGGTTAGGGCCTGTTTGATTGCAGGGTTGGGCAGGGTTGGGTTGGGCTGGGTTGGGCTGGGTGAATAGTAATCTGTGAGGAGGAAATACCCTTGTGAATAGTAACCAGGGTTGGGCCAACCCTGCCCTGCTACTTCAAGCTGGGCACTACTGGCCTCTTAAGTTCTTCTGGCGTGAGTCAATCGAATGAGGAGTGATAGATGACAAGTCAAATCAAATAATGTAATAGCTTGAGGAGCAGACAGAGAGTAGTATGACTGTTCCTTTCTTGGATAAGTGCGAGAAGAGTAATAGAACAACAACAATTGGGTTTTTTCTATTCTACAACACCTAGGTGAGTGTAGAAGGGGTGTAGTTCTAGAAAATGGATTCCTTGTGGGTGCGGACATACTTGTGCCTCCTCGTTAGATTGTTCAATAAATTCCAGTGGTTGCCGCAAGGAATGACGTCCGGGATCCGGGGGAGAGGAGAGGTTTGCGAGGGATGAAAATGAATATGAACATATTCGTCTTCAATCTTTATCATATTTGTTTTATACATATTTTGACATTCACATTCATTTTAAAGTGTATTTGGATATTGGTTTCACGTTTACATTTGCTAATATTTGCATTGGTATTCATATATATATATATATATATATATATATATATATATATATAGGCATAACTTTATTTATAAAATGTGTATAATAACATTTTATGATTGCATTTAACATTGTTGATATAATTGTTATGAAATAAATATATTTGGTATATCTATTTTATGTGTAAACCATTGTGCTTATTTATCCATTGGGAATCCATGGAAGGAGCATTGGCATGCAGTCATTTTTTTACCACTTGAAAATAACCTTTGACATTGGCCTTATTTATAGAAGTAATCGAATATTTGGTTGTTTGATATTTAGATTCAAATAATGCCATCGATATTGATGGAAGGACATCAATGATAGTATATGTCCTTACTTCGGGGAGTTCTGCCATTAGCTGGAAGGCTACTTTACATCCATCCGTTACTTTGTCTTTATAAAGGCAGAGTTTTTTCCTTTGACAAAAGCTGCGATTGAAGGCATATGACTGAAAGGCTTAGACAGAGATGTTAGTCAACAATAGGACCAAGCTATCATATATCGTGATAGTCTCAACAATATGTATAGCAATGATCATGTGCATCATGAAAGGACCAAGCATATTGATGTCAGATATCTCTTTATTCATTCTGAGAAGAGGATCAAGGTGAAGAAGGTCGACATAACATACTAAACAGTTGATATGTTCACAAAGGCAATTCCTTGAACTAAGTTCATTTATGTTAGTATTTCTCTGATTCGTATTTGTTTTTAAAAATATGGTAACATATTTTTCATATCCGTCAATATTCGCATCAACATTCATGTTCGTATTTTAAAAGAGATAAAGATAGTACTGTATTTGTATCCACATCCAACTATTTTCATCCCTAGTGTTTACACCGGTCGTGTACTTGTGCTTATTTTGATCGTGGCAGTTGATGCATCATTTACATGAAGAAGGAGGTCATAGAAAACATATGCATATGTTATAGTGTCCCCTTCCCTCTCTGCAATTGGTTTTACATGATTACAATGATTCTTCTACTAATCCCTTTTTATCGATATTGATTTCCATTCGAACCATTTTTCTTGATATCGATTTGAAGATAGTTTTGATGGTCTTGAAGTCTCCCCTTCTCCTTGCCGAGTATATTTCCTTTCTCTTCATATCCCATGTATTTTTTTTGTAACTGGCATACATAATAGCTATTCCGCATATTCAACTATGGTTATATTTATGGATCATATTCAAATAAATTTTAGTGTAGTTTCTCTATTGTGTGAGGCTCTTACCTAAATGGGAGAAAAATCACGATTCAAGATGGTCAAAATATCTAGAATAAATTACAGAAAAGTCGCTGAACTATACACCTGATTCCAATATCATATCTGAATTTTAGAAGGTATCAATGCGGTATTCGAACTTTAAAATTTATTTCAGTGTGATTTTTGTCTATTGAAATTTAAGATTAGAAAGACCAAATGATCACCTAAATTTCAATAGTCAAGGCCCACATCGATCTAAGGCAATTCATGCAAGGAATATAGATCAGATTACCTTATGTATACAAAAATATCCTTCTCTTGAATCTTTTGTGCTTCATTAGTACCAATTCATAGATTTAATATTCTAGCCATTGTGTGTCATTGATAATTTAGATATATTTGTACGTAGTAGATATAATATGTTATAGCATTCTGGGAAAATTACTACTCGGGGCTATATGCTCTCCTTTATTTGACATTTATTTTTTAGGGACCTTTCCAAAAGATGCATCCTTCCTAAGTTCAGGAAGGCCGCCCTCTTTTTGTAGTAAACATTAACACCTAAGTAGAATATGCATACAATTTGTATTATAGCCGCATATTATAAATACAAAATCGCATACAAAACTGCACATATAATACAAACATTAAAATGCACATTATAATAAAAACTGTTGCGAATCGCGGAAGCGAACACGCACAAACACGATCAAACAAGCAAGAACGCAAGCACACGGATTTACAAGGTTCACCCGTAACTGGGCTACGTCCTTGGGCAGTGGCGATCGGTTTCACTATGTGGAGAAAAGAATGAATACAGAGGATACTCTAAAACCCTAACCCTAAGGAGTTTATATATAGCACTCCCATAAAGACGGATCCCTAAAAATAGAAGGATCCAAATACCCGAATACAAATAGAACCGCTCCATAAAATTTTTCGCCGGGGGGCAGGGGGGGCGCACCTGCTCCCCCCTAGACCCCCCCCACAGGCTCGCTGACCGGGCAGCGAGACCCCCGTCTTGTTGGGGTATGGTATGGCAGGGGGATCCATATACAGTTCTTCAACCTGGGTCAGATGGTTAGGATACAAGGCATATCAACAATCTCCACCTTGAATTGAATCCTCTAAGAAGCTTCGCTAAGCTTCGCCGTGCCGCCGCCAGCCCCTCCCTGAGGCTATTCCCAACTGTCGACATTGTGCAAGTCCAAGTAATGTTTGAACTTACTCCCAGGAACCGCCTTCATGAACATATCGGCTGGATTATCTGTTGTACCAACCTTCTTCACCTTGATCTTCTTCTCAGAACGAATGAAGTGATATCTGACATCTATGTGCTTGGTTCTCTCATGATGAACATGATCCTTGGCTAAGCATATTGCACTAAGACTGTCACAATATACTATAGCCTGATTTTATTGCAGACCGAGGTCTCCAAGTAAGCTCTTCAGCCAAATGCCTTCCTTTGCAGCCTCTGTCAGTGCCATGTATTCTGCCTCTGTAGTAGACAAAGTAACCGATGGTTGTAAAGTAGCCTTCAAACTGATGACCGAATTTCCTAAAGTGAAGACGTAGCCTGTCATCGATCTCCTCCCATCAATATCTGCTGCATAGTCTGAATCTGAATATCCAGCAATCAAGCACTCTGAATCACTTCTATAAATGAGGCCAATGTCTGTTGTTCCTTTCAGATAGCGGAAAATCCGCTTGACTGCCTGCCAATGCTCCTTTCCTGGGTTACCCATGAATCTACTAACAACGCTCACAACATGAGCGATGTCAGGTCTTGTGCATACCATGGCATACATAAGACTCCCAACTGCGCTGGCATAGGGAACACGTGACATGTATTCCTTATCAGCATTTGACCGTGGTGAAAAAGAAACTGAGAGATGAATATTTAAAGCGGATGGAGTACTTAGAGGCTTGGCTGTAGACATCCCAAATCTCAGTAGAACTTTCTCAATGTAGTTCTTCTGAGATAAGAAAAGTTTCCCTTCTGCACGATCTCTAATGATCTCCATCCCTAAAATCTTCTTCGTTGCACCAAGATCCTTCATGTCAAATTCTGAACTAAGGAGCTTCTTCAGATCATCTATGGTACTCCTTTGTTTGGCAGCAATCATCATATCATCGACGTACAGTAATAGATAGATGAAGGATCCATCCTCCACCTTGTTGTGGTAAACACAACAGTCGTATGGGCTCCTGTTGAACCCATGATCAGTCATGAAATTATCAAACTTCTTGTACCACTGCCTGGGAGACTGCTTAAGCCCATACAAAGACTTCTTCAATCTACATACATGATCTTCCTTGCCCTGAGATAGGAATCCCTCTGGTTGGCTCATAAGAATGTCTTCTTCGAGTTCACCATGTAAGAAGGCTGTCGTCACATCTAACTGCTCCAGCTCCAAGTCTTGATGTGCTACAAGAGCTAGTAGCACCCTGATGGATGTATGTCTTACAATAGGAGAAAATATCTCGTTGTAATCCACACCTTCCTTCTGACTGTAGCCCTTCGCAACTAGGCGTGCTTTGTATCTGATGCCTTCACTGTCTGAAATTCCTGTCTTTTTCTTGAAGACCCATTTGCATCCAATGATCTTCCTCCCCTTTGGCAATTTGACAAGTTCCCATGTATGATTCTTGTGAAGAGACTCCATCTCCTCACCCATAGCAGCAATCCACTGCTCAGATTCTGCTCCAGATATTGCCTCCCTGTAAGTGGAGGGTTCTGGTGACTCTGCCTCCTCCGCAACCAGTAGTGCAAATGAAACCATGTCTTCGAATCCGTATCTCTGCGGTGGATGTATCTCTCTACGGGGCCGATCAGTAGCAATACTAGGTTGCCTCTCTTCTGGTTGCTCTACTTCAGGCTGTTCAACAACAGCCTGATCAGGAGTGGTGTGACTAACTGCGTGATCACTACTTGGTGTCAGTTCGAACTCCACCTGTTCGGGCACATCATCACCTGTCCCTGCATCAACAGACTCACTACTCGAGTGAAGCACGGAATTCTCATCAAAAGTAACATCCCTGCTAACAATAATTCTATGCTCAGAAGGAGACCAGATTCTATACCCCTTCACTCCTGCACCATATCCTGTAAACACCCCTTTCTTTGCCCTTGGTTCTAACTTTCCTTCACTAACATGATAATAGGCAGCACAACCAAAGACTCGTAAAATAGAATAATCAGCATGATTACCAGACCATACCTCCATGGGTGTTTTGCAATCAATGGCAGACGCGGGACTCCGATTCACCAAGTAACAGGCTGTATTCACAGCTTCAGCCCAGAATGCTCTACCAAGTCCAGCATTAGTGAGCATGCACCTTGCTCTCTCCAGAAGCGTCCTGTTCATTCGTTCAGCAACTCCGTTTTGTTGTGGCGTATCTCTAATGGTAAGATGTCTCGCAACACCCTCCTCCTTGCAGAACTCATTGAACTCCGATGAACAGAACTCCAGTCCGTTATCTGTGCGAAGACGCTTCACCTTCTTAGAAGTCTGATTTTCCACCAAGATCTTCCACTGCCTGAAGGTCTGAAATGCTTCGCTCTTGTGCTTCAGAATATACACCCACACCATCCTAGAATAATCATCAATAATAGACAGAAAATACATGGCGCCTCCCAAAGATGGAACCCGTGAAGGGCCCCAACAATCAGCATGGATGTAGTCAAGTGTCTCCTTCGTCCTGTGGATAGCTTTACTGAATTGCTTTATGTGTTGTTTCCCGAACATGCAATGCTCACAGAACTCCAGCTTAGATCCCTTGAGATCCCCGATGAGACCCTTCTGATTGAGGATATTCATCCCCATCTGACTCATGTGTCCTAGCCGCATATGCCACAATTCGGACTCTGATCTTACGGCTTGGGACACCACTGCAACAGAACCTGTAACTGTAGACCCTTGCAGGATGTATAGGGTCTTCTGCTTGTTGCCCTTGATGACAACCACCCCGCCTTTGGCAACCTGCATGACTCCACCTTCAGCACTATACCTATATCCTTTAGAGTCCAAGACTCCAAGGGATATTAGGTTCTTCCTCAAATCAGGGACATGACGTACTTCTGTGACCGTCCTCACGACTCCATCATGCATCTTGATCTTCACAGAGCCGATCCCTACTATCTTGCATGCTGCATCATTCCCCATGACAACGTTCCCACCATCTATCTTCTCGTAGTTGTAGAACCAGTCTTCATTGGGAGTCATATGGTAAGAACAGCCTGAATCAAGAATCCATGCGTTGTCTGTGGTCGTCTGATCTGTGACGGTGAGAACCATGTCATCTTCAGAATCTGCGCCTCCATGAGCCATGGCAGCAACTGTGGCTTTCCCTTTCTTCTTCGGGCAGTCCTTCTTCCAATGTCCAGGTTCCTTGCAGTAATTGCAAATGTCCCTAGCATTGTGATTCTTCGATTTGGACTTCTGCTTTCCCTTCTTTGCGTAGCCAGAATTGGCATGACTCTTCTCATGAGTCAAAACCAAACATGCAGCGTTTGAGTCCTGCTTCCCAGTAGCCATATGTCGAAGTTCAAGCGTATGCAGACTCGCGCGAACTTCCTCTAGGGTTATTGATTCTCTTCCCACAATGAACGATTGAACAAAATTCTCAAATGATAATGGAAGAGAAACTAACAAAATCAAAGCAGCATCCTCATCTTCAATATTAACATCTACGTTTCTTAAATCCATCAACAATGTATTTAAGCGATCTAGATGTTCTTTAAGAGATGTACCTTCCTGCATGCGGAGAGAGAACAAACGTTGCTTCAAAAGCAACTTGTTGGTCAGAGACTTCGTCATGTATAGACTTTTGAGTCTCAACCACAGACCGGCCACAAAAGTCTCATCAGCAACCTCCGCGATAATCTCGTCCGCCGGACACAGCATAATCGTCGAGTGCGCCTTCTCTTCCTGCACCGTCAACTCGGAGGGTTCGAGAGCCTTCGCACACTCCTGATCCAACGGCGCCCAGATGCCCTGCTGCTTCAGAAGGGCGCGCATCTTGATCTGCCATAGACTGAATCCATTCTTCCCTGTGACCTTCTCGATCTTCATATTGTGTGATGACATCTTGCTGGATGATCCTGACAGAATCTGGCTCTGATACCAGTTTGTTGCGAATCGCGGAAGCGAACACGCACAAACACGCTCAAACAAGCAAGAACGCAAACACACGGATTTACAAGGTTCACCCGTAACTGGGCTACGTCCTTGGGCGGCGGCGATCGATTTCACTATGTGGAGAAAAGAATGAATACATAGGATACTCTAAAACCCTAACCCTAAGGAGTTTATATATAGCACTCCCATACAGACGGATCCCTAAAAATAGAAGGATCCAAATACCCGAATACAAATAGAACCGCTCCATAAAATTTTTCGCGTCAGATGGACCCCCATCTTGTTGGGGTATGGTACGGCAGGGGGATGCATATGCAGTTCTTCAACCTAGGTCAGATGGTTAGAATTCAAGGCATATCAACAAAAACTGTATACATAATCTACTAAAATCATCGTGTATTTTACAAAAAAAATGATTGGTCTTCCTAAACACATACTATTGGAAGAAAATCCTAGGTTTTAGTATTTATAATAATGGTCAGAGACGATTGATTAATTGTCATCTTAGGAAAAAAAATGTAGAAAAGACTCATACGTAGTTTAGTTGGATATAACTTTTCCATAAATCCATTATCTCATTGGGATTTGGTACCATTATCCTTTTATCCATTCACTTGTTTAACTAGTTAGTTACTGACAGAGATCCGATTATTACATGTTATTTATACATGAAGATAGAAAACTTGATTATTTTTTATAAACTTTTTTGGGATAATCACAAAATACATGTCTTATCACGTTAAGGATAAACAATTATGTTAATGAATATCCCAACGTGGAATAAGATTATTCAAAATTTTTAACGAATATCATGAGTAGAAGTACTATTATGGTAAACTCACGGTAGAGTTACCGTTAACATAAACCGATCGCCTGCAAAAAAATCTAAAATTTTTGATAGGTTGTTAATATTGAATATATTTGTACTAGTTAGCATCTCACGAGAGAGATTTCCCGGTGAATGAGTAGATGGAAATATGTGTCGCAAAGGATTGGACATGCACCCTTGGATCCTAGGTAATACCCTTGAAGGACAAGTTGAGTGATGCATTATACCTAGTCACTCGAACATGTCTAGAGTTGCACGATGGACTTAGCAAGTGGTACAATTGGTGTCTATGGCTTCACGTTTATACATGATATTAAGACTTGGAGTAGCACTATTGTGGCCACATCGAATGTTACTTCGAGTGTTAGCATTATGAGATATGCTATGGGATGTGGTTATAAAGTTGAAGATAAGATTCCTCTCCAAGCATGAATAGAGGTCGTTGGAGGTTTCACTTAAGAAAAGCTATATCAAAGTTCCAGTAAAGACGAGGTCTGCGAGTTGTATACTCGCTTGTGCTTGTATAAGAAAATGATACGTGATTGAGTATACGTATCTACATTCTAAATAATTATAGACCATTTCTAGCATGTGGTGAACTTAAAGATCGATGTGATAGTGTTCATAAATAAAGATTTAGTTGATAAAAGCAATTGTCAGATGGATGGCCTAATTGGAGTCAAAGTAAATTTTACAAGTCAGTTTTCATACATGTGTGTACCCTAAGAGAGTGGACATACTTTATGTTGTCAACAGGATTATCAGTGCGCATAATAAACATTTATTATATGAATCCAAATGAATTAACAGAGAAACGGAAACAATCAACAAAATGATAATAATACGTTTCCCATTCATTTTCAGATTACAAAGTGCACAAAGGAACCAATTATTAAATCGGGAACACAACATAGGGCGCGATCCAGGAAAGGCAAAGCAATAAACGAATAGCAGCAGAAAAATGGGAAAATAGATTAGATCAGAGATCACCGAAGCGTCCATGAAATGGACTGTCCTTAGAGAGGATTTCACCCCCACAATACCGGTGCGTAGGGTACTGACGATCCGCTCTCAGGATACGACGATTCACAGTCTTCGTCTGCGCACACCGACGAGACCATCCTCAAAAGCATCTCCGAGAACTTGCAGCCGAGAAGAACAGGGTCACAGACGTGAGGAATGAGAGCAAGAGCGACGACGACGGCGGGTGGAGTTTTTCTTGCGATTGAAAAAAGACGGCGTCGGGTGAGGGATATAAAAAGAGGAGCTCGCGTGCCCTAGCGTGCGGTCCCTTCAGTTTCCGAAAACGCTCCTCAACGGGCGTGTCCTTTCGGATTCCAAAACCGCGGCTAAGTCGAGCCGTTTGAAATTAATCTACCTGATTAATTTAATCGATTAGCCAAATGAAACCCGCAGCAAAAGTATCGAGATCCGAGATCCGAATTGACTCTCCCGAGCCAGAGCCGGAGCCGTACCCGGAGCCGGTGCCGGTGCCGGAGCCAGAGACGGAGCCAGAGACGGAGCGGAGCGTGCGCGCGCATGTGTGGTCCTCCATTCCTCCTCTCTACTATTGCTACAAGAGCTTGGGGTGGGGACTCATATATAAGTCCACCAAAAGTTTAGATCTCTAAGGTATGGTACTAAACTTCAACCCAACCTCATCCATGTTTCAAATTTGGGAATTCCCAACTTTCCCTCTAAACCATTTGGTTTCCCATTTGAAACCAAATTAATTCCAATTGTATTTACATAGATTTTCCAATTAAAATCTAAATACAATTTTTAATACAATAATCCCCCACGAATTCACCAATTTAAAAAAGAGATTCAAAAAGGATTTAAGAGACTTCTTTCGGCTGCCCACACTTTGCTTTCAGTACAGGTACCTTCCGGTTTGAACCTCTACCTGAGTTTACTACTTTCACTTTAACAGGAACTAAGTGAACTACGTAACTTCATACTTTAGTGTTAAAGTATACGGTAGAAACAACAAAGCGTTGTTCTTGGTGCAATCTTCAGGGTTGGTGCTCTTAAAGGCCATGCACCCTTATCCTGTTTCATGAGTGTGTTCAGGAAAGACCCTCTTCCTTTAACTGCGGCCCATAGTAACACTCATATAGGTGGCGTTCTCCAAGGATGCACTGCTAACATCCTGCCCAAAGGTTTGAACCCATTCAGAGCCTACGCTCTTCCTAGACTTGCAGCTTAAACGACACTCATGCTTCTAGGGATAAGACACTCATGCTTACGCATTAAGAATAGAGTGCCAACCAGTTCTCCAAACAACTTGTTATTACCACATTGAACCTACTTTATGGGATCTCCACTCAGATAGGTTGGGTTGCTACTGTAGAGGAACTCCCAATGGGTCTCAGTCCCATCCCAAGCTTAGACTTTAGGACTAAAGATCTATCAAGTCCCTTAGTCAGCTGATCTGCCGTGTTGTCTTTGGATCCAATGAAATCCACAACCAACACACCTCGAGACACCAAATCCCTTAACGTCTTAAGTCTGATTTGTATGTGTCTCCTTGTTTTCTGATTGAACTTTGAGCTCTTGATCTTGGTAATTGTGGTCATATTATCACAATGTACCGAGATCGCAGGAACTTGCTGACCTACCATGGGAATCTCAGACAGAAGTTCCCTTAGCCATTCAGCCTCAATTCCTGTGGTGTCCAAAGCACACAGCTCGGCCTCAAAAGTGGATTGAGCTAGAATGGTCTACTTTACAGACCTCCAGGAGACTGCACCGCCTCCAAGGGTAAATACATACCCGGTAACACCATTACTCCCACACTCCTCTATTTTCCCTATCCAGCTTGCATCACTGCATCCTTCTATTACGGATGGATGTCTACCATAATGCAAACTAAGGGAAATAGTTCCCTTCAAGTACTTCAGTACTCGATCCAGAGCCTCCCAGTGAGTACGGTCAGGACAACTAGTGTATCTACTCAGCTTTGCAACCGAGAATGAAATATCAGGTCTCGTGCAATTTGCAAGATACATTAAACTTCCTATCACTTGTGAATACCTTAGCTGAGCTACAGGTACTCCACTTTTATTCTTAAACAGCATTTTGGATGGATCAAAAGGAGTGCTTACAGCTTTGCAATCTTGATATCCAAATTTCTCAAGTACCTTCTAAACATAGTGAGATTGAGAAATTACAATCCCGTCAACTGACCTTATCAGTTTGAGATCCAAGATCACATCAGCAACACCCATGTCCTTCATTTCAAACTTGCTACTCAAGAATGCCTTGGTCTTATTAATAATCCTCATATGTGATCCGAACAACAATATGTCATCAACATATAGGCACAAGACAATACACTCATCACCTTTCACCTTAGAATAGACACACTTATCGGATTCATGAACCTTAAAGCCACATGACAAAATAGTCTTGTCAAATTTTTCATGCCACTGCTTTGGTCTTATTTCAATCCGTAAAGGGATTTGACAAGCTTGCAAACCTTTCTCTCATTCCCAGGAGTTACAAGCCCATTAGGTTGACTCATATAGATCTCTTCCTCAAGATCGCCATGCAAGAAGGCGGTCTTCACATCCATCTGGTGGATGGAGAGATCATATACAGATGCCAATGCTATGAGCATCCGGACTGTGGTCATCCTAGTCACAGGGGAATAGGTATCAAAATAATCGATACCTTCCTTTTGCCTAAAGCCCTTGGCAACTAATCCGGCTTTATACTTTTCAATTGATCCGTGAGGTCTAAGCTTTCTCTTAAACACCCATTTGCACCAAATGGTAGAGCACCCTTTGGGTAAATCGACCAACTCCCAAGTTCCATTAGCCATAATGGAATCCATCTTAGATTTGAAGGCTTCCTTCCATTGTTTCGCTTCAGATGAAGCCATGACTTCCTTGTAACTTGGTGGATCACCCTCGATCTGGTAGACAACGAAGTCGCTAACCATATCCTTGGCTATCCAAGGTATTTTACTTCTCCTTGGCTCAATCTCTTCAGAAAGATCATTGGGTTCAGGTTGAGTCTCAACCCCAACATTCGTTATCCTTTCCACTTGATCTGGAATAGATCCTGATGTAGAGGCGCCCTCAATGGTCAGATTCTGAGGAGTTCCAGTCTTCAATGGGAAGACATCCTAAAAAAAGATAGCATCACGGAGTTCAAGAATGGTGTTGACATCTATGCCTGGTATCTCGGACCGAATTACCAAGAACCTATATGCATAGTTATTTTCTAGGTAACCTAAGAAGACCGCATCAACTAGGACCAAGTTTCTTTTTCTTGTGTTCTGGGACTAAAACTTTAGTGAGACAGCCCCACACTTTGAGATATTTTAAACTCGGTTTCCTATTTCTCCAAAGTTCAAAGGGACACTTTTTCATATGTCTTGGAGGAATCCTATTCATAATATGGCAAGCCGTATTCAAGGCTTCTCCCCACATACAGGTTGGAAGTTCAGAACTTTGTAAGAGAGCATTGATCATGTCAGTTAAGGTTCTATTTTTCCGTTCTGCTATCCTATTTGATTGCGGTGAATATGGGGTTGTAACTTCATGAACTATGCCAAACGATTTGCATTGTTCATCAAATAAGTTAGAGATATATTCACCTCCTCTATCTGACCTAAGGCTTTTAAGCACTTTTCCTGTTTGTGTCTCAACCTCATTCTTAAATATAAGAAATTTCTATAAAGCTTCATCCTTGGTTTTCATTAGATATATATAGCAGTATCTACTGCCATCATCTATAAAGGTGATAAAGTATTTCTTATTGTCTCGGGTCAACACACCATTAAACTCACAGATATCCGTGTGCATTAGATCTAAGATCTCACTATCTCTAGAGACAGATTGAAAAGACTTCCTAGGTGTCTTAGCTTGCACACAGATTTCACATTTTTGAGTTTTATCAATAGTGTGTTTAGGGATCAACTCTAAATTCATCATTCTTTTAATTGAATTTAAGTTTACATGTCCCAATCTACCATGTCACAGATCATAAGATTCTAGATTATTCACAACATGAGACACATAACTAGAACATTCAGAACTCAAAACATTCATTTCATTAATGTTTACTGAATCACATCTAATTCTAAACAACAAGTCAAAATCAGCCAAATAGCCTTTTCCATAAAAATGCCATGTCTCAGAATAACAACTTTATTACATTTAAAGTTTAATTCAAAACCATTTCTAACTAAGATAGAGCCAGATAAAACATTCTTCTTGATGTCAGGAACATGCAGCACCATGTGCAACATCCAGACACGTCCAGAGGAGAACCTCAAGTTGACTTGTCCCGATCCTAGCACCCTGGCTGCAGAATCGTTCCCCATCTTCACAATCCCACCACTGCAGGTCTGATAAGAAGAAAATAAAGTTCTATCAGAACAGATATTTACATTGGCTCCCGTATCCACGAGCCACTCATTTGGATCATGAATATGGTATAGTTCAGGTTTTACAGAGACATACCCCTCGCTTTCCCCGAGTCCCATAGTGATCATATTCACTTGTGGACTCCTGTCTGCAGCCTTAGGTTGAGCGTTCAAGGTCGGACAATCCTTCTTCCAATGGCCAACCTGATTACAGTGCCAACAGGGTTTATTCTTTGCCTTTTTTTGGATATTGCCCTTTGGTTTCATTTTATTGTTATTAGGACCCTTTCCCTTCGTATCTTTGCCCTTCGAGGTCATGAGATTGACCTTAGCCTGAATATCGACAGGAAGTACAGATTTTTGTTTCCTGTGTTCCTCCTCTATGGCAATTGCCACCATCAAGTCATCCATAGAAATCTTCCACTTTCTATGTTTCAGGATCATACCGAAGTCTTCCCACGACTTGGAGAATTTTTCTATGATGCACATGATCTGAAACTTCTCTGGAAGTTTCATTTAGGCATCCTCTAAACCATGCAGCAGGAGTAAAAACTCGTGTGCCTATTCAGAAACTGATTTTCCTTCGACCATGAAAAATTTCAAAAACATTACCATAGAGTATTTCTCAATATCGAGGTCTTCGGTATTATACTTTCGGTCTAGGTATTCCCATAGCCCCTTCGTAGTCTGCGTGGACGAACAATATACGTCAAACAACGTGTTGGACAGAGCCAATAAGATGCAACCATGACATATACAGTCGCGTTCCTTCCATGCAGATTGCGCCTTCTGGCTATAGGGTGAGGGTTTTCTTTTTCCACCGTAGGACAGTCGGTTTCAAGCATCGAGATTAATCCAATGGTGGTTAACCAAATCTTCATGCGTTGTTGCCAACGCTTAAAGTTTTCTCCACCGAACTTTTCAGGCATACCCGTCATATCAACCCTCAATTTAAACATGGTTTCCGACATAGTTTTATAACCGGTTCCGGAAATCCTCTCTAAGATTGTTGTCAACAGGGTTATCAGTGCGCATAATAAACATTTATTATATGAATCCAAATAAATTAACAAAGAAACGGAAATAATCAACAAAATGATAATAATACGTTTCCCATTCATTTTCAGATTACGAAGTGCACAAAGAAACCAATTATTAAATCGGGAACATAACATAAGGCGCGATCCAGGAAAGGAAAAGCAATAAACGAATAGCAGCAGAGAAATGGGAAAATAGATTAGAACAGAGATCACCGAAGCGTCCATGAAATGGACTGTCCTTAGAGAGGATTTCGTCCCCACAATACCGTTGCGTAGGGTATTGGCGATCCGCTCCCAAGATACGACGGTTCACGGTCTTTGTCTGCACACACCGACGAGACCGTCCTCGAAAGAACCTCCGAGAACTTGCAGCTGAGAAGAACAGGATCGCAGGCGCGAGGAATGAGAGCAAGAGCGACGACGACGGGTGGAGTTTTTCTTGCGAGTGAAGAAAGACGGCATCGGGTGAGAGATATAAAAAGAGGAGCTCGTGTGCCCTAGCATGCGGTCCCTTCAGTTTCCGAAAATGCCCCTCAACGGGCGTGTCCTTTCGGATTCCAAAACCGTAGCTAAATCGAGCCGTTTGAATCAAGTACGATTCCCAATGTGATCGACATCAAATTAATCTACCTGATTAATTTAATCGGTCAGCCAAATGAAACCCGCATCAAAAGTATCGAGATCCGAGATCCGAATTGACTCTCCGGAGCCGGAGCTGGAGCCCGAGCCGGTGCCGGAGCCGGAGATGGAGCGGAGCGCGCGCACGCGTTTGTGGTCCTCCATTCCTCCTCTCTACTATTGCTACAAGAGCTTGGGGTGGGGACTCATATATAAGTCCACCAAAAGTTTAGATCTCTAAGGTATGGTACTAAACTTTAACCCAACCTCATCCATATTTTAAATTTGGGAATTCCCAACTTTCCCTCCAAACAATTTGGTTTCCCAATTGAAAACAAATTAATTCCAATTGTATTTACATAGATTTTCCAATTAAAACCTAAATACAATTTTTAATACAACACTTTACCTATTTACATTTACATTGGTATTTAGTGTTTATCTCGATTCTGGATAATTTTTCATAAGATTACCCTAACCCAACAAATATATCTAAACAACAACCGCAACAGTAAAGATTTTGATGAGTTCGAGCTTTTCGCAATAATAACTGCACCAGATATGGTGCTATGGCTTTTTGAGTAATTTGTTTTCTTTTCACATATTTTTTATATTTTCTCAAAAGACATTGTATTGGGTACTTTTGAAAGCATTTTGCCTTACTTTTATGGTTAATTGTTGTATCTCATTTGGACATGTACTTTACTAATTAATTTGAATGAATGTTGCAATTTTCATTTCATATTATTTTAATTACTATATTGTCATATATTTCAAATAATAATCTAATATACATGAGATGATTTGCTGAGTATCAGACATTATGCGTAAAATTAGACTGCATGTCCGATGTTCCTTCCCTTCGATTCCAAAGGCTAGAGAGTTGTAGCATCACGAATGGTATCAAAGCCAAAATACTTCTTTCTTTCTCGTGTATGCTAGATTATTAGTGGGATTAGAAATATAGTATATTGTAAAAGTATCCTAGGTTTGGCATGAGTTTGAGGAGAATAATTTAATTATTTATTTGCACATCATTTATGCTTATAAGTATAGAAGAAGTTTCCAATGTTTTGATTCTCGCAGGAATCCTATCACCTCATTTCAAACCTCGTTGTGATTGGAATACTTAGTTGAGTTTGTCTAAACCAAGAACCTGTATTAGATTGCTATTGAGTAGAGGCTCATATAATAGAAGGACTATTCTTATCACCGCTCGTACGAGGAAGAGGTTGTCGTCCACCCTTCAACGTCTTTAGACCCGAAAGGAACTGAGGATCTGGAGAATTTCCAGAATCTCAGATGATCTCCAGAGTATATTAGCGGGCTAAGGTTCCCTAAATCTTTAGCATAAGCATACGAGATGAGGTCGAGGTGTAGATGGGTTATGTGTCCAAATTCTTGAGGATGATCAGTGTACCTAAGGAATCTTGGCTCATATTTGTTGTGTTTTCATTGGTATGATATGTTGAACGATGGTTGTAAGCCACTAGAGAGCATTTGGAGGAGCTTATCACATGGGATGCATTTGTTGATAAGTTTTGCAATATGTTCTACCCAGATCGTCGACTAGAGGATCAGAGGAGGAAGTTTGTTGAGATGAAATCAGGGCCGATGACAGCTAATGAGTACACAATCCACTATACTGAGATTTCTCACCATTCACCGACTACTACAACCTACCGTACAGAGAACTTATGTAAATTTATCTATGATCTTCATCACAATGTACAAGAGAAGTTATCCCTACTAGTTTAACTCTATCAAGAAGGTAGTTACTATGATCACATAGATGGAATAAGCTTAAAGTACAAAAAGGTAGGTCGGTCACCCTCAACAATCAGTGAAGTTCACTCGTTGAGATTTCTATCACTCTCGTAGAGAGTGTGGTTTAAGGGGTGTTTTTGGAAGCATTGGAGACATGTTTTTAGGGACAATAGCATTTGAACTTTAGTACCTAATTTCGAAGCCAAAAACCTATTTTCTAAATATTTCTCTTATATTTTATTTATGCTATTTAATTTGATTTTATTTTGTTTTAATACTTTTCTGGTTTAAAAAATCCTAAAAATATTTGTAAAGCTCAAAAAAATTGAAAAATATCGTATTTATATTATTATTATATTTTTAGAATCCATTTTCCTAGTTTTTTATCATATCTTTCATTTCCCTTGTACATATATCTATATTACTATTATATTATTCAAAAAAATCTATATTACTGTTACTTTATTTTCTTTATTATTATTATTTTATAAATTAATTAGAAATAGAAAATGAAAATTAATCTAAAATTAAAAAATATCAAATTCCATAAAAATAAATAGTCATGCATTAACACTAGTTATTTACAAACCGAGTTTTGAGTATTGACCCGAGTCAGTGTGTTGTATCCTTGATTTCGACCATAGGGCTTCTCAAACTAAAGAAACATATACGTGTACTCATTTTTATTGATTTTACAAAAAAGGAGAGTTAACTATTTGAAATAAGAGATTAACTTCAATTAAAACTACGAATAAAAACTCTTAAGAAATCCCTCCTGTCTATAAAGGGAGCATTTTTGAAAATTTTATTTGAGTTTGATAAAGTTTGAAGCGACTTCTTTTTAAACTCTTTAAATATTTTGTCGTCATTAAAATATGGAGAATATTAGTCCTTTGCATCTTTATTAGAATTTGCAAAGTTTATTGTCTTAGTCATGTTTTGATAATGGCATATCCCTATAGTAAGTTGTCGCATAGTATCTATATTTTACTTATAAGATTACATGTTGCTTCAAGAATAAGAAGGAAAAAGATAAAAGCATCTCAACATTATGTGTGCTTGTGTATCAATATGTGTGCTTGTGTATCTGGATTATATTATTGTATTAATTGGACTTTCCTTTTCAGAAGTAGCTCGTGATAAATGATTTTAACCTCTAATCAACCAACTTGCAACTCTTGATCAACCATTGCTTGATTGTTCAACTTACAAATCTGATCAATCACTTCTTGACCAACCATCAAGTTTCAGTTAATCGTTATTTCCTGATCAACCAACTTTTAATCATGATTCATCGAGATTCAATATAAATTTCAACAGCTATATAATGATTACTTTTGATAGAGCAACCAAGATGACCTCATCGATCAACTCCTCTTCTGATTGATCGACCAGACCAACTTGCTCAATCAACTCCACAATATCTTCTTGATTTCTAGCCAGATTTATTCCAATGACTATTTTTTGAGGATGATACGATTGTTAGGACCCATGACCTTGGTAGAAAGATGTAAATTTTAGGGAAAAGCCTTATAAGATCTTCTCTCTCTTCTGCCTCTCTCTATATTTATTCATTGTTCGTAACATTGAGAGAAGTGTTGTTCTGAGAGTGATTCTGGTTGTTTTGATTTGTTCAAGCTCTCCAAGTCCACAGATCGCCTCCAAGATTCCAAGTTTCTTTGTCACTAGTCAGACCACATTATTGGTGAAAGATTTGTGATTTTTGTATTATGGTCACATGTGCTAATTTGTAGATATATTATTGTTACTAATTTTGCTATATTTGTTTATAGTATATCTCTACTATTGATTTTTATAAGATATTGTATATTGTCCTTTTCCAGATAACCCTATACGTAGGTAGTCGTGGTGTATGATTTAAGCATTGAAGGTGCCATGGTGTTTGATCTAAGAAGGTCCGAGAACATTCACAGTGTAACCAATCCTTGGCAACATCTTGGTGTCTAACCTGTAGGTGGAGATTTTGGTGTTTGATCGAGAGCAACGATTTTAATATTTGATCCCATGATATAAAGAATATTGGTGTCTGATCCAAGATCTTTGTGAACATTTGAATTATTCGATAAATAACTTGTATAAAGGCAGTTGATCTGGATGGTTGATCATGATTCGTAAGTCTTGGACTCGAGTCATGGGTTCACCCATTTGGTTTTCGATGTTAATATATGTGTACACTATGGATTTATTATTTACCATTCTTGTTATGGCAGAATTTTGTTATTTTATGCAATTTATTTTTAACTACCGTAAAAGTCTGATACTACAATTCACCCCCTAATAGTGTTCCAATCCTACATGCACACTTAGGGCCTGTTTGGTTGCAGGGTTGGACAGGGTTGGCCCAACCCTGGTTACTATTCACAAGGGTACTTCCTCCTCACAGATTACTATTCACCCAGCCCAACCCAACCTTGCCCAACCCTGCAACCAAACAGACCCTTAGAATGATCTTCCACACACAATTTGATGTTGATATAGAGTTTCTTCAAAGGATTCAATATGGATTATAAAGATTGGTTAGTGCTGCATGTACAGTTATTTGAATAGAGGCACTAGAGAAGTATGAGCCATATTCCAAGGAAATGAGAGAACTCTCACACCATCTCCACTATGCAGACATATGAGAAGGGAGGGGCACACCATTCTTATTTAAAGATGGCGCAAGTAGCTGTTGAGCTCAAGCATAGCGTATTGATGCAAACACCAATATAATTTGTGATCAACTGACTACTCTAAATATGATAACGAAACAAAAATATGATAACGAAACAACTATGTGATCTATGGAGAGCTCATGGATTTGGAGAGCTTTTTTTCCATTTCCAAGCATATAGAGTATGGCCGTAGGCTTTTTAATTCCACCATGGGACATTCATTTTCAAGCAAAGAAATCAGTCCATAGTGGTTAATCAGATTTTCATGTGTTATTGCCAATGCTTGAAATTGTCCAACAAAATTTTCAAACATACTGGTCATATCCACTCCTGATCTAAACATCGTGCCAGGCATGTTTTTAAACATGGTTTTAGGATGTTCTCTAAGATTTTTCTATATAGAATCACAAATAATAAAAATAAACAGTAATTTTCACAGAATCACAAATAATAAAAATAAATAGTATTTTTCACTTGCATGAATCATTTTAATGGCATCATGGATTAAGAGGTATACAATCATCCATTTAAGACTCATAATTCAATTACAGAGATCTAATATCAAAGTCAAGAACTAATTAGCCACAATCCGATATAAAAAGTTAAGGCAAGATCCTGATAGACAAATTACGATAGATAGAGAATGAAGTAAATCATATCAGATATCACCAAAGCATCCATTATTGGACTATCCTTAGGTAGATTCATCCCTACAATACCGGTACATAGGATGTCAGGGGATCCACTCCTAGTACATGATTCCAACATGGTCATTGTCGGTGCACTCCGACGGGGCCGACCTCGAAAATACCTCAAAGAACAAGGGCAGTCGAGAGAAGAGAAGGAACAATTTGCTAGTGGGAGAATAGATAGAACAATTTGCTAGTCAAGGTTATATTTGGATGACGATTTTAATACATCATTGCCTCTCATTCTTAGCCATGCATGTCTCAATACTTGCAAGCTAACATCAATAAAAAACTATAATATTAAAAGGCCTCCCCATGCTCCAAGGGAGAAACAACAGTTCTAAAGCACTCTCTTATAGAGTAGGAAACATTATCAATAGGAAAATTGTATTTTAAAAACATTCGGTAGGTTACATCTTACGAACCCATAAGGATGATTACAATTTACTACATACAACCTCACCTATGGGCTCAATGTTTAAGATGATGCAATTAGTCTTTAAAAAGGAGGGAGACATATCAATATTCCACCGCAAACATTGATCCAGATCATTTTATCTTAGGGTTTACTTTTTCCTCTGGATGTTGAGGCACAGCAGTTAAGTCTTCACTCAAGATAACCTTCGTGAATTTAGAATTAGTTAGCAAACAGATGTTATCTTAAGGTTTACTTCATATCCTTCCATCATGACTAACCTCTTCATCATCCTCGAAGAGACTACTCATTGTAGTAAACTTTTGAAAAAATAAATTCAAAAATTACCATTGTCACATGGTTCATTTGGAAAACTAGACGCTATTTGGCTTTTAGAAATAAACTAGAACAACCCAAATATTATTAAGAAGAATTAGAAAAAGGAATAAAATAATTAAATAGAAAGCAACATGATGGTGTATGGAATGATTAGGTGTTAAAATTGGAAGGGTATTTGTGACAAATACGTATGAGATATTTATTGGAAATCCTTCAATGACATGGATTCATCAACTTTCTCCTTCCATCTTGCTATAAATAGAATTAGGTTCATAATTACCATCCGTCCAAGTTAATAAAACGAGAGAGAGAGAGAATCAATGAGAGGGAGGGAGTGAACGAGTCAATGGTAAATGAAAGAGAGACCAGTGAAAAGAACAAAGAGAAAGGAGAAGAGTGAAAGAGTGAGAGTTAACGAATGAAGAGAGAGAGAGAGAGAGAGAGAGAGAGAGAGAGAGCTAAGGAGTGAGAGACCAAGAACGAATTAGATAGAGGAGAAGATCCGGCAACACCAACTCTCTTTGTCGGCATCAGATGTTGATCTGACGGAATCGAAGGAGAGTTGATGAGATCTGTGATGGTTTGGATATGCGGAATCGAGGCGTCTTCGCTGACAGACTTCTTGTATCGTTGATGTTTGTGTGGAACCCTTTAGGAAACGAAGAAATAAGTTGACGATATCTTCTGATAGTAATTGTGTTAATTGACATCATTATAACGTGTGTCATGAATACCTTTTCTCAATTTCTATTGCTAACGATAAACAAGAGAAATATATAATTATGAAATTTCAAGCATTCGCAAGATGATATCCACCAATCTCCAAGGATCCTAAGGTTATTAAGAACCTTGTTGCTAATGCAGTATGATTCTATGATTCATGATTTTGATGCTATAACGAAGTAAACAACCTAAGTTATGGCACGGACTTCTAATGCACATTACACACAACATTATTAACTATGTTGCCTAATATACATTTCTTGTGTTTTTTTACTACACATTCTTGTGACGACTACTTCTAAGATGCATGTATATCTATGATGATTGTTCTGCATGGTACACATAATTGTTAATTGACGTGCATATTTGGATTTAATGAAACACATCCCATATATATGATGCATGTTCTGTACCTCATATAACACACCTCGTATAACACACATGCATGTTTGTATTCCATAGGTCAATGAAATATAGGCTTAGTTTATAAGCTGGTCCCTAGACAATTCATATATGTAAGTCGAGTCACATATTAACTATTTGTCATGTAATTTATTTTATAATATAGATAATTAAAATTATTGATGATAATCTTTGTTATCCTAATGATGATAACTAATTTTTGGAAATGACTTATCTCTACTTAGATAAGGTATGTATACCGTGAAACGTTGTTTTTTTGCTAACAAACTATGTTTGGTATATATTGTGCATGTTATATTTTATAAAATATTCTATGGATAAATTTATTAATTGACCATATGTTTGGAAAATCACAATGTTGTGCTTTATTATCATGGTAAATTGTGAATTATACATGTGTGATTATTCACCATTAACAAGTTGATAACAGTAACCAATGGTTATCGAAGCTATCAAGGCATAAAAGTTCATAGTAAGATATTGAAATTGAGATGCTCAAATGAACCACTATTGTATGAGAAAGGAAATGAAAAAGAATTGGAATTTTCTTAACATGAATAATGACACTATAACGGTAAGAGGAGCTAAGTGGTACACCTAAGATGGGAGCTACCTCTAGAGTTCGTTTATCGAAGGATTAAAGGACAACACCTTTCGGGGATGTCGGGTTCAATGGAACCCTGTGGAAAGTCCGCCATTGACTCAGCGCTTATGTCATCGTGTTCCATGTAGTGATTGAGTGACCACATGTGTCGACGGTAAAAGCCACCAAAGCTGCTTAACAACTTATGAAATGAGATAAATTTATATAATGAATAAGCTAAGTGTTTATGAGGAAGCATCATGCTTTTGTTAAATTCTAAGTGTATATGTGCAATTATGTGAAGTGCTAAGTATATATGTGCTATTATGTGAAATACTAAATAAATCTATGAAATTTATGTTATTGTTATTGGCATATGTGCAAATATGGTTAATTTTAGGGCACATACAGAAAGTATGGTATGCAATTTATGAATACAAAAAGAATAATTTTTTTATGCATAATTAAGTTCATTAAGGATCTAAAGGATGATATTGCATGTGACAAGTCAAATCTTTTATGTAATATAGTAAGGGTGAAAACTATAGATTGATTATGTGGTATATGTGTAAAGAAAGTGAATGTGTGAGTGTCTACGTAAAATATGGTATGTTGTATAATATGAATACCCTTATGTATAATGATAATTATAAGTAAGTTATATTACAATTGCGAATCACATTTCTATATATTGAGTTAAGAGTATTGTGTATATTGCTAATGATAGGTATATGGATGAGATACTTTTATGTATGTGAGATTGGTATTTGTAGGTAACTCACATGTTACATTCACATGAGAATGAATATGAAAAATCATTAACTTCTTCTTTTTAATCAATTACAAATGTTACTAATTGTACTCATGGACAATGTAAGTGAATATTACTTATAATTGGAGAATAAGATAAATACTAAGTACTCATGTTAAGATTATTTATGTTATGAATGAAGTGTTTAAAGAAGACTAATGAAGACTTGATTTTGCGCTAGCTAATTTGACCTTATCTTGACACATACTGAGCATTAAACTCATACCTTATATTCTTGTGTTTTTATTGCAGGTCAATGTGAGGACAAATTTAGTGGTAGTTCAAGACTTATGTGGCTTCTGTTAGAAGGATGTCGTTGTGCCCACTTGAACAAAGGATCTTGATTTTGTATTATAGATGTATACTTTTATTTATAAAGGTAAGTTAAGATAGTTCCTTCTATTATTTGTGATATCATTGATATCCTTGAGTAACACTCGGATCTGATGTCGCATTTGATATTTTTCCGCTAGTCACTGAGAATACGGGTTGTTACAGATGGTATTAGAGCAGTAGTTCATCTGGGCATAAAATATCCGATCGTAGATTGTGCAAGTCCTTTAGTTATAGAAAATTATAGGTAGATGACCAAAATTTTAGCATGACCTATGTGTCTTTAAAAGATAAAATGAGAATTAGAAGGCTCGTCCATTGAAAATATAGAATCCATCTTGGAGATTACAGATTGTCCCAATAAGGAGAAAGTGATTTAGTAGACCAGATACACTAAATTGATTATTTCTGGAGACTAAAAAGGAGGGTCAGATGATTATTTCATTATCGACAACGGTTATCAGGTGTACGTCTTATTTGGCTAAAAACATATTTCTCATGTATGACTTGGGATTTTGGATGGGATATGAGATTTTTTGATAAAATTATTGATGATCTTATGACCACCCATTCTAAAGAGATATGACCATCCATTCTAAAGAGATATTGACTTCGCTATAGATGCCATACCAATGACTACACCCATATGAGTTGGATGAGATGAAAAGTAAATTAAAGGGACAACTAGATAATGATTTGGTGAGGCTTGGTGTTTCCCTTATAGTGCTTTCACTATTTGGACTCTACTAATTATTGAACAAGGTTACTACAAAGATAAAATAATTGCTTCTTGATAGTCGATCCATTGCTACAAGTAACCATCTTCTCCAATATTGACCTCTATTTAGGATACCGTTAGCTCAAGATCAAGGAAATAGACACATCAAAGAATAGTAAGAATTTCTAGCTATTCCTTTGACCTCATTAAAGCACCAGCTACTTTATGAAGTTGACGAGTTGAGTATTTTGAGGAAAGTTGATGATACTCTTGTTTGATGATATCTTAGTCCTTTCACCAATTACCATCCACCCTATTTCTCAATGTATTGTTGAGTTACAGAAATAGTCAATATGGATATCATTAAATTCATTGTGGAAGACCTAACCGAAAAAAATAAAATAAAATATATTATGACCTTTCATATATGATAACATTTATCTGAAACTATCTAGGTTATTAATGATGCATAACTATGATCACTAGATCTAATTATTTCTTACTGGATGAGAAAATAACTTTTCCCAAGATCTTTATTTAATTATGCCTAATACAAAATATATGTTAAGTTAATGTATATTGAATTTTTAATATGTTAGTTGCTACTGATAGGCACAATCCTTTTAACATATTGACATATCCCAACTTGAGTTAGAATCGTCTTTCTTCGTATATACTATTGTTGTGCACATTGTTTTATTTTTATCATATTCTTGAGTGATAATACATACATTGACTCTTACAAATTCTTATCAACTTTTAGTTGGGTTAGTAACTCTTGTCTCTTAGGTGAAGATATGTTCTTGTTGATTTTTTATCTTGCAATTAAAACCTTGATAGAAGTGATTGTCATATTGTGAGAAAAGACCTAGATACAAGGGAATGACTCTGAGGTAAAGAACAAGAAAGTTGGTCCCAAAAAATGTGAAGAGAAAATCGAAGAACATAGGAATGAGACATGAGTCAATATCGTATTTTTGTTAAGTTTCTTGACTAGTAAATTTCGGGATGAATTGTTTTTCTAGTGGGATAGATTGTAACAACTAAAATATTATTAAGAAGAATTTGAAAAGAGGAATAAAATAATTAAATATGAAGCAATATAATGGTGTATGGAATGATTGGGTGTAAAAATTAGAAGGGTATTTGTGACAAATACATATATTTATTGTGAATCCTTCAAAGACATGGATTCATCCCAGTTCTCCCTCCATTTTGCTATAAATAGAATTAAGCTCATAATACCATCCTTCCAGGTTACTAAAATGAGAGAGAGAGAGAGACAATGAATGAGAGGGAGGGAGTGAACGAGTGAATGGGTAAAGGAAAGGGAGAATGAGTGAAAAGAAGAAAGAGAAAGGGGAAGAATGAAATGAGGGAGAGTTAACGAGTGAAGTGAGAGAGAGAGAGAGAAAGAATTAAATGAGTGAGAGATCAAGAGAAAATTAGAGAAAGGGGAAGATCCGACAACACCAGCTGTCACGACCCCAATTTCCGGGCTGTCAGATCCTCCCATATCCAGATTTGGTTACTTAACAATAATTTATTCAACAATCACAACTAACATTCTTAAGCAGACTGCAATTAAAAATACTCAGAAGGAAGTATTTCAACACCTTTTCATTCACAAAATAAAGTTCACATGATATATTATCCCACTATAATCATTTACATGTACATCAGCTGGAAGGAACCACACAAAAAGATTATGAACTACCTTACAAAGAAAAGCTATTGTAGCTGGCTGGATGTCTACTATGTAAGCTGGTTGGATTACTAAAGTCCTTACGATGGCTCACTGACATATGTTAGATTTTCTATAAATCATAGGATAAAAATTAGCGAATGCTAAGTAACGAAGAAGATAAAAGAAAATAAATTGTGTAATTTTTCAAAACTTGTTATCACAAAAAGTTTCATTTCTTCTCATTAATTTAAGTCGTATTACTTTCTATTCTACGTCAGAGATTAGTCCAGGGAATTACCTCACCACTATATGGACTCCAAAGGTGTGGACACTTCGAGATCGGAGATTGTGTTGATCTTGGTAAGCTTATGCCGTCGCAAGTCACCTCAACCAATCCTCCAATACTACACTGACAATTTCCTTTTCTTTTATTAATCAGTGTCTCAAACCCTCAGCCTGTCAAACAAAAGAGCACACCGTCCTCGAGGACTCGGTTTCTTAAACCTCAGGCTAACATTTAATCATATAACCTAGTGGCTTTTAAAAAAAAGCATGTTATAGTGACCCAGTCGCTATTGAACCACCCGTGCCTCCACATGGCACGATCATATCTTCCTTCGTTCAACCCGAATATATTGGCTCCCGGTACCACGCGTTGCAAATCATTCATTTCGTGCGCAATTATCATAACAGGACAACCATATACAACCTACGTAGGGCAACGCCAATACGGGTTCCTTCTGGCGAACCTACAGGTTGCATGCCCGACCTGTAGTTCTACTTCCAGTCATTTCTTAATGTAACATGCAATCCTTTTTAGGATCCAACTCAAAATACATCAATTCCCATGATGTAATTCCTCCGTTAAGCCTTAGATTAGTATAACCATAAATATTGAGTATAGCCTTACACATATATTAAATCATATATTTATATACTCATATTTATGCTTTTTTTAACTTCCAAACCCTAACTTTCCAAATCGTTGCATCCATTCGATGCTTAGACCTTATTTTAGCTGAATTCATAAAGCAACTTTTCACACTTTCTCAAAAATAGCCAAATTAGGGTTCTTTGTAGCAAAGAGTATAAATACAAAAACCTCAACGATCTCATATGAAAACCCAACAGCAAAAGTATTTCGTTACCTAATCGAGCTCTCTCTCGTATGTAGTGCTTTACCGTGATTCTATTTCAAAGGTATGATTTATAGCTCCTGAAATGATCGAATTTCATTTTCGTATCAAAAACACTAAGAATGTGCCAAGAACACGAAGAACGAATAAAGAACGCAAAGAACACATGAAGAACATGAAGAATGCAAAGAACATATTTTCTCTTGAAATTTCGACAAAGCTTCCCCTTATACGGGGTCATATTTCTAGTAAAATTTTGGCAGAGTTTCCCCTTACATCAGGACATATTTCTATGAAAATTTTGACAGTGTTTCCCCTTATAAAATCATCGAAAGGAAAACAACAAGGAAACTGAACATGAATCGAAAACCTAGCTCACGAAGCAAATTAAGAGAGGATCGTACCTTCCTCCTCCTCGTTCTCCTGACAGTGCTTCTCTAGCGCTCCTTCCTCGCCTCCCACTCCTCCTCCCAACATCTCGACCCTAGCCCTTGGGGTGGTGGTGGTGGTAGTGGAAATCGTAGAGAATGAATGGGTGGGGGCTATTTATAGGCTCCAAAAAACCACTAACCATGGTTAGAAAACCATTGTTTAGCCCTTAACTACGGTTAGCGGCCCACAGTTTTGGCCAAAGCTTATCCGAAATTTAGAGCTTAAGTTAGAACTTTCCAGAATATTCTGGATTTGCTAATGACGCTTAATTATCGCCAATCGTGATTAACTTTCGGTAATCATGATTTAACTCCAACTAATCATAATTTAACTTTCGTGACTTACACTTAACTTCTGATGATCTGTGATTAGTGTTTACTAATGTTGATTAGCGGTCCTTGACCCATCATTAATTTCCTTAATCACGATTAATCTATCTTAATGATTGTCATTAAGGTTTAATGATATTTTAAACCTCCTTACTTCTCTTTCTTCCGAAAATATATAATAACAAATCGAAACGAAGTCCGATTCAAACGAAATAAATTCCGTTGGTTTCCTCTTGACAAGCTGGATCTTATTATTATTGATCCGAGAGATGTCAAGTTCAAGTCTTTACAATTATAACAACCTTAAAGGAAGTCTCGTCCTCGAGACTTATAATGATAGCATAACAACCTTAAAGAGGATTGAAACCATAACAACCTTAAGGAGAATGAACACCATTTAATTTATAAAGAAGATACACAACACATAGTGTTATCACTCAAACAAATAGGGGTATTTCTCTCTCATTTCTGCCTCAGGTTCCCACGTGGCTTCTTCAAACTCTTGGTTATGCCAAAATACTTTAACTAGAGGCACCTCTTTATTCCTCAGCTTCTTGATATCTCTATCTAGTATTTCCACATGTATTTCTTGGTATGTCAAGTCTGGCTCAAGATGTAAATCATCATAACTTATCTTATGCTTCGGATCCCTAATGTACTTTCTCAGATTTGATACATAAAAAACATCATGTATTGCCGAAAGATGTGGAGGAAGTGCAAGTCTATATGCGACTTTCCCAATCTGCTGAATAATTTCAAAGGGACCCACAAACCTGGATACCAACTTCCCACTCAAGCCAAACCTTTGAACTCCCTTCATAGGCGATACTTTGAGAAATACAAAGTCGCCTACCTCAAAATCAAGGTCTCTTCGCCTGGTATCACTATAGCTTCTGGCGACTCGAGACTGTTATTAGTCTTTTTCGAGCAAGCTCTACAGCTTCTCATGTCTCCTGGAGTTTATATGAATCATAAAGGTTCTTTATCCCTACCTCTTGCAAATACAAAGGAGTCATACACCTACGTCTATATAGTGCTTCAAATGATGCCATGCCAATACTTGTATGGTAACTATTGTTGTAGGTGAATTCTGCAAGAGGCAAATGTTTCACACATGATCCTTTCCATTCTAAGGCACATGCTCGTAGCATATCCTTTAAAGTATGAATCATACGTTCTGATTGACCATCTGTTTGTGGATGATATGCTGTGCTCAAGAATAGTTGTGTGCTTAAGGCTTTCATGAAGTTCTCCTAATTGGGTGAGGTGAATCGTGAATCTCGATCAGAAACTACTTCCTTTGGGATACCATGGAGGCGGATCACATGTGTAATATATAACTCAACAAGCTGATTTGGAGTGGAAGATAAGCTTATTGAAATAAACTGTGCTACCTTGGTCAGACGATCTATTATAATCCATATACTATCTTTACCACCAGTCATCTGAGGTAAGCTAGTAACAAAGTCCACAGAAATACTTTCCCATTTCTATTCAGGTATAGGGAGGGATTGTAACAATCCTGGTGACTTTTGGTGTGAAGCTTATACCTGTTGACAAGTGAAACATGAATTCACAAACTCAGCAACATTCTTCTTCATTCCTGGCCACCAAAAGTTTAAACGAAGATCCTTATATATCTTCGTAATTCCTGGATGAATAGATAATCTTGAGAAGTGTGCTTTGCGTAAGATATCTTTCCTCAATTCGGGTGTGTTTGATACACAAACTCTGTGATGGTTATATAGTAACCCATCTTGTATCTGGAATCCCTCTATCTCATTCTTATCAAGTTATTGTCTCAAGTCTTTAAGAACTGGATCATCCTCCTGTCCTTTCTTTATTCTGTCCCAGATCTCTGATTTATATCTATGAGGAATAGTTATTGTATCGGCACTACTATCAAATGATTTCCATTCACTTAATGTAGATAGTACACCCCGGAAGTGGATAGCACTCACCAACACATGTGAAAAAGTTCTTCTACTAAGGGCATCTTCTACGATATTCTCCTTACCGGGGCGGTATGAGATGGTGCAATCATAGTCCTTCAATAGTTCTGGCCACCATTGATGACGCGACTCTCATAACTCGGGTTAAGGAATATCTAGGGTCGTTGCGACCCAAATCGTAAGGCTCGCTCAATCAAGAAAATCAGACCACCAAATAAAGAAATAAAGCAATCAAAATGTGGCAAGCGGTCTTGCTAGTTTATTTTACCTGGTATAGCTACCAGGGTTGATCACAAGGAGCACGAGATGGACAACCTAAAAAGTAGACGGGAAACCAAGAAAAGAAATAAAATTGGAGGTTTTTAATTTTTTTTAAATTTTTATGGTTTTTATAATAAGAAAAAGAATAAAGACAAGCCAACAAGCGACACTCCAACAATTAATTCAAAGTCCAAAAATGGTCAAAAATTCAAAACAAAAAATTTTTTTGTGTTTTTAAAATTTTAAAGTGTTTTTGTGAATTTTCTGGGGTTTTTTTGGTTTTTAATTAATTTTCTAAAAATCAAAGAAAGTCAAAAACAAGATATAATGTACAACTGGAATCTAAAGGCAAACTAAAATTATTTAAAATGCATATAAAATTCTAACCGTATTTTTATGAAAACTGCAACATAAAATCTACCTACAGAAGAAGAAAAAACAAATTTTTGAATTTTTATGAATTTTAATGATTTTTATAAGATTTTTACTCTTTTCCAATTTTTATGGTTTTTATAAATGAGAATGGAATAAAAATTGAACAGAAATTAAAACAACAAAAAATACGTAAAGAAGATTTTTTAGAATTTTTCATGGTTTTTTAATATTTTTAATTGGTTTTCTAAAGCAACCAGAGATAATTTTTATAGTTTTTGAATTTTAGAAAATAATAAGCAAAATCAAAACAAAATCCAAAAATCACCAAAATTTACACAGTGGCATCAGCCACGTGTCAAAATTTCGTGATTTTTGGAGAAAATTTTGCTATTTATTTAATCAAAGACAAAACATACAGCTCACAGGGACCAAAATGCAATCAAAACAAGTCCTGAGACCAAAAACTAACAAGCAATAAAAGCCTAAGGATAACTCTGCAATTTTCCCATCAAAATCCGTACATGTCGTAAAACAGCACTCACAGGGGGCATATTTACAAATATGGAAACTAAAACTTCAATCAATAACAACAAAGAAACTCAGGGTACATAGTGCAAATATCCCAGAAAACAAGTGAGGAAGCACGTGGGTCCACACATGCGGGACTAAAATGTAAATAGGAAAAACTACAAGTGCTAAAGTGTAAAATGGTCTAACTGTGTACTTTATTTTACAGAATAAAACAAAAACGAAAATAAATGCAAGATAAAATGAGCAATATACCCATGGAGGCACGTGAGCTGCGCGTGGGGGACAGGTGTCAGCTACTAGTTGGGCGTGAACGAACGGCTCTAGACGCGTCAGGTGTCAGATCTGACAGCTGTCAGATGTCAGCTACGTGGCTGGTACGAGATCGTTAGATCTGACATCTAACGATCTAACACCTCCAGTAATGGATGGTTGCGATGACGTCTGGGAGATTCAGGCGATCCAATGGTGGAGAGGTTCTCTGGACGAATTGAGCTGGGGAGAACTTTGTCGGAGCACCAGGGGTGATCGGTGGCTTCGATGAAGGATCTGGATGCTCTAAAAGGATCGGAGGGCCATTCCGTGTCGGGTGGTCAACTCTGATGGAGTGGCTGACGGTCAGATGAATGCGGCATCGACTGAGACCTGAAGGCACTCTGACGAAGGTGGACGAGGGAGATCTGGATGGTCTTCACACGCGTCAAGGCCTGCAAAAGAAGGCTCGGACTCGGAGCGATACTCCGGTCGGGGTTATTGGGTCGGAAACATAGAGAAGCGACGGTGGTTGGGGAGGGGGTCTTCGGCGAAGGCGATAGGGAAGACCTATCTCCTAATCTTGGCAATCCAAGTCAAGATCAGGTGATCAGGCTGCGTGAGGAGATGGAGGATGAGCGAAAGTGTCGATCTGAATGGATGGATGAAGGGGACGAAGCTCCGATCGGTTGGTCGGAGCTGGCGGAGTGACGACGACGTACAAATGAAAGATTGAACAAAAGGTGGAGCAAGGAACTATGAAATGGATATCTAAAGATCCTAAGATGATCCTGAGCTCCAGGGGAGTTGGACGGCGGGGTCTTCGCCTCGACTACGCTGCGGCTGGCGAAGGCGGCTCTTCGCGGCGGTGCTCTGGCCATGATAATTGAGCGTGGGCTACACAGCTCCTCTCCGAGTGCCAAGAGTGGTCTCCGGTTGCTGTCACCAAGGTGAAGGTGTCTAGGGTATCAGAGAAGGGTGTGTCGTGATCTGAGGTGCTGGGGAGGCGATGGAAGGATTTATAGCATGTCCCAGGTAGTCGGAAGAACAGGATCGAGGTGCGCAAATCGAGGGGCGGATCCCTAAAGGAATCATCGGGCGAGGATCTTGGATCTCCCCTCGATAATCGGAGCCTCAGAGTGAAGAGGAAGGTGGCCAGATTGGGTTAGGAAAAATTGGTGAACACAAGTAAAACCCGGATCCGACCGCCGGAAGGTCCAGGGGGGGCAGTTGACCGGGGTCAACAATCTTCCCTGGACCAATTAGTGCGGCGGGAGAAGAGACAAAATAGACTAGACGACAAAATAACAGAAGAATGCAAAAATAAAAAGATAAAAAATAATAAATGATCTAAAATTAAAAAATAAATAAAATAAAAAATGTTCCTTATTTTTCAAGGGATTTTTCTATGATTTTTATTTATTTTTATGAAAAATAATTTATGGTATATACAGTATTATATTATATACAGGTATAAAATACCTATGTATTTTGTAAAAATTATTTTTAATTTATTATTTTTACAAAAATACCCCAATTTTATATTTTATTTATATACAACATAATTTTTGGGGTATAAAATTATTTTTGTTTTATTTTTATTATTTATTTACAAGTATAAATTAAATAAGGAAAGTTACACATGTACATGTATTATATACAAGGAGAGAGAGAGTTATTTTTATTTTATTTTTCTAATTTTTGTTTTATCTTTAGAAATATATATAAGGAAATAAAAATACCTTTTCATTTTTATTATATATATATATATACATGGCATATATGCACAAGGTAGAATGGCCCTATCCCTCTCTACTTATTTTATTTGGGGATCAGACCAATATTGGACCCTCTCTCGGGTTTGGATCACTCAATATTTATTCTAAATATTTCCTTCTTTTTCTTTTATTTTTTATTCTTTTATTTTTGCACAAATACATGCTAATTATGATATATTAACACAAGCATGCATATTGTTAATTTATTATATTTACAACTATTTACATGATGCTTTGCCAAGATAATTAGCTAAAAAAAGAATAAAGAGTGATGAATGAGGCTTCATCACCCCCCTATACTTTACTTTTGGTAGTCCCTTAGCAAACACTTATTTGAAAAAGAAGTGAAAAGAGAAAGAAAAAGAAAAAAGAAGGCGAATCAAGGTTGATTATTAAACTTGTCTTCATTAAATTGAAGTATGGAGCTCAGTCAGACCTTTGGATTATTAGTTTGTCGGAACCTTATTTGGACTTAGGTTTAATACTTAACAACCTCTAAATTCCACCAATATATGGTCAATACTCCTCAATAATCTAGATAAGAACAAGTCTACATACACAAACTCTAATGACCATGAATCTTTTCTTGTAATGTGTAAGTGATATGTAGCTCCCCACCTCTGAAATGGCAAAGTAACAACCACCCTCAACAAGGTAACTATAATGCCCTAGTCTAGAAACTCTTTCCTCGAGGAGTGGGGTATTCCCTTCTAAGTTCAAGTACAACCGGAGGAAGAAGAGAATGGACCATGGCTAGTGTAGCCATGTATCCTAGGGAGCCCAACCAGTGTAGCTAAGTCTCCCTGCTGCAAGCTTCATGAGATGGGAATGGGTAACATAAGCTTTGCTTTATTTGGCTATATACACTCCGGTGGGTATTTCATTTTCTATCAGACCCACCACTTTTTTGGAGTTTTTTTCTTTCTTTTGCACATTTTTTTGATGTGCATATGTACAACATATCTACATAGTGCAGCATATATACATAAGGAGTTTTTCTTCTTGAGCCAGTAGGCCGTCAGACCAAGTTGAGACGTACTTCCTTCACTAAAAGAAGACGAGAGGTTCCGCCTAGAAGTACTACCCTCGTATGCTACCCCAAGCCAAAGAATACTGCCTCCTCACCACCTCATCCGTAGAGAGCTATGTGTAAGGTGCTGGTGCAAGTAAAGCCATTGTCTGTGAGAGTCATGTGTGCATTGTTAAATGTTCTACTAGGTTCATCAAGATGACATATGATCATAGCCTAGACTCAAAGAATTAAGTCTCAAATGGACCTGAAAAGTCCTAATCCTAAGCCCTATAAGGTTCCTCTTAGAACTAGGTGGATTAAGGTCTTAGCCAAGCTCCATTTTCCAATTTAATTCCAGGCTAGTTTAAATGTCAACAATGATTCAGAAAAAATGATACTTATATACATAAATCTTTTTATGCAACTTTTGAAAATGTGCAAAATTTTTTGAAAAATATTTAAATGAATGAATGCATGGATGAAAAAGTTTTGCAAAATATTTACACACATTTTCACAAGGGTTTTTGCAAACTTTTTGTTTTTCAACATTTTACAAAAATCTTGTACTATATACATAATTTTGATATCAAGACTTTTTCAAACTTTTTACACAAAATATTTTTACAAACATTTGTACAAAAATAATTTTATAAATATCTATGTATGTGCAAGAAAGAATTTTATGTACAAGGAAAATGTTTAAATTTTTATGGCTTTTTAGATAAAGGGTTTTAGTCATTTTATTTATTAACACACTCACATAAAGTACGAGTTATGGCTAAAGTATATATGAAATATAGATGACACCCCCTATACTTAGCTCGAACGATGTCCTTAGAGTGGATCAAGAGTGATGAAGAAGACATAACCCGTGCTTAGTAGAGGGAAGTGAAAAGGAATGGTATACTACAACGACGAATCAAAGAATAGAATGGAAAAGATCTCGGTGTTTCCCCCTATACTTAGGATCAAGTAATCCTAAGTATAGTAGATTGTACATAAAGGGAAATCCAAGTGGAAGGATGTATAGGGTCTACCTCCCTATACTTAGGGTAAAATATCCCTAAGTATAGGCAGCAAAATAGAGGTAAAAAGAATCAAAAGGAAAATCAAAAATCTGACACCCCCCATACTTAGGGTAAAGTACACCCTAAGTATAGCATAATCAAAGATGCAAATGGGGTGTTGGACTGAAGAATGGTATGATATGGACATCTTGATCTATACAAGGCGGAAGACAGTGATAATCAGGCGTGAGATGCAATAGATGTGTGTCAAAGACCACATCTCACGCAAAATGAATAGGGGAGACGTCAACGACCAGTGGATCATGATCTAGATATGGTTTGAGTTGCTTCTCGTTAACACGAAAGGTAGCCTCCGATGACATTTCAGATATGTCAATACTTCCATTGTCATGTACCTTTCGGATCAGGTATGGTCCCTTCCATTTGCTCTGCAACTTCCCTGGAAATAATCTAAGCCTAGCATCGAACAACCATACTCTCTGATCTGGCTCAGACTGTTTGTGGCTGATATGAGAATCATGCCATTCCTTTACTCTCTCCTTGTATTGTAGGCTGCTTAAAAAGGCCGCATCTCTAAGCTCCTCTAGGGCTGCCAATTCTGCCCTCCTCTGATCTCCTATACTCACTGGATCCAAAAGTATGTCTGTGACAGCCCAAAGTGACTTATGCCTAATCTCAACAGGTAAATGGTAGGGCTTGCCATAAACGAGGCGGAAGGGTATGTACCCAAAGGAGTCTTGAAGGAAGTCCGATATGCCCACAAGACCGAGTCCAAAAGCTGTGACCAATCCTTTCGGTCTGGGCGTACAACCTTCTGCAATATAGTCTTGATCCCCCAATTCGACACTTCAGCAAGACCATTAGTCTGAGAATGATATGGAGTGGCTACTCGATGGTCAATGTTGAACTTGCTAGCAAGAGCCTTTACCTTGTTGTTGACGAAATGAGACTCCCTGTTAGATATTAACACTCTAGGCACCCCGAATCGTGAAATGATATTCTTCCTCATTAATCTGCACACAGTCCTATCATCTGCGGTTTGGGTGGGGATGGCCTCAACCCAACGACTAACATAATCAGCGGCCAACATAATGTACTCAAATCCCTGACTCTTAGGGAATGGACCCATGAAATCGATGCCCCATTCATTAAAAACGTCATAGAAGTGAATGGGCTGCACCGGCATCATATCACGTTGTCCGCAAGTTCCCATCCTCTGACAGTCAGAGCACCTCTTCACGAATTCATCAGAATCCTTGAAGAGGGTAGGTCACCATTGGCCGGATTGGAGCACTTTCTGTGGCGTTCTCCTCCTAGAGTGATGTCCTCCTGCCTCAAGCTTGTGGCAGTAAGTGAGGACGCTATGGTGCTCCTCCTACGGAATGCATCGACGCCAGACGCTATCCCCTCCTTCATGATAACGGATGGGATCCTCCCAATGGTAGAACTTGGCCTTCACGAGGAAGGTCTCAAGTCGCTGCCTAGGCCAACCTTGTGGAACTTTTTTGGCAACAAGATAGTTCACAATGTCAGTGTACCACGGGAGCGAGGCGATAGCAAGGATCGCCTCATTTGGGAAGATCTCAGATATGGGATCAGTCTACTCAAAATCCTCAAGATGCTCTAATCGGGAGAGATGATCTGCCACCACATTATGGACTCCAGGCTTATCCATAATCTCAATATCAAACTCCTAGAGTTGAAAGATCCATCTAGTCAGCCTCGCTTTGGCATCCTTCTTTACCATGAGGTAACTGATGGTGGTATGGTCTGTGAAGATAGTGACCTTTGATCCAATGATGTAAGATCTGAACTTATCTAGGGCAAAGACTACAGCTAACATCTCCTTCTCAGTGATAGTGTAGTTCCGTTGCGCAGCATCCAATGTACGGCTAGTGTAGTGAATGTAAAATGGCACTCCATCCCTCCTCTATCCCAGCACGACCCCCATGGTAAAATCGGAGGCATCCGTCATGATCTCAAATGGGAGAGACCAATCAGGCGGCTGAAGGACAGGAGCCTCAACAACTAGACTCTTGAGAGTCTCAAATGACGCAAGACACTTATCATCCACAATGAACTTGGTGTCTTTTGTCAGCAAAACAGTCAACGGTTTGGCAATCCTGGTGAAATCATGAATGAATTATCGGTAAAAACCGATGTGCCCCAGAAAAGACCGTAACTTTCCCAAGTTGGACGGTGGACTGAGTTTCCTAATGATATCCACCTTGGTCGGATCAACCTCCATGCCCCTGTTGGAGATGATATGACCAAGCACCATCCCTTGAGTCACCATGAAGTGACTCTTCTTTCAGGATAATATAAGATGGACCTTGATGCATCGCTGAAGGACGCAGTCTAGGCGGTCAAGATAAGCATCAAACCTATTGCCATAGACCGAAAAGTCATCCATGAAGACCTCCAAGCACTTACCCACCATATCCGAGAAGATGGACAACATGCACCTTTGGAATGTCGCCGGGGCACTACATAGACCAAAGGGCATACATTTGAAAGCCTATGTCCCAAAGGGACAGGTGAATGTGGTCTTGTCCTGGTCTTCAGGCACAATAACCACCTGGTTGTAAGTGGAGTACCCGTCAAGAAAGCAGTAGTGACTCTTCCCAGCTAGCCTCTCTATAATATGATCAATAAAGGACAGCGGGAAATGATCCTTCTTGGTGGCCTGGTTCAATCATCTGTAGTCCACACAGACCCTCCAAGAAGTGGGTACCCGGGTAGCGATCTCCTCTCCAGACTCACTCACAACTGTAGTGATGCACGTCTTCTTGGGCACCACATGTAATGGACTAACCCACTTGGAGTCGGAGATGGGGTAGATAAAATCGACGCTCCACCATTTCGAGATTTCCTTCATGATAACCTCTCGAAGGTACGGGTTCAGCCGCCGCTGGACCTCATGCAACGGCTTGGCGTCCTCTTCGAGATAGATATAGTGGGAGCATAGGGCTGGACTTATCCCCTGGAGATTAGCTATGCTCCATCCTATCACCGTGTAGTTCTTTTCAAGAACCTCCATCAAACGAGATTCTTGCTCTCCAGTCAAATCTGTTGAGATAATGATTGGGTGCATCTCATGCTCATCCGCAAGGAACCTATACTTCAGCGACTGCAGCAAGGGCTTCAGCTCTGGACAACTGGGAGCTGGCAGATTTGGCCTCTGAAAGGTCTGAGTGAAAGCAACCAAATTTGCATGGGAGAACTCTCATTGATTGTGACAATCCAGTGAAGACTTCTCTGTTGGTGTGTTTGTACTCTGAAATAGCATCAATCTCCACCCTAGATGCTGGCTCTATAGGAATCAGACATGGAATCAACTCATCAAACTCTGCCCAATCAATATCTGACTTCGAGGGATCTGAATCTGAATCAAAGGAAATATCATCTGCCTTGGTCTCCTGAACGTGATCTGTTGCCTCAAATGTGTCCTCTTCCAAGAATGAACTCTCCAAGCTCTCATCTACTGGACTCTATGAATATGTATCATCGGACTGTGAGAGGATGGCTCGTGAAACGGGGTCTGTCCAAGCGGCTTCATCATCTATAATCACAAACTCGCACTCCTGGTGGACGTCTCGCTCTGCTTCTATCGTCTGCTCTGAATCACTAAGCGGCTCTGAGCAAGCTGAATCTCGCTCTCGAGTCTCATCGATCGTCTCTATTTATATACTCTCGCCCTCGACGCGAAAGTATACCTTCCCGCTATCATGATCAAACACTGCCTTGGTTGTGGCCAAGAACAGGTGTCCTTGAATGATGGGGGTATCAGTCACAGACTCAGTGATCTCCATGTCCAACACAACGAAGTCCACAGGGACTTTCAGACCCTGAATTGTGACGACCATGTCCTTCAACAACCCCTTCAGCCTCTTGACAGATCGATCAACAAACTGAAGTACTGTCCTGCTCTGTCGAAGAGGGACAAACTCTAATTGGTCGAGTAAGGATGCCAGAAGTAGGTTGATAGAAGAGCCATTGTCTAATAGAGTTCGATCGAACCTCTGCTCATGTATGTGACATCTGACATAGGGAGCTTCTGCATCTGGCCTCTTGGTTGGCAGACGGTTCTGGATGGCAAAGCAGGTGGCACGAGTGAGAACATGGATCTTTGAATGGTGGTTCCTCCTCTTCCTGCGAATAGTGGTCTTCTCTCTAAGGTTCCTCTAGAAGAGAGGGATGTGCTCCAAGGCCTCCTGTAGAGTCAGCTGAATCTAGAATATGTCTATCATTTGTTGACTGAAGACTAGTTGGTGGGATTTTTTTTGGATTTTCTTTTTTAGTCCCCTTAGCCAAGCGGAGTGCTTGAGGGAAGAGGATGGCTGGGCCCTCCTCGGATGGAGGGCTAGGATCGGGTCCATGCTGTGGTGAAACAGAATCCATACACATATCTCCATGCATCACAGATGGACTCACAAATAAAGAACCCTTTCCTTTATTCATCTTTCTACAATAGTCCTGAGATACAGTAACAGAAGGAAATGCAACAGGAATAGAATGTGTGACATCAGTACCACCCGCAACATTGGGACTCGTGACATCAACACCGCACTCTGGCTCAACATCATCTCTGGTGGCATCAGCACCACCTCCTGCTTCTGGTGAAGTGACGACCTCAGTACTGTCAGCTGGATCTACATCCTTGGTGGCGTCAGCACCACCGTCATCAACATCATCATGAGCGGCATCAACACCACTCTCCTACTCATCTGGTACTCCTGAGTCCTCATGTGGTCGTCGCTCAGATGAGGCACCACCAGCTGGCATCCTACCGCTCCTAAGTGTAACAAAGTCAGCATCAAAAGTATATGCAGAAATATCACCAAGTGAATCACTAGGAGTGGTAACCTCTGTAAACTCTACCTACTCAGACTTCCTCTTCAGTTTGTTCGGATTCGGCTCGATCTGAGCAGGTATGGTGGCCTTGCCTTTCACTATCTCCCTCATCTCCTGACGGAACTCGTCCATCTTCCGCCTGAATGTAGCTTGCTACTCGGAGATAAGACGGGCTAAATCATCCAAAGCTGGGTTCTCACAGGAGAGCCCATGAGAATCGGACGGGTGGCCTCTCTGGAAGTGAGGTTGTTGCTGCTAAGAATGAGGGTGATACTGGTGAGAGAACTGATGAGGCTGCTGCTACTGCCTCCACGGTTGTCCCTATTGGTAGGGACGAGGACCCTGCTAGTGGTAGTGTGGTTGTGGCTGTGGTAGTGGGAACTGGGGCTGTTGCTGCTGCTGGCTGTACTGGCCACCCTGAATTGGAGGTTGCTGCTGGGATGAGGCACCTCCGATCGACCAACGGAATCTGGGATGGTCTCGTCAGATCCTAGGCTGATGTCGGTCGTACCAAATCCTGTTGACTTCCATCAACGGCTCATGTTCGTAAGTGGGTGGTGGAAGAACTGCCAGGGGCTGATCCGGCTGGTAGACCACCATCTGAGTGTCTGGAGATGGTGGTGGCTGGACATACTGCTCTTGCTGCTGGAATGGCTCCGCCTGAATATGATGCACCTGTCTGTAATGGGCGGAAGGCTGGGTCGAGCTGCTGCTGCTGTTGGGATATGCCCGTGACCTGAGACGGGGCTGAGGAGCCTTATGTGCCTCCTGGAGACACATGATCTGGGTCTTCAGGTGACTTAGCTTCTGTGCCATATGATCTATCTGAGACATGCCCTGGCACTGCTTCTTCTCAATAAGCTTGATGCGGTCCAACTTCTCGCTGATGATCCCCATATCAGTGGTCGTCAACTCTGCCTGTGTTGCGGCTCCTGAAGATGTGGAAGGACCTGCATCGACCCGTTCTATCCTATGATAGGACACGACCTGTGGTGTGGGCTTCCCCTGTGTGTAGAGGCGGGTCTGGGACATAACCGTGTAATTCTCTACCATCTCCTCATAGATGGCCCAGACCTGATCCTCATCCTTGTCTAAATAGGATCCCCCACAGGATGCATTCACTAGCCTGTGCAACTTCAGTGTAAGCCCCCAGAAGAAACTCTGGACAAGGTTGGGCTTGGATATGTCGTGATGGGGACACCGGTCATGAGCTCTCTGAACCTGTCCCATGCCTCATGGAATTGCTCAGTGGGGAGCATGGAAAAGTTGTTGATCAGGGTTCTTGTTGCATTCGTCCGGTCGAGTGGATAGTACTTATTCAAGTACTCGTTCCAGAGCTATTCCCATGATGTGACGTATCTCCCTAGGTGCTTCAGCCAGTTGTTGCTCTGTCTACGAGGGAGAACGGAAAAGCCATCATCTTGATGGTATCCTCGTCCACGAGTCAATCGTGGACTGTGCTACAGATCATCTCGAACTCTTAGAGATGGAGGTGCGGCTCCTCGGTGGCAAGTCCGTGGAATCGGGGTAGAAGCTGGATGGACTGAGCTGGGAGCTTGAAATCTCCCAGAATGGCTGGCAACTGAATCCGTCTATGGGTTAGAGTTGCATCAGGGTTGTGCAACTCTCTCATCGGTCAGGCAGGTGTTGTTGGTTGTGCTGGCTCATCTGGCTCTCCCTCAGGGTTGTTTCCTCCTCCATCGGTTATGCGCTACTCTCTATCTGCTTGTATCTGCTCCATCTCTCGGCGCATATCCACCGTGAAAGCCACATGATCTCTGATCTGATGCTGCATGGTCTCCAGGGAGGCTAACGGGATGTTGTTGATGGCACCTTGATCTAATATGTAAGTCTGATTCCCGCTGGGTTCATCGATGCGCTCCTCATGCTGGCCACAGTCTCTGCAAAGGAAAAAGATCCAAACTCAGGTGTCATCAAATCATCAAATGTCTACTGCGGTCTTTGCTCGGACACCTCAGGACTGGTAGAAGGGTGGTCAGGGGGAACAGGGTGGAGTCAAACTCGAGTTCGAAGAGCGAGTTTAGGCTCTCGCGAACCAACCTAGATGAGCGGACCGGAGTGCTCGAAAGATGTGAAACCAAAGGCTGCCTAAGGGACCTCCGGCCCATCATCGTGATGTAGTGAGTGAAGACGGATAAGATCTGGAAAAACATATAAGATCGGGCAAACAAACCCCCAATTCACCTACTCACGCAGAGCTGATGACCGTAATGGTTCGCTCTTTTATCTTGTCGATTTTATTTAGGTGATCAAGCAGTCTTTCAGAGTGATTATGCAAGCTGTTGGGAATCTAACACTCCCAAGAGATTATCCTAATCCCAAGGCTAGATCTTTCCCAGCCAGTACAAGTCGCGGACCGTTTACCGGCTACCCGATCGACTCGTTCTGTTCAGGATATCGCGGCCCACTTTACCGGAAACCGGAGCGATCCTCACTGGAGAATGATTAACCTGAAATCAGTAGTATGAGGAGAGGTCAGATGTGGCTCTAGCCTAGTGAGCGGCTCACTCTCTCGCTCATCCAAATCAAACAATGAGGGGATTGCTCTCCCAAGACAAATTTTTAAGTGAGGTGTCTTTTAGGGTCAAGTGTGTCTTAGCAGTCCCAGTTTTATAGTTTTTCTTTTTTAGGTATTTTTCAAAGCAAACACTGCCTAACGAATTTTCCGATTCTCCTGGTTATTTTAAGTCCAAAAATAGGGGGAGAAGTCAAAAACACTGATACACGGTCAAACACTATGATGCATGCCGAGTAAGAAATGCGTACCTAACTCTAGATCTCTACATGTAGAGTGATCCGCACATAAAATAGAAGACTGAAATAAAACTATCTATAAGATGCAAGAAGAAATCGGCCTTAGATAAATAATTTCTCCTTGCGAAGAACGATAGCTAACTGGTCAACAAGAGGGGTCGGGGTCCGGTCTCTGATGTCGATCGGTGTCCGCCACAACAGATCCTGCCAGCGCTGTATACGACCTCTAGTGGCACATGACCCCTCAGGTGACCGAGTTAACTTTTTCTTTTGGGATTTAATTAATAAGGTCCAGTTACCGATATATATATAAACAGGAAAGCAATTAGGGCTGGGGCCTTAATTAATTATGTCACAATCAAGCCAAAAATCCTAAGTCTAAGGGCTAAAAACTCTGAGAATCAAAAATGAAAGAAAAATGCGATAAAAGCAAAACAGACAAAAAATCTGCGGTGAGGTCCCCGAGCACACCGGTGCTCGGCGAAACAGACTCCAAGATCAAGCCAAGTCTGAGTCCAAAGTCCTGTATTATTACAACAATAATAGTAAAAAATAAAATTAAGTCTAAACTACAACTACTCCCAGAGTCCTGCTCCTCCTCTCCTACTCTCTCCTATGGCTCGATGCAGAAACGAGCTGCCTCCGCGTCACTCGGGTGCCTTGGCTCTCCGAAGATAGCTGCCCTCGCTCGTCGGGCCCTCGCAAGAAAGGGAAACAGAAAAGGTCAGGCCACAGTTATAAACATAAAATAAAATAAATGAAAAATGAAAACAAATAAAAAGAAATAAAAACAAAAACAAAAATAAAAAGAAAGAAAACAGATAAAGAAAAATAAAAGAAGAAAAATAAAAACAAAGTCGAAAAGGGAAAACCGACTACTAAGCCGTGCTCTCCGGCAACAGCGCCATTCTGATGATGCGACTCTCGTAACTCGGGTTAAGGAATATCTAGGGTCATTGCGACCCGAATCTCAATGCACAGTCAATCAAGAAAATCAGACCACCAAATAAAGAAATAAAGCAATCAAAATGTGGCAAGCAGTCTTGCTAGTTTATTTTACCTGGTATAGTTAACAGGATTGATCACAAGGAGCACAAGATGGAAAACCTACGAAGTAGTCGGAAAACTAAGAAAAGAAATAAAATTGGTGGTTTCTAATTTTTCAAAATTTTTACGGTTTTTATAATAAGAAAAGAAATAAAGACAAGCCAACAAGCGACACTCCAACAATTATTTCAAAGTTCAAAAATGCTCAAAAATTCAAAACAAAAATATTTTTGTGTTTTTAAAATTTTAAAGTGTTTTTGTGAATTTTATGAGGTTTTTCTTATTTTTAGTTAATTTTCTAAAAATCAAAGAAAGTCAAAAATAAGAAACAATGTACAACTGGAATCTAAAGGCAAATTAAAATTATTTAAAATGCTATAAAATTCTGGCACTATTTATATGAAAAACTACAACATAAAATCTACCTATAGAAGAAGAAAACACAATTTTTTGAATTATTATGAATTGTTAATGATTTTTATAAAATTTTTACTCTTATTCAATTTATATGGGTTTTATAAATAAGAATGGAATAAGAATTGAACATAATTAAAACAACAGAAAATACATAAACAATAATTTTATTAGAATTTTTGAAGGTTTTTTAATATTTTTAATCGATTTTTTAAAGCAACCTGGGATAATTTTTATAGTTTTTGAATTTTAGAAAATAATAAGAAAAATCAAAACAAAATCCAAAAATCACCAAAATTCCTACACAGTGGCAGGAGCCACGTTTCAAAATTTCGTGATTTTTGGAGCAATTTTGCTATTTATTTAATCAAAGACAAAACACACCGCTCACAGGGACCAAAATGCAATCAAAACAAGTCATGAGACCAAAAATTAACAAGCAATAAAAGCCTAGGGTCAACTCTGCAATTTTCCCATCAAAATCCACACATGTCGTAAAACAGCACTTATAGGGGCATATTTGCAATTATGGAAACTAAAACTTCAATCAATAACAACAAAGAAATTCAGGGTACATATTGCAAATATCCCAAAAAACACGTGACGAAGCACGTGTGTCCACACAGGCAGGACTAAAATGCAAATAGGAAAAACTACAGGTGCTAAAGTGCAAAATGGTCTAAATGTGTACTTTATTTTACAGACTAAAATAAAAACGAAAATAAATGCAGGATAGAATGAGCAATATACCCATGGAGGCACGTGAGCTGCGCGTGGGGGACAAGTTTCAGCTACTGGTTGGGCGTGAACGAACGGCTCTGGACGCATCAGGTGTCATATCTGACGGCTGACAGATGCCGGCTACGTGGCTTGTATGGGACCGTTAGATCTGAAATCTAATGGTCTGACACCTCCAGGCAATGGATGGCTACGATGGCGTCTGGGAGATGTAGGCGATCCAACGGCGGAGAGGTCCTCTGGACGAAGTGAGCTGGGGCGAACTTCGTCGGAGCATCGAGGGTGATCGATGGCTCCGACGAAGGATCTGGATGCTCCAAAAGGATCGGAAGGCCCTTCCGCATCGGATGGTCAGCTCTGATGGAGTGGCTGACGGTCGGATGAACGTGGCATCGATTGAGACCTGGAGGCACTCCAGCGGAGATGGACGAGGGTGATCTCGATGGTCTTCACGCGTGTCAAGGCATGCACAAGATGGCTCAGACTTGGAGCGATACTCCGGTCAGGGTTATTGGGTCGGAAACATAGAGAAGCGACGATGGTTGGGGAGGGGGTCTCCGACGAAGGCGATAGGGGAGACCTATCTCCTAATCTTGGCAATACGAGCCAAGATGAGGGTGATCAGGCTGCGTGGGAAGATGGAGGATGAGCGAAAGCATCGATCTGAATGGGCGGATGAAGGGGACAAAGCTCTGACCGGTTGGTTGGAGCTGGCGGAGCGACGGCAATGTACAAATGAAAGATTGAACAAAAGGCGGAGCTAGGAACTATGGAATGTATACATGAAGATCCTAAGATGATCCTGAGCTCCAGGTTGGACGGTGGGGTCTTTACCTCGACTACGCTACGGCTGGCAAAGGAGGCTCCTTGCGGCGGAGCTCCGGCCATGACAGTTGAGCGTCGGCTACACAACGCCTCTCCGAGCGCCAAGAGTGGCCTCCGATTGCTGTCACCAAGGCGAAGGTGTCTAGAGTATCAGAGAAGGGTGTGGCGAGAGCTGAGGAGCTGGGGAGGCGATGGTAGGATTTATAGCATGTCCTAGATAGTCGGAAGAACCGGATCGAGGCACGAGAACCGAGGGGCTGATTCCTAAAGGAATCAGTGGGCGAGGACCTTGGATCTCCCCTCGATAATCGGAGCCTCAGAGTGAAGAGGATGGTGGTCGGATCGGGTCGGGAAAAATTGGCAAACACGAGTAAAAATCGGATCCGACCGCAGGAAGGTCCGGGGGGGCAGTTGACCAGGGTCAACAATTCGCCCTGGACCAATCAGGTGCGGCGGGAGAAGAGACAAAATAGACTAGACGACAAAATAGCAGAAGAATGCAAGATTAAATAGATAAAAAATAATAAATGATTTTAAATTAAAAAATAAATAAAAAATGTTCCTTATTTTTCAAGGGTTTTTGCTTTGATTTTTATTTATTTTTATGAAAAATAATTTATGGTATATATAACATAATGTATTATATACATGTATAAAATACCCATATATTTTGCAAAAATTATTTTTAATTTAATATTTTTACAAAAATACCCCAATTTTATATTTTATTTATTTACAACATAATTTTTGGGGTATAAAATTATTTTTGTTTTATTTTTATTATTTATTTACAAGTATAAATTAAATAAGGAAAGTTACACATGTACATGTATTATATATAAGGTGAGAGAGAGAGAGAGTTATTTTTATTTTATTTTTCTAATTTTTGTTTTATCTTTAAAAATATATACAAGGAAATAAAAATACCTTTTTTTTTATTTTTTATAGAAATGAATTATGTATATATACATGGTATATATGCACAAGGTAGAATGACCATATCTCTCTCTCTACTTATTTTATTTAGCGATCAGACCCATATTGGGCCCTCTCTTTGGTTTGGGTCACTCAATATTTATTCTAAATATTTTCTTCGTTTTCTTTTATTCTTTATTCTTTTATTTTTGCAAAAATACATGCTAATTGTTATATATTAACACAAGCATTCATATTGTTAATTTATTGTATTTACAACTATTTACATGATGCTTTGCCAAGATAATTAGCTAAAATAAAAGAATAAAGAGGGATGAATTAGGCTTCATCAACCGTCTATGTCTCTTATTAAGCTCCTTCTGATCAAACGGATATTTCAAGCTTTTATGATTAGTGAAGGTTTCAAAAGTAATACCATATAGGTAGTGTCTCCATATCTTTAAAGAGAAAACTACAGCAGCTAATTCAAGGTCATGTATCGGGTAGTTCTTCTCATGTGTCCCGAGCTGTCACGATGCATACGCAACTACCTTACCATGTTGCATAAGAACTGCCTCAAGTCCCTCTTTAGATGTATCAGTGTACACTGTGAACCCTTCAGATAAGTGCAGGTGTTAGGCATTCTTTCAGTGTTTGAAAACTAGCTTCGCATGCGTTAGACCATATGAATGAAGCTTCCTTTTGAGTAAGCCTAGTCATTAGCAATGCTATTCGTGAAAAGTCCTTCAAAAATCTTCTATAATACCCATCTAAACCTAGAAAAGATCGTACTTCTGTGACAGTCTTCCGGCGTTCCCAACTTATCACTGCACTAACCTTTGCAGGATCAACTGATATACCTGCCTCTGAAATAACATGACCTAAGAAGGATACTTCAGTCAACCAGAAGTCACATTTTCTATATTTATCATACAATTTGTTCTTCCTTAGTGTTTCGAGTGCCTGCTCGAGATGGTGTTCATGTTGGTACTTATCTTTGGAATAAATAAGCACATCATCAATGAAGACTACTACAGAATGGTGTAGGAACTCCCTGAATACTCGATTCATGGGATCCATGAGGGTCGCTGGGGCATTTGTCAGTCAAAAAGACATAACTAAAAATTCACAGTGCTCGTATCTAGTTTGAAAAGTTGTCTTGTAAATATCTGTATCTTTAATTTTTAACTGATGGTATCCAGATCTTAAATCAATCTTGGAATACACAGTCGAACCCTGTACCAGGTCAAAGTGATCATCTATTCTTTGTAGAGGATACTTATTCTTATTGTCCTATTGTTTAGCTGTCTATAGTCAATGCACAACCGCATCGACCCATCCATCTTCCTTACAAACAAAACATGTGCACACCATGGTGAAGTACTAGGACGAATGAAGCCTTTATCTAACAGTTCTTGTAACTGTACCTCTAACTCCCGTAACTCCGCCGGTGCCATCCTATATGGAGGAATAGAGATAGGCTGAGTATCTGGTGTGAGAGAGATTTCAAATTTAATCTCTCGCTCAGGTGGTAATTTAGGTAATTCTTCTGGAAATACATCAGGAGACTCGCACACTATAGGCATATCTTCTATCATTCTATTTGACCCTGATGTAGTGGATACATAAGCTAAATAGCCTTGACACCCTTGTTCTAACAGTTTTTGAGCCTTTAGAGTAGAGATGTATTTGACATCATCATTGGATGTCTTTCCAATATACTGTAACTCTATCGAGTTAGGAATGTGAAAAGTTACTGTCTTCTGAAAACAATCAAGGCATGCATGATGCCTTTCTAGCCAATCCATCTCCAGGATGAGATCAAAATAATTCATTTCGATAACTAGCAGATAAGCAGGTGACTGATGTCCTGCAATCTGTCCCCCACAATCGTCTAAGATCTTCTTTATTTATAATTGACCTCCTGGTTCCTTACTCAGATAATTGTTTTGTGCTTTTATTGGAATCTTAACCTTACAATAGGAATCAAATATTCTTCTTCTTCTTTTGTGTGCCTACGAAGCGCCTCCTCCACTGCTCCTCTAAATGGAGTAGGGGCAAACAAATTCTATGGACCGATGGTGTCTAGACTTTTTCTTATGAGGGTGAATAGAACCCTCAACTCTAGCATCCACCTGTCTGGATGACTTCGATCTCTCATTGTGGCATTGAGTCTTCGCTCTAATGCCTATTGCCTTTGCCCCCATGTCTTTGAGCATTATCATCATAGTCGCTAATGGTCTAGACATGTCTTGATTTGCCATGATCCTATGATGAATCAAGGCCAAAAGTCAGATCTTATATGTCTTAGCATGATGTACATAAGGGACAATGACTTGTGAATGGTACTGCAGTCACTTATTAAGATCAAATCATCTTAAGACAACCTTAGTTTCTGAATATCTCTCATAATTATCAATTACTAAATAAATTACGGGAGTAACTGGGCTCTGATACCAAACTGTCACGACCCCAATTTCTGGACCATCGGATCCTCCAATATCCGGATCTAGTTACTCAACAATAATTTATTCAGCAATCACAACTAATATTCAAAAACAGACTGCAATTAAAAATACTCAGAAGGAAGTATTTCAACATTTTTCCATTCATAAAATAAAGTTCACATGATACATTATCCCACTATAATCATTTATATGTACATCAGCTGGAAGGAAACACACAAAAAGATTATTAACTACCTTACAAAGAAAAGCTACTGTGGCTAGCTGGATGTCTACTATTTAAGCTGGCTGGATTACTAAAATCCTTGTGATGGCTTACCGACACTTGTTGGGTTTTCCATAAATCATAGGATAAAAATTAGCGAATGCTAAGTAACGAAGAAGAGAAAAGCAAACAAATTGTGTAATTTTTCAAAACTTGCTATCACAAAAAGTTTCATTCCTTCTCATTAATTTAAGTCCTATTCCTTTCTATTCCACATCAGGGATTAGTCTACGGAATTACCTCACCACTATATGGACTCCGAAGCTGTAGAAACTTCAGGATTGGAAATTGCGTTGATCTTGGTAAGGTTATTCCATCATACGTCGCCTCAACCAATCCTCCAATACTATCCTGACAATTTCCTTTTCTTTTATTAATCAGGGACTCAAACCCTCATCCTGGAAAACAAAGGAGCACACCGTCCTCGAGGACTCAGTTGCTTAAAACTCAGGATAACATTTAATCATATAACCTAGCGGCTTTTCAAAAAAATATATTATCGTGACCCAGCCGCTATTGAACCACCCTTGCCTCCACATGGCACGACCACATCTTCCATTGTTCAACCCAAATATATTGGTTCCCAGTACCACACGTTGCAAATCATTCATTTCGTGTGCACTTATGATAACGGGGCAACTGTGTACCACCTAGGTAGGGCAACGTCAATACGGGTTCCTTCCGACAAACCTACAGGTTGCATACCCGACCTGTAGTTCTACTCCCAATCATTTCTTAACATAAGACGCAATCCTTTTCAGGATTCAACTCAAAACACATCAATTCCCATGATGTAATTCCTCTCTTAAGCCTTAGATTAGCATAACCATAAATACTGAGTAAAGACTTACACATATATTGATTCATATATTTATATACTTATATTTATGCTCTTTTTAACTTCCAAACCCTAACTTTCCAAGCCATTGCATCCATTCGATGCTTAGACCTTATTTTAGCTAAAATCACAAAGCAACTTTTCACACTTTCTCAAAAATAGCCAAATTAAGGTTCTTTGTATCAAGAAGCATAAATACAAAAACCTCAATGATCTCATATGAAAATCCAACAACAAAAGGAGGGATTTCGTTACCTAATGAGCTCTCTCTCTCTCTCGTATGTTGTGCTTTATCGTGATTCTCTTTCAAAGGGATGATTTATAGCTCCTGAAATGATCGAATTTCATTTTTGTATCAAAAATACTAAGAACGTTCTAAGAATGCGAAGAACGCGAAGAACACACAAAGAACACAAAGAGCGTGAAGAACATATTTTCTCTTGAAATATCGGCAGAGCTTCCCCTTATACAGGGTGATATTTCTAGGAAAATTTCGGTAGAGTTTCCCATTATATCGGGTCATATTTCTATAAAAATTTCGGCAAAGCTTCCCCTTATAAAATCACCAAAAGGAAAACAAAAAGGAAACTAAACATGAGTCGAAAACCTAGCTCACGAAGCAAACTAAGAGAGGATCGTACCTTCCTCCTCCTCGTTCTCCCGGTAGTGCTTCGCTAGCACTCCTTCCTCGCCTCCCACTCCTCCTCCCGACCTCTCGACCCTAGCCCTTAGGGTGGTGGTGGTGGTAGTGGAAATCGTAGAGAATGAATGGGTACAGGGGCTATTTATAGGCTCCAAAAAAACTGCTAACCATGGTTCGAAAACCATGATTTAACCCTTAACCGTGGTTAACGGTCCATAGTTTTGGCCACAGCATATCCGAAACTTAGGGCTTAAGTTAGAATTTTCCAGAATATTCCGGATTTACTAATGACACTTAATTAGCACTAATCGTGATTAACTTTCGCTAATCACGATTTAACTCCCGCTAATCATAATTTAACTTTCATGACTTACGCTTAACTTTTATTGATCTATTATTAGTGTTTGCTAATGTTGATTAGCGGTCCTTAATCGATCATTAGTTTTCTTAATCACGATTAATCTGTCTTAATGACGATCATTAAGGTTTAATGACATTTTAAACCTCCTTACTTCTCTTTCCTTCGAAAATCATAACAAATCAAAACGAAGTCCGATTCACACGAAACAATTTCCGTTTGTTTCCTCTTGACGAGTCAGGTCTTATTATATAGGATCCGATGCCAAGTTTAAGGCTTTACACCAGCTCTCTTTGTCAGTATCAAATGTCTATCTAATAGAATCGAAGGAGCGTTGATGATATCTACTATGGTTTGGATAGATGGAATCGAGGTGTCTTCGTTGACAGACTTCTCATGTCGTTAATGTATGCGTCGAACCCTTTAGGAACACGAAAAAATAAGTTGACGAAATCTTTTGATGGTAGTTGTGTTAACTGACATCATTATAATGTGTGGCATGAATATATTTTCTCCATTTCTATTACTAACGACAAACAAGAGAAATATTAGAATTCAGAAATTTCAAGCATTCGCAAGATGATATCCATGAATCTCCATGGATCCTAAGGTTATTAAGAACCTCGTTGCTAACACAGTATGATTCTATGATTCATGACTCTTGATATTACAAAGAAGTAAATAACCTAAGTTATATCATGGACTCCTAATGCACGTTACACATGACATTATTAACCATGTTTCCTAATATATATTTCTTGTATTTTTTTACTACACATTCTTGTGCCGACTACCTCTAAGATGCATGTAATCTCTATGATGATTATTCTGTAAAGTACACATGATTGTTAATGAACGTGCATATTTGGATTTAATGAAACACATCCCATATATATGATGCATGGTTTGTACCTCCTATAACACATGTGCATGTATGTATTCCATAGGTCAATGAGCTTAATTTACAAGCTGATCCCTAGACAATTCATATATGTAAATTGAGTCACATATTAAATATTTGTCATGTACTTTATTTTATAATATATATAATTAATGTTATTGATGATAATCTTATTTATCCTAATGATGATAACTAATTTTTGAAAATGACTTATTCTACTTAGATAAGGTACGTATACCATGAAATATTGTTTTTTGCTAACAATTTATGTTGGGTATATATTGTGCATGTTGTATTTTATAAGACTCTAGATAAATCTATTAGTTTACCATGTGCTTGGAAAATCACAATGTTGTGCTTTATTATCATGGTAAATTGTGAATTATACAAGTGTGATTATTGACCATTAATAAGTTGATAATAGTAACCAATGGTTATTGAAGCTATCAAGACATAAAAGTTGATAGTAAGATATTTAAATTGGGATGTCCACATAAAACACTATTGTATGAGAAAGGAAATGAAAAAGAATTGGAATTTTCTTAACATGAATAATGGCATAATAAAGGTAAGCGGGGATAAGGGCTACACATAAGGTGGGAGCCAGATCTAGGGGCAACCCTGTGGAAAGTCCACCACTAACTCAGTGTTGATGTCATCCCGTTCCATGTAGCGCTTGTGACGATGGTAAAAGCCACCAAAGCTGCCTAACAACTTATGCAACGAGAGAAATTTGTATAATGAATAAGCTAAGTGCTTATGAGGAAGCCACATGCTTATGTTAAATGCTAAGTGTATATATGCAATTATATGAAGTGCTAAGTGTACATGTGCTATTATGTGAAATTCTAAGTGTATCTATGAAATTTATGGTATTGTTATGGCCATATGTACAAATATGGTTAATTTAAGGGCACATAGAGAAAGTAAGGTATCCAATTTTTGAATACAAAAAGAATAATCTTTTGTATGCATAATTAAGTTCATTAAGAATCTATAGGATGATATTGTATGTGACAAGTCAAATCTTTTATTTAACATGGTAAGGGTGAAAACTATAGATTGATTATGTGTCATATATGTAAATAAAGTGAATGTGTGAGTGTCTACGTGAAATATGAAATGTTGTATAATAAGAATACCCTTGTGTATGATAATTGTGAGTAAGTTATACTAAAATTATGAATCACATTTCCATATATTGAGTTAAGGATATTGTGAATATTGCTAATGATAGATATATGGATGAGACACCTTTATGCATATGAGATTGGTATTTTTAGGTAACTCACGTGATACATTCACATGAGAACGATTATGAAAAATCAATAAATTCTTATTTTTAATCAATTGCAAATGTTACTAATTGTACTCATGGACAATGTAAGCAAACATTACTCATAAATGGAAAATAAGATAAATACTAAGTACTCATATTAAAATTATATTTTTTATTAATGCAGTGTTTAAAGAAGACTAATGAAGACTTGATTTTACGCTAGCTTGTTTGACCTTATCTCGACACATATTGAGCGTTAAGCTAATCCAGATTAGAACAAGTCTGCATACACAAACTCTTGGTGACAGCAGTCAGAGACCACTCTTGGTGCTCGGAGAGGTGCTTTGTAGCCGACGCTCACCTGTCGTGGCCGGAGAACTGCCGTAAGGAGCCTCCTTCGCCAGCCGCAGCGTGGTCAGGCCACAACCTCGCCACTTAACTCCCCTGGAGCTCAGGATCATCTTAGGACCTTCAGAGACCATGGCCAGTAGCGAGGAGCGCACTGATGGACCCGGTGGGACTCACACATATGTACTTGATCAGGTTGCCATCAAAAACACTCTGTTAGCCTCCCTGGAGACCATGCAGCATCAGATCAGAGACCAGGGGTCTTTCATGGCCGATATGCATCGAGAGATGGAGCAGATGCGAGTAGCCAGAGATCAGCGCAGAGCCAGTGGAGGAGGAGACATTCCTGAGAGAGAGGAGCCAGATGAGCCCGCACAGCCAATATCACATGCACGTCCGATGAGAGAGTTGCACAACCTTGGTGCAACTCTAACCCACAAATGGATTTAGCTGCCAGCCATTCTGGGAGATTTCAAGCTCCCGCCTCAGACCATCCAGCTACTACCCCGATTCCATGGGCTTGCCACCGAGGAGCCACACCTCCATCTCCAGGAGTTCGAGATGATATGCAGCATGGTCCACGATCGACTCGTGGACGAGGACACCATCAAGATGATAGCTTTTCTATTCACCCTCGTAGACAGAGCAGCCAACTTGCTGAAGCACTTAGGGAGATACATCACATCATGGGAACAGCTTCGGAACGAGTACTTGAATAAGTACTATCCACTCAGTCGGGCGAATGCAGCAAGAGTCCTGATCAACGACTTGTCAATGCTTCCCAACGAGCAGTTCCACGAGGCGTGGGATAGATTCAGAGAGCTTATTGACCGGTGTCCCCATCACGACATATCCAAGCCCAACCTTGTCTAGAGTTTCTTCTACGGGCTTACATCGGAGTTGAAGGGGCTAGTGAACGCATCCTGTGGGGGTTCCTATTTCGCCAAGGATGAGGATCAGGTCTGGGATATCTACAAGGAGATGGCAGAGAATTACACAATTATGTCCCAGACCCGCCTCTATACACAGGGGAAGCCCATACCACAGGCTGTGTCCTATCATAGGATAGCATGGGTCGATGCAGGTTGTTCTCCATCGTCAGCAGCCGCAGCATAGGCAGAGTCATCGGCCGCGGATATGGGGATTATCAGCGAGAAGCTGGACCGCATCGAGATCATAGAGAAGAAGAAGTATCAAGGCATGTCTCAGATAGATTAGATGGCACATATGCTGAGTGACCTGAAGACCCAAATCATGTGTCTCTAGGAGGCACAAACAACTCCTCAGCCCCGTCTCAGGTCACGGGAAGATCCCAACAGCAGCAGCTCAACCCAGCCTTCTACCCACTACTGACAGGTGCATCACATACAGGCGGAGCCAATCCAGTAGCAGCAACAGTATGTCCAGCTACCACCGTCTCCAGACACTCAGATGATGGTCTACCAGCCAGATCAGCCCCTGACAGTTCTTCCCCCACCCACTTACGAGCAGGAGCCATTGATGGAAGTCAACGGGATTTGGTATGACCGACCTCAGCCTGGGATCTGACGAGACCATCTCGGATTCCATTGGTCGACCAAAGATGCCTCATCCCAGCAACAGTCTCCAGTTTAGGGTGGCCAGTACAGCCAGCAGCCCTAGTTCCCACAGCCACAACCACATTACCAGCAGGGTCCTCATCCCTATCAGCAGGGACAGCCATGGAGGCAGCAACAACAGCCTCAACAGTTCTCGCACCAGTATCCCCCTCACCCTTTGCAACTGCAGCAACCTCACTTTCAGAGAGGCCACCCGTCCGGTTCTCATGGGCCTGCCTATGTGAACCCAGCTTTAGATGATTTAGCCCGCCTTATCTCCGAGCAGCAGGCTACATTCAGGTGGGAGATGGACGAGTTCTGTCAGGAGATGAGGGAGATAGTGAAGGGCAAGGCTGCCATACCCGCTCCAATTGAGCCGAATCCGAACAACCTAAAGAGGAAATCTGAGCAGATAGAGTTTATAGTGGTTACCACTCTTAGTGACTCACTTGGTGATATTTTTGCATATACTTTTGATGCTGACTTTGTTACACTTAGGAGCGGTAGGATGTCAGCCGGCGGCACCTCATCTGAGTGACGACCACATGAGGAATCAGGAGCGCCATATGAGGAGGAGAGCGGTGTTGATGCCGCTCATGATGATGTTGATGACGGTAGTGTTGACGCCACCAAGGATGTTGATCCAGCTGACGGTACTGAGGCCGTCACTTCACCAGATGCAGGAGGTGGTGCTGATGCCACCAGAGATGATGATGTTGAACTAGAGTGCAGTGTTGATGCCGCAAGTCCAGATGCTACGGGTGGTACTGAGGTCACCCATTCTATTCATGTTGCACTTCCTTCTATTTTTGTATCTCGGGACTATTCTGGAAAATCTAATAAAGGAAAGGGTTCCTTATTTGTGAGTCCATCTGCGATGCTTGGAGATATGTGTATGGAGTCTGTTTTGCCACAGCAGCAGGGACCCGATCCTAGCCCTCCATCTGAGGAGGGCCCAGCCATCCCCTTCCCTCAAGCACTCTACTTGGCTAAGGGGACTAAAAAAGAAAATCCAAAAAAATCTCAGCAGCTAGAGTTCAGCCAGCAGATGATAGACAGATTCCAAATTCAGCTGACTCTATAGGAGGCCTTGGAGCACATCCCCCTCTTCCAGAGGAACCTTAGAGAGAAGACCACTATACGCAGGAAGAGGAGGAACCATCATTCAGAGATCCATGTGCTCACTTGTACCACCTGCTTCACCATCCAGAACCGTCTTCCAGCCAAGAGGCCAGATGCAGGAGCTCCCTATGTCATATGTCATATACTGGAGTAGAGGTTCAATCGAACTTTATTAGACAACGGCTCTTCTATCAACCTACTTCTGGCAGCCTTACTTGACCGATTCGAGTTTGGCCCTCTTCGACAGAGTAGGACGGTCCTTCAGTTTGTTGATCAATCTGTCAAGAGGCCGAAGGGGTTGCTGAAGGACGTGGTTGTCACAATTCAGGGCCTGAAATTCCCTGTGGACTTCGTTGTGTTGGACATGGAGATCCCTGAAACTATGACTGATACCCCAATCATTCTAGGACGCCCGTTCTTGGTCACAACCAAGGCAGTGTCTGATCATGACAGTGGGAAGGTATACTTTCGCATTGAGGGCAAGAGTATACAAATAGAGACGATCGATGAGACTAGAGCGTGAGATTCAGCTTGCTTCGGAGCAGCTCAGCGATTCAGAGCAGATGATAGAGGCAGAGCGAGATATCCACCAGGAGTGTGATTTTGTGATCACAGATGACGAAGCCGCTTGGATGGACCCCATTTCACGAGCCATCCTCTCACAGTACTATGACACAGATTCCAGCAGAGGAGAGCTGGGAGAGCGCATTCTTGGCAGAGAACACATTTGAGGCAGCAGATCGCGTTCAGGAGAGCGAGGCAGTTGAGATTTCTTTTGATTCAGATCCCTTGGAGTCAGATATTGATTGGGCAGAGTTTGATGAGATGATTCCATGTCTGATTCCTACAGAGCCAGCAGCTAGGGTGGAGACTGATCCGATTCAGAGCACAGACACACCAGCAGAGTAGTCTTCACCAGATTATCATGATCAACAAGAGTTCTCCCATGTAGATTTGGTTGCTTTCACTCAGACTTTTCAGAGGCCAGATCCGCCAGCTCCCAGTTGCCCAGAGCTGAAGCCCTTGACACATTCGTTGAAGTATAGGTTCCTTGCGAGCGAGCATGAGATTCACCCAGTCATTATCTCAACAGATTTGACTGGAGAGCAAGGATCTCGTTTGATGAAGGTTCTTGAAAAGAACCGCAAGGTGATGGAGCGTAGCTGATCTCTAGGGGATAAGTCCGGCCCTATGCTCCCACCATATCTATCTCGAAGAGGATGCCAAGCTATCGCATGAGTTCCAGTGGCGACTGAACCCAAACCTTCGAGAGGTTATCATGAAGGAAATCTCGAAATGGTGGAGCGCTGATTTTATCTACCCCATCTCCGACTCCAAGTGGGTTAGTCCATTACATGTGGTGCCCAAGAAGAGGCATCACTACCGTTGTGAGTGAGTCTGGAGAGGAGATCGCTACCCGGGTACCCACTTCTTGGAGGGTCTGCGTGGACTACCAGGCCACCAAGAAGGATCATTTCTCGTTGCCATTTATTGATCAGATTATAGAGAGGCTAGCTGGGAAGAGTCACTATTGCTTTCTTGACGGGTACTCCGGTTACAATCAGGTGGCCATTGTACCCGAAGACCAGGACAAGACCACATTCACTGGTCCCTTTGGGACATATGCTTTCAGACGGATGCCCTTTGGTCTATGTAACGTCTCGGAGACATTCCAAAGGTGCATGTTATCCATCTTCTTAGACATGGTGGGTGAGTGCTTGGAGGTCTTCATGGACGACTTTTCAGTTTATGGCGATGGGTTTGATGCTTGTCTTGGCTACCTAGACCGCATCCTTCAGCAATGCATCGAGGTCCATCTTGTATTATCATGGGAGAAGGGTCACTTCATGGTGATTCAAGGGGCAGTGCTTGGCCATATCATCTCCAACAGGGGCATGGAGGTTGATCCAACCAAGGTGGATATCATTAGGAAACTCAGTTCACCATCCAACTTGCGATAGTTACGGTCTTTTCTAGGGCACGTCGAGTTTCTACCGACACTTCATTCATGATTTCAGCAGGCTTGCCTGACCGTTGACTGATTTGCTGACCAGAGACACCAAGTTCATTGTGGATGATAAGTGTCTTGCGTCATTTGAGACTCTCAAGAGTCTAGTTATTGAGGCTCCTATCCTTCAGCCACCTGATTGGTCTCTCTCATTTGAGATCATGACGGATGCCTCCGATTTTGCTGTAAGGGTCGTGCTGGGACAAAGGAAGGATGGAGTACCATTTGCCATGCACTACGCTAGCCGTACATTGGATATCATGCAACAGAGCTACACTGTCACTGAGAAGGAGATGCTAGTCGTAGTCTTTGCCCTAGATAAGTTCAGATCTTACATCATTGGATCGAAGGTGACTATCTTTACATATCACACCGCCATCAGGTACCTCATGGCAAAGAAGGATGCCAAAGCGAGACTGACTAGATGGATCCATCTACTCCAGGAATTTGATATTGAGATTAAGGATAAGCCTGGAGTCAAGAATGTGGTAGCGGATCATCTCTCCCGATTAGAGCATCTTGAGGAATCTGAGTAGACTGATCCTATATCTGAGACCTTCCCATATGAGGCGAACCTTGCTATCGCGTCGCTCCCATGGTATGCTGACATTGTGAATATCTTATTGCCAAGAAAGTTCTACAAAGTTGGCCCAGGCAGCGACTTGAGATCTTTCTCGCGAAGGCCAAGTTCTACCATTGGGAGGATCCCATCCTTTACCATGAAGGAGGGGATAGTGTCTGGCATCGGTGCATTCTTCAGGAGGAGCACCATAGCATCCTTACTTACTGCCACAAGCTTGAGGCAGGAGGACATCACTCTGGGAGGAGAACGACACAGAAAGTGCTTCAATCCGGCCTATGGTAGCCTACCCTCTTCAAGGATTCTGATGAATTCGTGAAGAAGTGGACTGACTGTCAGAGGATGGGAACTTGTGGACAGCGTGATATGATGCCGATGCATCCCATTCACTTCAGTGAGCTTTTTGACGCATGGGGCATCGATTTCATGGGCCCATTCCCTAAGAGTCAGGGATTTGAGTACATTCTTTTGGCCGACGATTATGTTAGTCGTTGGGTTGAAGCCATCCCTGCCCGAACCGCAGATGCTAGGACTGTATGCAGATTTTTTAAGAAAATATCATTTCACGGTTCGGGGTGCCTAGAGTGTTGATATCTGATGGGGGGTCTCATTTCGTCAACGACAAGGTAAAGGCCCTTGCTAGCGAGTTCAATATAGACCATCGAGTAGCCACTCTATATCATCCTCAGACCAAAGATCTTGCTGATGTATCGAACAGGGAGATCAAGGCTATATTGCAGAAGGTCGTCCATCCTGACCGAAAGGATTGGTCATAGCTTTTGGACTCAGTCTTGTGGGCATATTGGACTTCCTTCAAGACTCCTTTAGGTGCATCTCCCTTTTGCCTCATTTATGGAAAGTCATGCCATTTACCTATTGAGATTAGGCGTAGGTCACTTTGGGCTGTCACAGACATACTATTGGATCCAGTGAGTGTAGGAGATCAAAGGAGGGCAGAATTGGCAGCCTTGGAGGAGCTTAGAGATGCAACCTTTTCGAGCAGCCTACAATACAAGGAGAGAGTGAAGGAGTGGCATGATTCTCATATCATCCACAAACAGTTTGAGCCAGATTATAGAGTATGGTTGTTCGATGCTAGGCTTAGATTATTTTCAGGGAAGTTGCAGAGCAAATGGAAGGGACCATACCTGGTCTGAAAGGTACATGACAATGGAAGTATGACATATCTGAAATGTCATCTGATTCTACCTATCGTGTTAACGGGCAGCATCTCAAAGCATATCTAGATCATGAGCCACTGGTCGTTGACGTCGCCCCTATTTATTTTGCGTGAGATGTGGTCTTTGACTCACATCTATTGCATCTCATGCCTGATTATCACTGTCTTCTGCCTTGTATAGATCCAGATGTCCATATCATACCATTATTCAATCCAACACCCCCATTTGCATCTTTGATTATGCTATACTTAGGGTGTACTTTACCCTAAGTATAGGGGGTGTCAGACATTGATTTCTCTTTTGATTCTTTTTACCTCTGTTTTGCTGCCTATACTTAGGGATATTTTACCCTAAGTATAGGGGATGTAGACCATGTACATTCTTCCACTTGGATTTTCCTTCATGTACAGTCTGCTATACTTAGGATTACTTGATCCTAAGTATAGGGGAACACACCGAGATTCTTTTCCATTCTATTCTTTGATTCGTCGTTGTAGTATACCATTCCTTTTCACTTCCATATACTAAGCACGAGTTATGTCTTCTTCACCGCTCTTGATCCACTCTGAGGACATCGTTCGAGCTAAGTATAGGAAATGTCGTATATATTCCATATATACTTTAGCCATAACTCGTATTTTGTGCGAATGTGTTAATAAATAAAATGGCTAAACTCCTTTATCTAAAAAACCAGAAAAAATAAAAAATTTATCTTGTACATAAAATTCTTTCTTGCATATACATAGCTAGTTATAAAATTATTTTTGTACAAATGTTTGTAAAAAATGTTTTGTGTGTAAAGAGTTTGTAAATATTTTGATATCAAAATTATGTATATAGTACAAAATTTTTGTAAAATGTTTGAAAAATAAAAAGTTTGCAAAAACCCTTGTGTAAATATGTGTAAATACTTTGCAAAACTTCTGCATCCATGCATTCATGCATTCAAACATTTTTCAAAAATTTTGCACATTTTCAAAAGTTGCGTAAAAACATTTTTGTATATACTTGTACAGTTTTCCTGAATCATAGTTGACATTTAAACTAGCCTGGAATTAAATTGGAAAATGGAGCTTGGTTAAGACCTTAATCCACCTAATTCTAAGAGGAACCTTATAGGACTTAGGGTTAAGACTTTTCAGGTCTATTTGGGACTTAATTCTTTGAGTCCACTAGGCTATGATCATATGTCATCTTGATGAGCCTAAGTAGAACACTTAACAACGCACACATGACTCTCATAGATAATGGCTTTACTTGCACCAGCACCTTACACAAAACTCTCCATGGATGAGGTGGTGAGGAGGCAATCTTCTTTGGCTTGAGGTAGCATACGAGGGTAGTACTTCTAGGCATAACCTCTCGTCTTCTGTTAGTGAAGGGCGTGCGTCTCAACTTGGTCTGGCGGCATTGACGACTAAAGACATGAGTTGTGGGTTGCAATAATGCTTCAAAAGAGGGATAGTATACTGGCTCAAGAGAAAAACTCCTTATGTATATATGTTGCACTATGTAGATATGTTGTACATATGCACATTGAAAAAAAATGGCAAAAGAAAATCTCCAAAAAAGTGTGGGTCTGATAGAAAATGAAATACGCACCGGAGTGTATATAGCCAAATAAAGCAAAGCTTATGTTACCCATTCCCATCTCATGAAGCTTGCAGCAGGGAGACTTAACTACACTGGTTAGGCTCCCAAGGATACATGGCTACACTGGTCATGGTCCATTCTCTTCTTCCTCCTCTTCTTGAGCCGGTTGCACTTGAAATTAGAAGGGAATACCCCGCTCCTTGATGAAAGAGCTTCCAGAATAGGGCATTAGAGTTATCTTGTTGAGGGGGGCTGTTACTTTGCCATTTTCGAGGTGGGGAGCTACATATCACTTACACAGTACAAGGAAAGATTCATGGTCATTAGAGTTTGTGTATGTAGACTTGTTCTGATCTGGATTGTTGAGGAGTCTTGACCATAGATTGGTGGAACTTATAGGCTGTTAAGTACAAACCTAAGTCCAAATAAGGTTCTGACAAACTAATAATCCAAAGGCCTGACTAAGCTCCATACTTCAATTTAATGAAGGCAAGTTTAATAACTAACCTTGGTTCGCCTTCTTTTTCTTTTCCTTTCTCTTTTTACTTCTTTTTCAAATAAGTGTTTGCTAAGGGACTAGCAAAAGTAAAGTCTGGGGAGGCAAAGTAAGAAATGTGTACCTAACTCCAGCTCTCTACATGCAGGGTGATCCGCACATAAAATAAAGACTGAATTAAAACTACCTATATGATGCAAGAAGAAATCAGCCTTAGACAGAAAATTTCTACTTGAGAAGAATGATAGCTAACGGGTCAACAAGAGGGGTCGGGGTCCGGTCTCTGATACCGATCGGGGTCCGCCACAATGGATCCTACCAGCATTGTATACAGCCTCTAGCGGCACATGACCCCTCAGGTGATCGAGTTAACTTTTTCTTTTGTGATTTAATTAATCAGATCCACTTATCGATCTATAGGAACATGCAATTAATTAATGTTTGGGCCTTAATTAATTCTGTCACAGACAAGCAAAAATCCTAAGTCTATAGGGCCTAAAACTTCGAGAATCGAAAATAAAAGAAAATGCGATCAAAAATAAAACCGACGTAAAATCTGTGGTGAGGTCCCCCGAGCACACCGGTGCTCGGCCAAACAGACCCTGAGATCAATCCAAGTCTGAATCTGAGTCATGTACTATTACAATAATAGCAGCAAAAAATAAAACTAAGACTAAAGCTCCTCCAAAAGTCATGCTCCTCCTCTCCTATGCTCTCCTATGGCTCGATGCAGAAACGAGGCACCTCCACTTCGCTCGGGTGCCTCGGCGCTCCGAAGATAGCCGCCCTTGCTCGTCGGGCCCTCGCAAGAAAGAGAAACAAAAATTATGGTCAGATCCTAATTATATAAAAATGTAATGAAATAAAATAAAATAAAATAAAATAAATGATAAAAAACAAAGGAAAAAGAAATAAAAAAATAAAAAGCACATAAAGAGAAATAAAGAAAAAGGAAATCAAGATAAAACCGCAAACGGAAAACCGACTACTAAGTCGTGCTCCCCGGCAATGGCGCCATTCTGATGAGCGGGCCGAGCGACTAAGGTTAAGTGATATCAAAGGTCGTTGCAACCTCAACCACTCAGACCGGGCTCAATCAAGACAAACAGACCACCAACTAAAGAAATCAAACAATCAAACAAGGCAAGCGGTCTTGCTAATTTATTTTACCTGGTATATCTACCAGGGTCGATCACAAGGAGCATGGGATGACAAATCTACGAAGTAGTAGGGAAACCTAAAAAATAGAAAATTTGTGGTTTTTTATTTTTCAAAATTTTTTATGAATTTTTACAGTGAGAAAAAGAATAAAGAAAAACCAAAAAGCAACACTCAACAAATTATTTAGGGATCCAAAAAGACTCAAAAATTCAAAAAAATGTTTTATGTTTTAAAATTATTAAAATGTTTTTGTGAATTTTATGGGGGTTTTCTGATTTTAATTAATTTTCTAAAAATAAAAGAAAATCGAAAACAGAAAGCAATATACAGTTGGGATCTAAAGGAAAATTAAAATTAACTAAAATATATGAAATCCTAGTAGTAATTTTATGTGAAACTACAAAATAAAATATACCTACAGAAGAAGAAAACACATTTTTTTTATTTTTTTATGAATTTTTAATGATTTTTATAAGGTTTTTATTCTTTTTCAATTTTTATGGGTTTTATAAATGGGAATAAAATAAAAATTACACAACACTTAAAACAATATAAAAAAGAAACCACAATTTTTTTTGGAATTTTTCAATATATTTTAATATTTTTAGTTGATTTTTCAAGATAGACAGGGATACTTTTTAAGGTTTTTGAATTTTTAAAAATAATAAACGAAATCAAAACACAACACAAAAATCATCAAAATTCCTACACAGTAGCAGGGGCTACATGTCAAAATTTCAAGATTTTTGGAGTAATTTTGCTATTTATTTAATCAAAAACAAAACACACAGCTTACAGGGACAAAAATGCAAATAAAATAAGTCCTGGGACCAAACAATGACAAGCAAGAAAAGCTTAAGGTCCGATTTGTAATTTTTTCCATCAAAATCCGCACATATTGTAAAACAGCATTCACAGGGGCATATTTGCAAATAATAAAAGTAAATTTTCAATTCATAACATCAGATAAGTTCAGGTTAAATAATGCAAATATGAGAAACTACAGGTACTGAAGTGCAAAATGGTCCAACTGTATATTTTATTTTACAGACTAAAATAAAAACTAAAATAAATGCAAGGTAAAATGAGCAATATACCTATGGAGGCACGTGAGCTGTGCGTGGGGTGACAGGTGTCGTCCGCTGATTGGGTGTAAACGGGAGGCTCTGGATGCGTCAGGTGTCAGATCTGACGGTTGTCAGATGGTCGGCGACGTGGCTGGTACGGGACCATTAGATCTGACATCTAACGGTCTGACACCTCCAGGTGATGGATGTCTACGATGACGTCTGGGAGATGAACACGATCCAACGACGGAGAGGGCCTCTAGACAAACGGAGCCTAGGCAAGCTTCGTCGGAGCATCGGGAGTGATCCGTAGCTCCGATGAAGTATCTGAATGCGCCAATAGGATCGTGGGGGCCTTCCGCGTCGGATGGCTGGCTCTGATAGAGTAGCTGAAGGTCTGATGATTGTGGGAACGACTGGGACCTGGAAGTACTCCAACGAAGGTGGTAAAGGGCGATCTGGATGGTCTTCGCGCACGTCAAGGCCTGCACGAGAAAGCTCTGACTCGAAACGATACTTCAGTCGGGGTTATTGGGCTTGAAAAAACAAGAAGCGACGGTGGATGGGGGGTGGGTCTCCAGCGAGGATGATAGAGGAGACTGATGTACTAATCTCGACGCGAGGATCGAAGATCAGGGTGATCAGGATGTGGAAGAAGATAAAGGGCGAGTGGGTGCATCGTTCTAAGCAGGTGAATGAGAGTAATGGGGCTCCGACTGGCTGGTCGGTGCTGGCGGAGCGACGGCGGCAGGCAAATGAAAGATTAGGCAAATAAAGGAGCTAGGAATGAAACGAAGGATACCTGAAGGTCCTAAGATGATCCTGAGCTCTAGGGGAGTTGAACAGCGGGGTTGTGGCCTCGACCACGCTACGGCTGGCGAAGGAGGCTCCTCGAGGCGGTTCTCCGACCACGACAGGTGAGCGTCGGCTACACAACACCTCTCTGAGCACCAAGAGTGGTCTCCGACTGCTGTCACCAAGGCGAAGGTGGAGCAGGGGAAGCAAATGAAGACTTTATAGAGTAGTCCCAGCTAGTCGGAAGAATCGGATCATAGCACGCGAACCGAGGGGTGGATCCCTAAAGGAATAAATGGGCAAGGATCGTGGATCTTCCCTCGATAATCAGAGCCTCGAAATGAAGTGGATCGTGGTCAGATCGGGTCTAGATAATTTGGTGAAAAGTGCGCAAAACTCGATCCGCGCGAGAAGGAGTATGGGAGGGATAGTTGACCAGAGTCAACAATCCTCCTGGACCAATCAGAAAATAGGATGTACAAAAATATTCATAAAATCAATTAAAAATAATAAATGATGAAACCATGTAAAGCCATCGGAAAATAAAAAATACGCATGTCCGGTTGTTGCTATCTGCTCCAATAAGGAAAATCCCTTGGTTGTCATCTGGTTTTTCCTCCAAAACGCCGATTTCCACCCCTGTGGATCTCACAACCATATTTTATTCTTTCTCTTATTGGGCCCACCTGAAAACTACACTCTCTAATTTTATACATAAAATAACTCATTTCTCTTCCATCAACTCCAACAAAAAAATAATATAGCATACCATCTTTTCATCTAACAATTATAAAATACTTAACTTTTAATCACTTCACCAAGCATCAATACATTTAAACTACAACAAACTCTATCTGTAACAAACCCTCAAACCAAACACCAAAACACAAAAAAATATTACCCATTGGATATTTATTGCTCACGATATCTTCGAGAATCGAAAATTAATGATACGATAGAATGTCGTTGCGATCCCCAAAAATCCCACGATAAACAAACAATTTTTTTATTTTTGCTACTTATTTACATGTATAGCGGACATTATCGAACTCAGGGAGGCTACAATTCCCGAGGGTTATTCAATAAATCGACAAAAAAATCAATTAAAAGAAAAAAGAAATCTCAAAGGCAAACTATCCTCCGTTTTTGTGAAATTTTTCTCTTTTTTTATTTTTTTATTTTCTGATTTTCAAATATTTATTGATTTTAATTTTCAGATTTTTCAAAAATAAGGAGTAATAAACACAAGATAAGCAATACGTACACCAACTATTTTTTCAATTATATCAAAAATACTCAGAAAAATCCAGAAAAATATTTTTGTGCTTTAAAGATATTGAAATGTTTTTGGAAATTTTTGTAGAATTTTCAGATTTTTTTTATTTTTCTAAAAATCAAACAGTGATAAAAATGAGAAACAATGCACAACCTGGAGTAATTTGCAACTTAAAAACATTTTAAGAGCCCAAAACTCCTGCAATTATTTTATGATAAAAAAGGGACAAATATCTACAACATAGACTGATATCACTATTTTTGGATTTTTGTAGAATTATTTATGATTTTTATAAGATTTTTAGTATTTTTCCATTTTTTTGGGTTTTGTAAAGAGTTTATGCACAAAAATGGGATGAAATTAAAAGGCAATAAAATAAAACTACTCTAATTTTTTTGGAATTTTTAGAGAAATATTTGAATTCTTATGAATTTTAAAATTTCAAGAAAAGAAAAAAGACACTGTTTTTTATTTTTTAATAATACATATGATGACAAAATGCAATGAAAAATTTATGCTAAAAAGATAAGCATTTCAGAAGCATATCATGATATTTGAAGAACTTATTAAGCAACGATGATATTTATTTTATGCAAATCAAGGTAGAATATTAAATCTGTAAATGGATGACTAGATTGTAGTTTCTGCAAAAGTTCAGATCAATGAATAACTCAGAAATACAGCAAGGAAATATATGCAATTTCCACAAATAGATACGTGCAGATCACGTGACCTTGCAGTTCAAGATTGTTTTGCAAATACAAATAAAGTTGGGAAAGTTTAAGAAGTTTACCTAGAAATAAGTATGTGCAGCACGTGATGTTCTGGCTGGCAGGGGCTTCCTTGCAATTTCTGAAAGTTTCAAGGGTTCCTTTGTAATTTTTCCAAAATTTTTTAATTTTAAAAATGTCTTGGGGTTCTGTCTCTGTTCCTGTTCGTTCTCAAAAGAGGGGCAAAAGGGGAGTCGACGCCGTTGTCTTCAACAATCAGGAGGGAGCGGCGCTGGCCGCCTGTGGCGATGATGTACGAGGTGGTCGAAGAGGCCCGCGCATGGAGGAATCGGCTGGGGAGCCTAGATCTCCATGGTGCGAGGAGCAGAGTGGGGCGAAGTCGGTGGCGAGGCACCGCATTGGAGGACGCGCAGGCAGGCGACGCTGTGGGAGCGCAGGCGATGGAAGCTAAGGGCCGCGCACGCCCAGCGGGGGGTGCGCGTAGGGGCGCGCGCTCAGCGGGGGTCGGCGGCGCTGGTGGTACCGCCTCGCGTGAGGCAGAGGAGGCGCCGGCGGCGTAGGAGCAGGCCTGGAGCAGCAGGGGTGGCGATCTTCCTTGCGTTGGCGGTTGGACGGACGGAGTGCAGGCTGCGAGGGTCACCTCGATGGAGGTGCGGCGGTGCGCCGCTGTGATCGGGGGATGGCCAGGCGGTGGAGGTGCTGCCTCGGGCGTGTGCGGTGGTTGCGTCCTGGGCGAGCGGGCGGCACTGATGCCTGCTTATTTTATTTATTTTTTTTACTGTATCAGAAACTGGATAATTTTTTTCAAAACATGAAACGTAAACGATTTTTTTATTTATTTTTTATGTTTTTTAAATTATAGTGCAAAATAAATATTAGGGAGAACAAACAATATATAATTTGTTTATTTGATTTTTTTATTTATAAACAAATTAGAAGGTGAACGGGGATCCGACGAAACGTGAGGAATCGAATCTGGTTCTCTGACCACTGTGCATGGTCGAAGTTGAGAGATCGTGCGAGGTAGAAAAGAATGTGTAGAGATCGAGAAAGTGAGATGAAAACTCAGAATCGGAGGCGGATCAAATCGTGATGTGATTTTAAGATATAAAAAAATTACGACAAAATTAAATTACAAAAATGAAACTACGATTAACCTAGATGAAAAATACGAGAAAAATATGGATTTCACCTTAGGAGCGGAAAACTACCGTGATCGCCTCGGCGAAGGTCGACTCGCTGTCACCGGACGGCTCGGAGGCTAGGCACCTTTCTCGACAAGAAGACTCTCGGAGGTCGGGCTCCTCTCATCAAAGATTGATCAAGTTTGAGTGAGGGAGAAGGAGCCATATAAATAGAAAAGATAATGGAGATGAAATTTGAATTTTTGGCTTTTTGGATAAAGATAAGAGATAAAATTGAAATGAGATAGAGATAGAAAGATAAGTGTCAAAAAATATTTATAAAAAATAACTTTTTTTTGAATTTTCGTCACTTTATTTATTGGAAAATTAAAAGTTAAATATTTTTATTTTTTTGTGGAAGTTAGTTAAGAAAATTTAATATATAAATATGCTATATACAAATATGACATTATCTACATGGATAAATAAGCAAATTCATTTTTTTTATTTTAATTTTTTTACTTTTTTATTTTTATTTTTATTTTTATTTTAAAATAACTAGTAAAAAATAATTATAAATATATACAATATGCTCAAAATACATGGGAAAATTGCATAAACCACCCCAGAAAACCAACTTTTTACTCGTTACTCCAAAAAATATTAAAATACAGCCACTTTAAAGATAATTTAATTTAGAATCCAATGGAAGTGAGATTGGTTCAATTTGAATTCATATGGAGCCGGAATTGGTCTTTCAATTAGTTCTTAGTGGCTTTTTCCAAGTGTGGTTGCTTTTATTCTTTACATAATTTAATTGTGTATTTTTATTTACAACTTTGGTGTTGAAAGTTATTTGATTTGTGGTCAATTAATGTACAAATAAAATAGTGTAGTATACAAATATACACAATACACATTTTTTTTAGATTTTTTTGATTGAGGACCCTATCTCCCCCTACTTTATTCATGGTCAATCAGGTCAAATCTTGACCTTCTCTCAGGGTTTGGGTCAGCCTGTATCCACAAGTAATTCTACACAGTCTTCCTTTTTTCCTTTCTTTGTTTATTTATTTATTTTAGGTTAAAAATAATATACAAATATACAATATTTACACACAGATGCAAGTTAGTAAGAATATGGAGTTAGTGTTATATACATGTGTTTTATAAGGGAGTTTAAGCTAAAATAAATGAATAAAGATGACGAATTGCAGATTCATCATCCCCCTATGCTTTACCTTTGCTAGTCCCTTAGCAAACACTTATTTGAAAGAATAAGTGAAGAAAAAGAAAAAGAAAGGGAAAATAAAGAAAGCAGGACAATGTTGAGTATTAAACTTATCTTCATAAAATTGTAGTATGGAGCTATGTCGGACCTTTGGATTATTAGTGTGTCAGAACCTTAATGGGAGATGGATTTAAAACCTAACAGCCTCTAAGTTCCACAGGACACCTATTCAGGTCACCTCAACAGTCAGGTCAGAACAAGTCTACATACACCAATTCTTATGACTATGAATCTTTACTTGTACGGTGTAAGTGAGGTATAGCTCCACATCTCTGAAGTAACAAAGAGACAACCTCCCTCAACAAGGTAACTCTAGTTCCCCGGTCTTGCAACTCTTTCCTAGACAAGCAGAGATATTCCATTATAAGTTCAAGTACAACCAACTCAAGAAGAGGGTGTGGAGAAAAGAATAGAAGGTAACCAGTGTAGCTACCTATCCTTGGATGCATGACCAGTGTAGCCAAGTCATCCACTGCAAGCTTACAAAAATTTGTCTTTAAAGCTCTTATTATATTTTTTTAAATCCTTGTATATACACTCTGGCATGCACTTTACTTTTCAGTCAGGCTTGTCCACTTTTGGAGATCTGCATTTTTCATACTTTTTTTGAAAGCATATACATGGTGCAGCATGTACATAAGGAGTTTTTCCTCTTGAGCCAGTAGACTATCCCTCTTTTGAAGCATTATTGCAACCCCACAACATCCTGCCTTAAGACCTCAACATTGCTAGACCAGGTTGAGACGCACTTCCTTCGCTAGAGGAAGATGAGAGGTTCCTCCTAGATGTACTACCCTCGTATGCTAATGATGAATACCCATTCATCACTCTTTATTCTTTTATTTTAGCTACAAAACCTTTGCAAAACACCATGTACATTCCTGTAAATAGCATAAATTGTCAACATGCATGCATTGTGTAAATAATAATAATTAGCATGTTTTTTTGCATAAATAAAAGAATAAAGGAATAAAAGAAAAAGAGGGAAATATTTAGAATAAATATTGAGAGACCAAATCCCAAGGGAGGGCTCAGTATGGGCCTGACCGCAAAGAATCCAAGTAGAGGGAGATAGGGTCAATCATGTGTGTATATATACCTATGTATATAAATAATTTTTTTTCTCTTAATGAAAATAAAAATGTGTTTTTTTTATTTTGTACATATTTATAAAAATAAACTAAAAATCAGAAAAAGAAAAATAAAAATAAAAATAATAAAAATCTTTTTCTACCTTGTACATATACCATGTAAATATGTATATAAACCTATTTATTCAACTAATATACATAGATGATAAAAATAAAATATAAATATATTTTTATTCCAAATTTTATGTTATAAATAAATAAAATATAAAATTGGAATAATTTTATTAAAATAAATAATTAAAAATAAAAATCAAAAATCCTTTTATGTATATACCTATATATAATAATAATATAATGTAAATACCTTATTTATTTTTCAAAAATAATTAAATAAAAATAAATAAAAAATAATTTGAAGAAAAATAAACATTTTTCATGTTTAAAGTTTTTCGAAATAAAAGTATTTACTATTTTTAATTGAATTTCTAAAATATTAATAATTGGCGGCCTCCCATTGGTCCACGGGGGATTGTTGACCCCGGTCAACTCCCCCCCTTGGACCACCAGCCCCTGGATCCTGCGCCCTGACCCGACTTCGCCTAATTTTCATGCAGCGATCCGATCACCTCTCCCTTAAACCCAGGGCTCCGATCTTCCAGGAGGGATCCGTGATCCACGCCCGCTTATCCTCTTAGGGATCCGCTCTTGGATTGCGTGCTCCACGACCATCTTGTCGGACCCTTCACCATATATAGCCGACCTCCGCCGCAAATTACCTGCTATCTTTGTCCTCCGCCTTTCATCCCAGGATATCCATTCTCTTCCCCAGAGTGACAGCTGCCCGAGGAGAGTGTTGCAGTGAGGAGGGAGCGACCCCAGCCACTGATCCGGCGAAGCTTCTCGCCGTGCGCCGCCGCGAGGTGCGCTGAGCCTCGGATCCTGACGAATCCTTGAGGCGAAGACCCCTAGAGCTTCCTTATCTCACCCCTAGTCGACTTCGATCATCAGGTAACCCCGATACCTCCTAGTTTCACCGAATTTTAGATTACGCCCAAATCACGCCACCGGCTTCGCCGGCCGATTCCCATCGATTCGCTCATCCATTCGATTATCGGACCACCTATTCACGATCACGAGACCTCTACCCACATTCTTCGCACCTCTGTTCACCTTGGTTCGTCCCGGAACCAAGGGTCGAGTCTCCTCCGTCGTCGCCTCGTCGGAGACCCCACTCCGACCCCTTTCTGATCACCATTCCACCCCCTAACGGGTCGAGGCAATTTGCCCTCGACCCAAGAGCTTTTCTGTGCCATTTTGCAGGTCAAAAGACCCCATCTGGGGGTCGAGTCGTTCGAGCACAAGAGCTTCGCTCCTCCACCGTCGCCCGGGCCGCTCCGGTGGTCCCTGGCTTCATCGGAGGAGCCCATCAGCTGCAGAAGCCTCTGAGCTTCATTTCGCCAATCACAGCAGCCCAGGAGGAGGTCCCATGCGCCCGTGATGAGCCGACGAAGTTCGTCGGAGCTGAGTTCATCCAGGGTCCTCCTTCACCATCCGATCAGCCCCCTCGCGCCAGTAGAGATCGTGTCCATCCATTCGTGAGGAGTTCGCAGCCATTCAATCTTCATCTGGGCTCGATCTGGACTGATCATAGATGAAGGGATGCCCTCGTTCCTCAGCCGTTCGATTTACACATGGCGACCCCTCGTCCGTTAGATCCGAGCCGTCGGTCTTCGAAGAGGCATCAGCGCATCTCCATCATCCGATCCCACACGTGGCGTGCCTCCAGCTGAAGATCTCAATAAGGGGTAAATTTCTTGTAGGCCCCTGTCCTTTTGTTTTTACTATTTAGTCTTGTAAATATTTAGTGTAGTTGTTTTTATTTTTGAACATTTACAGTTAGGACCTTATATTTACTTTATTTGCATTATAGTCCCTGTGTGTGCGAGCCACGTGCTTTGACACGTGAGGATTTGGACATTTTGCACTTTTTATCATGTTGTTCCTTGGTGTTACTGATTGATCTTTTAAAAATAGGAATTACAACCATACCCCTACGTTCCAGGTCCTGCGTGTTTTATCTGTTTATTATTTGGCCTTGAGAATACTTTTCTTTGCATTTAGGTCCTTGTGTACTATGTGCCTTGTTTTGATTGAATAAAATAGCAATTAAATCTAAATTATGTGAAATTTGGTTAGCCACTATGTAAAAATTTCTCTACATTTTTGGGACATTTTTGAGGCTTTTTGTTATTTTTAAAAATTCAAAAACATTGATTTTTGCTACTGTCAGACTTAGAAAATCAAAGAAAAATATAAAAATTTGTCTAAAAATTCTAAAAACAATTAAGATTAGTTAGTTTTAGTGTCTTTTAATTTCTATCAAATTTTCATGCTTTTTGGATTTACAAAAACCCTAAAAATAGAAAAACACTAAAAATCTTATAAAAATTCTAAAAAATCTATAAAAATCAAAAAAATATAAACTCTTTTTCTGAATCTTAGTTTTTATTTATAGTTTTCATAAAAATTGCCTCCAGACTTTTATAGATCCATTTTACATTCTTAATGGATATTTCAAGTCTGGCTGTACATTGATCCTTTGTTTTCACCTTTCTTGATTTTTAGAAAATCATATAAAAAATAGAAAATTCTGAAAAAATCACCAAAAACACTTAAAAACCTAAAAAACATAAAAAAAATAGTTTTATTGGAATTTTCTGTGTATTTTTGGAGTGTCTAAATAATTGTTGAATTGGCTTTTTCTTACATTTTCTTATAAACTTAAAAATACAAAAAAAAATAAATACAATTAAAAATCCACCAAAAAATATTTTATTCTTTATTTTATTTCTTTGACTACTTCGTAGGCCGCAAGGCCAACTCATGCTCCCTAAGTCCGACCCTGGTCACTATACCAGGTTAATAAAAGTAGCGAGGACCACTTCTTTGTTTTGATTGATTTATTGTCTGATTGGTGGTTCTGTATCTTTTTCTTGTTGAGCCGATTCTCCGAGATCCGGGTCGCAACGACCCTTGTTCTATTACCTTCACCCGGGTCTTGGTGATTTTTCGGTCATCAGAATGGTGTCGTTGCCGGGAAGCACGGCTTAGTAGTCGTAGTTTCTCGATTTTTGTTTTCTTTTGTTTTTCACAGTTTTCCACGGCTTTTCTTTCGTCCGCGGCTTTTCGCGGCTTTTTGTTTTTCATTTGTTTTCATTTCTTTTATTTTCTTTTATTTTGTTTTTGTTTGTTTTGTGTGTTTATTTTTATTTTTATTTTTGCATATATATCTTGTTTCACTTTATTTGTCCTGTTTATTTTTAATCTGGACTGACACACTTTGGTTTCTGTCTCTTGCGAGGGCCCAAGGACCGAGGCGGCTTCTTCGGAAGCCGTAGCAACTGCGGGAGTCGGAGGCAACTTCTTTCTCTATGAAGCCGCAAGAGAGCGCGAGGAGGAGGAGCCGAAGTTCGGGAGCCGCGGAATAGCCGCGGAGTAGTTTAGTGTAGTTTAGATTTATTCTCAGTCATTATACTCTTGTAATAACATAGGGACAGACTTGGACACTTGGTAGATTTCGGGGTCTGTTTCGCCGAGCACCGGAGTGCTCGGGGGACCTCACCGAGATTTTCATGGTTGTTCGCTTTTTTTAGTTTTCAGCCCTAGCTTAGGATTTTTATTGATTGTGACGTAATAACTATGGTCCATGATGACACGAAAATCCGAGCGACTAAGGTAAAGGTATCTAAGATGGTCGTTGTGACCTCGGTCACTCAGATGTGCCAATCAAGAAAATTGAACCACTGATAGAGTTAAAACAGACAAAACACAAAATAGCGGTCCTGCTATTGGATTAACCTGGTATAGCGACCAGGGTCGAACTCAAGGAGCACGGGTTGGCCTCTCGGCCTACAAAGTAGTAAAAAGAAATAAAATCAAAGAACAAAATATTTTTAGTGGTTTTTAATTTATTTTATATTTTTTGGATTTTTTAATGTATACAGAAAATAAGAAAAACAAGGAAACACACACTTCAACAATTTATTTAAAGCACTAAAAATCAACCAAAAATGCAAACAAAAATATTTCTATGTGTTTTATAATTTTTAATGTTTTTGGTGAATTTTTGAGAATTTTCTGATCTTTATTTAATTTTCTAAAAATCAAATAGTAGATGGAATAAATGGTACTATCCAGCCGAGCCAAAAAGCCCTAGATAAAATATCTAAGAGCCCCAAAATGGCCGGGAGGTAATTTTCCTGTAAAGAAGACAAAATGAGGAAATTTTAGGCACCAATTTTATTATTTTTGGATTTTTAATTTAATTATTAGAATTTTTATAAGTTTTTATGTGTTTTTTACTTTTTAGTGGTTTTCAGTAATGAAAAATAGCCAAAATTGGCTAGAAAATCAAACTAAGCAAGCCAAACAGTAGACAATTTTTGTAGAATTTTTAAATGAGTTTTAGTATTTTTTTGTGATTTTTCAAGTTAGACAGTAGCAAAATTAAAGGTTTTTGAATTTTTAAAAATATCAAACGAAATCAAAAATGTCCTCAAAAATCCACGAAAATTTTACCATCATGGCAGGAGCCATGTGTCCAATTTTCATTGGATTTGGAGGTAATTTGCTATTTTATTCAAAAATAAGAAGAGGGTACAGTGCACAGGGACCAAAGTGCAAATACCCAATAGCATGGGGGGTCTGGTGCAATTTTCCCAGCAAAACACGCGCCACGCGCGTGCCTGGGGCACTCAGGGACCCAAATGTAATAAAAATAAGTCTCGAGGACTTATTGGTAACAGGTACCAAAAGTCCAAGGGCTTATCTGCAAAATACCCACAAATATCACGCACATGTTGAAAAATATCACGCACAGGGGTATAAATGCAAATAGATAAAAACTTTCATTCATTCAAGAACAACGAGAACTACAGGGGCCTCTATTGCAAATAAACCAGACAATCACGTGTCGATGCACGTGTCATACAACGCACAGGGGCATATAAGCAAATAAAGTAAAGTACGGGGTCCTCTATGCAAATAAACCTAAAACTAAACAACTAACTTCAATATTTACAGGACTAAAACGAAATAAAAGAAAAGACAGGGCCTAAGGGTAAATTACCCTTTATTAAGCTGAACCGCTGGATGGTTGCCACGTGTTGGATCTGACGGTCTGGATCAGGTGGCACTCCAGCGCTGGGATTCTCGGGCTGATCCAACGGTCGGGGCCGAGCCACGTGTGGATCTGACGGCTGGGATCAGACCTCCTCTGATCTGATGCTCTCTGCAGCTCCACAAGCGAACGGCCACGATGTAATCTGGAGCAGGAGGCCGATCGAACGGCGATGGAGGATGCTGGAACAACAAGTCCCCGGCGAGACTCGCCGGCCTCGGGTGTGCGCTAGGCTCCTCCTGGGAGCACTCTGAAGGTCGGAGAAGAGTCGTGGAGTGCTCCCGCGTCTGGTGGTGGGCTCCGATGATCGAGCCGAGCTCCGAGGAGCTCGGGCGAGGTCAGCGGAGCTGGGTCTCCTGGCCTGAATGACCAAAGCCCTCAGATGGGCTTGGTAGTACCTGCAAAGACCACCAAGAGACTCGCGGGTCGAGGGCAAATTGCCTCGACCCGGTTAGGCGTAGCGACGGTGAACTGTGGGTCGGAATGGCGAGCTCCAGCGAAGGGGGTAGACGGAGGAGCTCGACTCCCAGCTCCTGTGCGAGCTGGGTTGAGTGGATGGGTGAAGAAGATGCGTCGGAGAGAGGCGGATATAATGGTCGATTCCGATGATCGAAAGGGGTGATGGAGTGGTCGGAATCAAAGATAGACAGCGGCGGTGCGATTTGGGGGTAAATGAAAATCAGCAAAAGATAAGGACCTACAAGGCTACCTGGGTGGTTGGAGAGACTGGGGAGGAGCTGGGGAAGCTCCTGGTCATCGCCTCGAGGAGCGTCTCCCTCCAAGGCTCAAGCTCCAGTTGATGGCGGAGCGACGGCGGTGTAGCTCGCCGGATCGATGGACTCGCCTCCTCTCCTCGCTTCAACAGGCTCAGACGCGATCTGTCACTCTCACGCACTCTCTGGAGCTCACAGGAGGAGGAAACAAATGGCCAAAGATGGAGCAATCAGGTGGCGGAGCAACGGCTATATATGGCTAGGGGTCCGGCTAAGAGGGGTCCGGGCAAGCTCGGGAGCGCGCGGATCCCGAGGATGCGGCTCCGGCGAGGATGTCGGATGTGAGGTTAAGGATTCGGACCCAGGATTTAGGTGGTAGGCACTCGGGTTTAGCGGGGAAAAATCCGAGAAATTGGGGACCCGCTAAGGACCCGAGTGGAGTGGTCCTGGGGGGGGTAGTTGACCGGGCGGTCAACATCCCCAGGACCCAATAGAAACCGGCCACGTGTCTGAATTTTGAAGTTAAAATTAAGGGTAGCTAGTGGCCGATTTAGCAAAAACTCAAACACAAAATATTTTTCTTTTATTTTTTTCTATTTTTTAGTGATTTTTAATTAATTTTTGGAAATAAAAATAAGGTATATACATAGTATGTACTATATAGGTATATGTACATAATTAGGGTTTTTAATTTTTGATTTTTTTTAATTATTATTTTTGTGCAATTTTATTCCTATTTTATATTTTATTTATTTTCATTATAAAATAAGGAATAAAAAGGTATTTTTATTTTATTTTTATTATTTATGTACATAGGTAAAATAAATATATATGTACATCTATATACATGGTATATGTACAATGTATTTTTGTATTTTTAATTTTGCTATTTTTATTTTGCTTTTGTTTTAATTGTTTTTATTTTATTTATTTACAATATATAATATAGACTATTCACAAAAATTATGAAAATTGATTTTATTTATTTACAAGGTTAGATAAATATGGAAGAGTGGTTTATATACAAGATGAAAAGGGGTGCTTTTGTTCTTTTTGATTTTTAACTTTTTCTTTTGTTTTTTTATACTTATAAATATAGACACATATTTACAAGCCTATTTTTGGTGAGGAAAATACCTTTATTTTATTTACATAAATATGTACACACATGAGCCCCTATCTCCCTCTACTTTGGCTTTTATGCGGTCAGGCCCATGTTGAGCCCTCCCTTGGGTTAGGTTGCTCAATATTTATTCTAAATATTTCCATCTTTTTCTTTTTAATCTTTATTCTTTTATTTTTGCACAAAAACATGCTAATTATAGGTTTTTACACGATGCATGCTTTTGGTAATTATTCCTATTTACACATATCTACATGCATTTGCAAAGGTTTTTGTAGCTAAAATATAAGAATAAAGAGTGATGAATGAGTATTCATCACCCCCCCTATACTTAACTTTGCTAGTCCCTTAGCAAACACTTATTTGAAAAAGAAGTGAAAAAGAAAGAAAGAAAAAGAAAAAGAGGATGTACATGGATCAAGGTTGATTATTAAACTTGCCTTCATTAAATTGGGGTATGGAGCTCGATCAGATCTTTGGATTATTAGTGTGTCGGAACCTTATTTAGACTTAAGCTTAAAACTCAACAGCCTCCAAGTTCCACTAATCTATAACCAAGACTCCTCAATGCTCCAGATTAGAACAAGTCATCAATCACAAACCCTGAAGACCATGAATCTTTTCTTGTCCTGTGAATGTGAGGTCTAAGCTCTCCACCTCAGAAATGGCAACTTGACAACCCTCCCCAACAAGGTAACTCTATGACCTCAATCTGGCCACTCTTTCCTCAAGGAGCGGGGTATTCCCTTCTAAGTTCAAGTTCAACCGTCTCAAGAAGAGGAGGAAGAAGAGAATGGGTCAAGGCCAATGTAGCCAAGTACCCTTGGGAGCTTGACCAGTGTAGCCAAGTTTCCCTGCTGCAAGCTACATCAGGTGGATCATGAAAACAAGCTTTGCTTATTGCACTATATATACATACTCTGGTGGGATTATAATTTTCTCTCAGACCCACCACTTTTTTGGAGTTATTTTCTTTTTGCACATTTTTTTTTCAAGTGCATCTGTACAACATATACATGTGCAGCATATATACAAGGAGTTTTTCCTCTTGAGCCAGTAGACTATCCCTCTTTTGAAGCTTTATTGCAACCCACAACTCCCGTCGTTAGACCTCATGGTAACCAGACCAAGTTGAGACGCACTTCCTTCACTAAAAGAAGAAGAGAGGTTCCGCCTAGAAGTACTACCCTCATATGCTACCCCAAGTCAAGGAAGACTGCCTCCTCACCACCTCATCCGTAGAGAGCTCGGTGCATAGTGCTGGTGTCCAAGTAAAGCCATTGTCTATATGAGTCATGTGTTGTTGTTAAGTGCTCTACTTAGGCTCATTGAGATGACATGTGATCATAGCCTAGTGGACTCAAAGAATTAAGTCACCATGGACCTGAAAAGCCTTAAACCTAAGCCCTATAAGGTTCCTCTTAGAAGTTAGGTGGATTAAGATCTTAATCAAGCTCCATTTCTCAATTTGATTCCAGGCTAGTTTAAATGTCAACTATCATCCAGAAAAACTATATATATATGTACAAAAGATGCTTATTTACACAAACTTTACAATCATGCAAAATTTTTGAAAAATGTTTTGAAATCATGAATGGATGATGCATGAAGTGCAAGTTTTGCAAAAAGATATTTACACACATTTACACGAGATTTTTGCAAACTTTTGATTTTCAAAACATTTTGGAAAAATTTTGTACTATATACATAATTTTGATAAGAAAATATTTACACAAGCTTTACACAAAAGATTTTTGAAATCATTTTTACAAAAATAATTTGTACACTAGCTATTTATGTGCAAATAAAAGAATGTTTATGTACATGAAAATTTTTAATTTTTGTGATTTTTAACCATTTTATTTATTAACACACTCACACAAAGTACGAGTTATGGCGAAAGTATATATGAAATATATACACACCCTCCTATACTTAGCTCGAACGATGTCCTCAGAGTCAAGAGCGATGAAGAAGACATAACTCGTGCTTAGTGTAGGGAAGTGAAAAGGAAGGCTATATACAAAGACGAATGAATGAAATAGAAAAGTCAAGAGGATCTCGGGTCTTCCCCCTATACTTAGGATCAAATAATCCTAAGTATAGCAGGCTGTATACTAAGGGAAAACCGAGTGGAGAATGTACAGGGTCTACCCCCCCTATACTTAGGGTGAAATATCCCTAAGTATAGGCAGCACAAACAGGGGTAGGCAGAAACAAAAGAAATACCCAAAAGGTCTCACATCCCCCCTATACTTAGGGTAAAGTGAACCCTAAGTATAGCATAATCATAAGATGAAGAAAGGGATGTGGGACTAAAGAATATAGTGATATGGACATCTGGATCTATACAAGGCGGAGGAACAGTGAAACTCAGGCGTGAGATGCATTAGATGTGAGTCAAAGACCACATCTCACGCAAAATGAATAGGGGCAAGATCAGCGACCCGCGGCTCATGATCTAGAAATGGCTTGAGCCGCTGGCCGTTCACTCGAAAGGTACTCTCAGAAGACAACTCAGATATGTCAATGCTACCGTTGTCGTGTACCTTTCTGACCAAGTAGGGTCCCTTCCATTTGCTCTGTAGCTTCCCTGGAAATAAATGTAGCCTCGCATCAAACAGCCATACTCTCTGTCCAATCTCAAAATGCTTGTGGCTGATATGAGAATCACGCCACTCCTTCACTTTCTCCTTATAATGTAGGCTGTTTGAGAATGTTGTATCTCTAAGCTCCTCCAGGGCTGCCAACTCTGCCCTCCTCTGGTCTCCCATACCATCTGGATCCATAATAATATCTGTGACTGCCCAAAGTGACTTGTGCCTCAGCTCAACAGGTAAATGGCACGGCTTGCCATATACAAGGCGAAAGGGAGATGTGCCCAATGGTGTCTTGAAAGACATCCTATATGCCCATAAGACCGAGTCCAAAAGCTGTGACCAATCCTTTCGGTCAGGGCGGACGACTTTCTGCAATATAGTCTTGATCTCCCTATTCGACACCTCGGCTAGACCATTCGTCTGTGGATGATAAGGTGTAGCAACACGATGGTCTATACCGAACTCGCTAGCAAGGGCCTTTACCTGGTCGTTGATGAAATGAGACCCCCCATCAGAAATCAGAACTCGTGGAACCCCGAACCGCGTGATGATGTGCTTCCTAAAAAATATGCAAACTGTCCTCGCATCAGCCGCTCGGGCGGGGATAGCCTCAACCCAACGACTAACATAGTCTACGGCCAACAGAATGTACTCAAATCCCTGACTCTTAGGGAATGGACCCATGAAATCGATGCCCCATGCGTCAAAAACCTCACAGAAGTGAATGGGCTGCATCGGCATCATATCACGCTGTCCACAAGTGCCCATCCTCTAACAGTCAGTACACCTCTTCACGAACTCATCTGAGTCCTTGAAGAGGGTAGGCCACCACAAGCCGGATTGGAGCACTTTCTGTGCCGTTCTCCTCCCAGAATGATGTCCTCCTGCCTCAAGCTTGTGGCAGTAAGTGAGGACGCTATGGTGTTCCTCCTGAGGAATACACCGACGCCAGACGCTATCCCCTCCTTCGTGGTAAAGGATGGGATCCTCCCAATGGTAGGACTTGGCCTTCGCAAGGAAGGTCTCAAGCCTCTGCCTGGGCCAATCTTGTGGAACTTTCCCAGCAACGAGAAAGTTCACAATATCGGCGTACCACGGGAGTGAGGCGATAGCAAGGATCGCCTCATCTGGGAAGGTATCTCTAATGGGGTCAATCTGCACAGACTCCTCAGGCTGCTCTAAACGGGAGAGATGATCCGCCACCACATTCTTGACTCCAGGCTTATCCTTGATCTCAATGTCAAACTCCTGGAGTAGAAGGATCCATCTAGTAAGTCTGGCCTTGGCATCCTTCTTTGCCATGAGGTACCTGATGGCGGTGTAATCTGTGTACAAAGTCACTCTAGATCCAATGATATACGATCGAAACTTATCTAGGGCGAACACTACGGCTAGCATCTCCTTCTCTGTAACAGTATAATTCTGCTGGGCGGAATCCAATGTGCGGCTAGCGTAGTGAATGGCAAATGGAACTCCATCCCTCCTCTGTCCCAGCACTGCCCCTATGGCAAAATCGGAGGCGTCCGTCATGATCTCAAATGGGAGAGACCAATCAGGCGGCTGGAGGACAGGAGCCTCAATCACACACTACTGGAGAGTCGCAAAGGACGAAAGACACTTGTCATCGACAAGGAACTCGATGTCTTTCGTCAAGAGGTCAGTCAACGGTCGGGCAATCCTGCTGAAATCCTGAATAAATCTCCTATAAAATCCAACGTGCCCTAGGAATGACCGTAGCTGCCTCAAATTGGACAGCGGTGCGAGTTTCCTAATGACATCAACCTTGGCCGGATCAACCTCCATGCCCCTGTTGGAGATGATATGGCCAAGCACCGTCCCTTGAGTCACCATGAAGTGACTCTTCTCCCAAGATAGAACCAAATGATACTCAATACATCGCTGGAGTACTCGGTCTAGGCAGTCAAGACAGGAGTCGAATCCATCGCCGTAGACCGAGAAATCGTCCATGAAGACCTCCAAACACTCCCCTTCCATGTCCGAAAAGATCGACAGCATGCACCTCTGAAAAGTCGCAGGGGCATTGCATAGCCCAAATGGCATGCGTCGAAAGGCATATGTACCGAATGGACAGGTAAAGGTGGTCTTCTCCTGATCCTCAGGAGCGATGGCCACCTGGTTGTAGCCCGAGTACCCATCTAGGAAGCAATAATGGCTCTTCCCTGCCAGTCTCTCAATGATCTGGTCAATAAAAGGCAGGGGGAAATGGTCCTTCTTGGTGGCCTGGTTGAGTCTCCTGTAGTCAACACAGACCCTCCAAGAGGTTGGTACTCGTGTAGCAATCTCCTCTCCCGACTCACTGATCACAGTCGTGATGCCCGTCTTCTTGGGCACCACATGCAAGGGGCTGACCCACTTGGAGTCGGAAATGGGATAAATAAAATCTGCACTCCACCATTTTGATATTTTTTTCATCACGACCTCTCTCAGGTTGGGGTTCAGTCGCCGCTGGAACTCACGCGACGGCTTCGCCCCCTCCTCGAGATAGATATGGTGGGAGCATACTGATGGACTAATCCCATGGAGATCTGCTACGCTCCATCCGATTGCCTTGCGGTTCTTTTCAAGAACCCCCATCAAACGGGATTCCTGCTCCCCAGTCAGATCGACGGAGATGATGACTGGGTACATCTCAGGCTCACCCGCAAGGAATCGATACTTCAACGAAGTAGGGAGCGGCTTCAGCTCTGGACGGCTGGGCTCTGGCAAATCTGGCTGCGGAAGGAAATGTGTGAATGCTGATAAGTCTGCCAAATTTGCCTGGGAGAAAGAAAGCGAACTCTCGCAAAATGGGTCTGGAGAAGGCTGCTCGACTGTGCTGTCTCTGATCTGCTCTGTATCAACCTCCTCCTCATCTGTAGGCTCAGGTGGACTCAAGTCTGGCATCTGATCATCACAATCTGCCCAATCAGACTCTGAATCCAAGGGATCTGCATCAAATACGGTGGCATCAGTACCACCATCACTGAAAACAGTGTCGCGGTCGAGAACCGGCTCTGCTGCCTCTGTAGTATCCTGGACCAGGGCTGTGCTCTCCAAGCTCTCCTCTGCTGTCATCTCGGCATCAGCTGTGTCTGAAAATGAGAGGATGGCCTGTGCTGAAGGGTCTGCCCATGCTGCCTCATCATCTGTGATCACAAAATCACAGTCCTGGTGGATGTCTGGCTCTGCGTCTGTCAGCTGCTCTAAATCTGTACTGGCCTCTGAGCGTGCTCTCTCTCTATCTCTGTAGTCCTCGACCGTCTGTATTTGTATACTCTCGCCCTCGACGCGAAAGTATATCTTCCCGCTATCATGATCAGTCACCGTCTTGGCTGTGGCCAAGAACGGACGACCGAGGATGATGGGGGTATCGGCCACTGAGTCAGGGATCTCCATGTCCAACACTATGAAGTCCACTGGGAATTGCAGGCCCTGAATCGTGACGATAACGTCTCGCAACAACCCCTTCGGCCTCTTGACAGATCGATCAGCAAACTGAAAGACTGTCCTGCTCTGTCTAAGAGTGCCCAACTCGAAGCGGTCGAGAAGAGCTGCCGGAAGTAGGTTGATCGACGATCCGCTATCTAATAGAGTCCGGTCGAACCTCTGCTCACTAATCTGGCATCTGACATATGGTGCCCCTGAATCTGGCCTCTTGGCCGGCAGACGGTTCTGGATCGCGAAACACGTGGCTTTTGTCAGCACATGAATCTCTGAAGTGTGGTTCCTCCTCCTCCTCCTGACTGTGGTCCTGTCTCTCAAAGATCGCTGAAGAAGGGGGATGTGCTGCAAAGCCTCCTGGAGGGTCAGCTGGATGTGAAATCTGTCGATCATGCTCTGGCTGAATTCCTCCTGCTCTCTCTTTTTTGGGTCTTTTTCTTTTTTCTTCCCCTTCCCCATCTGAAGGGCTCTAGGGAAGGGGATCACGGGGTCCTTCGCAGATGAAGGACTAGGAAAAGGCCTAGACGGCTCGACGGTCGGATCCACACATACATCAAGCACCACAGTGGGACCAGAAGAAACTAAACCTTTTCCTTTATTCACAACAGTGTTCTGAGATACATGAGAATGAGGAAAAACATCTGATCTCTCTACACAAACACCGGTGGCCTCAGTACCACCACGGGCTGGCTCTGCTACTGGACGTCTCGCGGCCTCAGTACCGCGGGCTGGCTCGGCTACTCTGGTGGCATCAGCACCACCTCCTCGAACTGGTGAAGCGGCAGCCTCAGTACCGCCGGTGGAATCAGCATCCTTGGTGACATCAGTACCACCGTCATCATCTGGAGCGGCCTCAGTACCGCTCTCCTCCTCCTCATGTGGCGCCCTGGAAGTATCCTCGTGTTGTAGCTCAGACGAGGCGCCGCCGCCTGCTGGTGTCCTACCGCTCCTAAGTGCAACAAAATCAGCATCAAACAGATCCGAAGATGTATCAACAAATGGGTCACTAGGAGTGGTGTACTCAGTGGAAACTACCTGCTCATATTTCCTCTTCAGGTTATTCGGATTCGGCTCGATCTGTGCAGGGATGGCGGCCTTCCCTCGCACCAGGTCCCGCATCTCCTGGCGGAACTCGTCCATCTCCCGTCTGAAGGTAGCCTGCTGGTCCGTGAGGAGGCGGGCTATGTCGTCCAAGGCGGGGCTCTCATGGGAGCCCGACGGGTAGCCTCTCTGGTGCTGAGGCAGATGGAACTGGTGCTGCTGGTAAGAGGGGTAGGAGGAAGGATGCTGTTACTGGTATGGTGGGTGAGCCTGCGGCTCACGTCTCCAAGACTGTCCCTGCTGCTGATAGGGACGAGGAACGAAGGACGACTGCTGATGTGACTGGTAGGCCGGGGGCTGCTGCTGCGGCTGGTGATCTCTCTGCTGGCCATACTGCCCTCCCTGACCGGATGACTGCTGCTGGGGCTGGGTACCTCCACTCCCCCACCTGAATCCGGGATGGTCTCGTCGGATCCCATGATGGGGGCGGTCATACCAAATCCCGTTGACATCCATCAACGGCTCTGCATCGTATGGGGCTGGTGGGAGTACTGCCAGAGGCTGATCCGGCTGGTATACCACCATCTGCATGTCTGGAGATGGTGGGGACTGGTAAGAGGGCTGCTGCTGCTGCTGGTACGGCTCCGCCTGTACAAGGTGAACCTGTCTAGGCTGGTGAAAGGTGCTGGAGCGTTGAGACGAGCTGCTGCTGCCGCTGGTGTCGCCTCGCGACTGAAGACGGGGCTGTGAAGCCGTCTGTGCCTCCTGGAGACACATGAGCTGGGTCTTCATGTCGCTCAGAGTCTGTGCCATCTGCTCCATCTGCGTGATGCTCTGGCACTGCTTCTTCTCGATCAGCTCCATCCGGTCCAACTTCTCGCTGATGATGCCCATATCCGCAGCGGACGACTCTGCCTGTGCTGCTGCAACTGCGGATGAACTAGATGGACCGGCATCGACCCGTGCTATCCTCTGGTACTGCACGGGTCCTGGCTGCTGCTAGGGTCTCCCCTGTGTGTACAACCGGGTCTGGGACATCACCATGTAATTCTCGGCCATCTCCTCGTAAATGGCCCAGACCTGGTCGTGGTCCTTGGTGAAGTAGGACCCGCCGCAAGAAGCATTCACCAAGCCCTGGAGCTCTGGTGTCAACCCGCTGAAGAAGCTCTGAACAAGGTTCGGCTTCGAGATGTCGTGGTGCGGGCATCGGTCTGTGAGCTCACGGAACCTCTCCCATGCCTCGTGGAATTGCTCATTGGGGAGCATGGAGAAGTTGCTGATCAGGACCCTCGCTGCATTCGTCCGCCTGAGTGGATAGTACTTTTTCAAGTACTCGGTGCGGAGCTACTCCCAGGTGTAAACAAACTTCCCCAGATGCTTCAACCAGGTGGCTGCTCTGTCTGCTAGAGAGAAGGGGAAGGCGATCATCCTGATCGTGTCCTGGTCCACCTGACGGTCGTGGACAGTGCTGCATATCATCAAGAACTCTTGGAGGTGGAGATGGGGCTCCTCTGTCGCGAGTCCGTGGAAGCGGGGGAGTAGCTGCAAAGTGTTCAGGGGGAACTTGAAGTCCCCCACGATCGCTGGAAGTACTACCCAGTGGTGCGTCAGCGTCGATCCGGGGTTGTGTAACTCCCGCATCGGTCTCGGTGGTCCTCCGGCCGCGGCTGCGGCGGCTGCCGCTGCTGCGGCTGCATCCGCATCATCTGGGATCCTCGGTCCCTCTCTCCTCTGCTCTCGCTCTGCTCTCATCTGCTCCATCTCTCTCCTCATGTCGATCATGAATGCTCCCTGATCCCCCAGCTGCTGCTGGACGGTCTCTAACGAGGCGATCAGGGTGGAGTTGATCGCTCCCTGGTCCAATACGAAATGCTCAGGCTGACGGGAACGATCCTCAGAACTGCCGGCCATGACGTCTGCAAAATCAAATGAGCCCAACTCAGGTGTTGTCAAATCTATCAATCTCTCCTCGGGCTCATGTCTCTCAGGTCTGAAAGAAAGGGGGTCGAGGGGAACAGGGCGGAGTCGTACTCGGGCTCGGAGAGCTGGTCTCTGCTCTCGCGGGCCAACCTAGATGATTGGGTAGACGTGCCCGAGAGCGGTGCAGCCAGAGGCTGCCTAAGAGAGCGTCTACCCATCATCTTGATCTAGCGAGTAGTGCGGATGAGATCTGGAGAAACTATGATCAAAATGCAAACCCCCAGTTCACCAACGCAACGCGAGCTGAAGACCGTGAAAGTTCGGTCAAATTATCTTGTCAATTTTTATTAGGTGAACATACAAGATATCAGAGCGCTTACGTGACCTGTTAGGATACCCGATGCTACCCCAACCGACTGGCCCGCACGGAAGAGTCGGTAATCAGTCGGGACTAGCACCGGAGGGCTCTACCTAGGGTGCGGGTCACTCTCTCGCGCATCCAAACCATACAATGAAGGGGTTGCTCTCCCCAAGACAAATTTTTATGGTGAATGTCTTTTAGGATCAATAGTGTTAACCAGTCCCAATTTTATAGTTTTTCTTTTTTTTAATATTTTTCAAATAAAAACAAAGGCCTAACGAATTTTTCGGTTCTCCTGGTTATTTAGTCCAAAACAGGGGGGAGAAGATGAAAAAGTCGATGCGTGATGAAATCAATGATGCATGCTGAGTAAGAAATGCGTACCTTGCCTCCAGCACTCTACATGCAAGTGATCCGCGCAGAATTTAAAGACTGAAAAGTAAACTACCCTAAATGATGCAACGGGAAAAACCGAGTCCTAGATGAGCAATTTCTACTCCCAGAACCGTCTAATCGGTCACCGACCTCCAAGCCAAAGGGTCCGGTCTTGGCCCACCCCTCCTCTGCCCGACAAATCGGGGGTAGGAGAAAGCGCTTTACAGGGTGAGCTGCGGCACGTAGGCTACGAAGGAGATGAGTCGATTATTTTTATTAGTTGATTATTAGTGAGTCCAATTAGCGCACTATAGGAACAGGCAAATAGTTAAGTGTGGGGACCCTACTAATTACGGCTCAAGCAAGAGAAAATCCTAAGTCTAGGGGCTCGATGAAAACCGCGTAAACACCGGAAAAGGCAGAAAAAAGTGAAAAGAAAACAAAACCGCGTAAAAAACCGCGAAAAACCTAAGGGTCCCCCGAGCACACCGGTGCTCGGCGAAACAGACCCGCTAAGTGTTCAAGAGTCCACAAGTGTTCAGTCTGAGTCCCTGTATTATTACAACAATAATAATAAAAATAAAACCTAATCTAACCTCACCCACTCAACTCTCTCTCTCTCTCGCTCTCTCCTGCGGCTTCGTAGAGAAGGAAGCCGCCTTCATGTTCCTCGGTTGCACCGGCTCCTCGAAAGTAGCCTCCGCGGTCCTCGGGCCCTCGCAAGAAAAAGAGATGAGTGGTCAGACCAAGATAATCAAATAAAATAAAAAGAAAATAAATGAAATTGAAAATGAGGGTATATATGCAAAAATACAAAATAAAATAAACACTCAAAATAAAACAAATTCAAAAATAAAAGAAAAAGAAAATAAAACAAAAATAAAATAGAAACAAAAGCTGCGAAAAAGCTGCGAGCTCTGAAAGAGCCGCGAAAAGCTGCGAAAACAAAAACGAAAATAAAATAAAAACTACTAAGCCGTGCTCCCCGGCAACGGCGCCATTCTGATGACACGAAAATCCGAGCGACTAAGGTAAAGGTATCTAAGATGGTCGTTGCGATCTCGGTCACTCAGATGTGCCAATCAAGAAAATTGAACCACTGATAGAGATAAAACAGACAAAACACAAAATAGCGGTCCTGTTATTGGATTAACCTGATATAGCGACCAGGGTCGAACTCAAGGAGCACGGGTTGGCCTCTCGGCCTACGAAGTAGTAAAAAGAAATAAAATCAAAGAACAAAATATTTTTAGTGGTTTTTAATTTATTTTATATTTTTTTGGATTTTCTAATGTATACAGAAAATAAGAAAAACAAGGAAACACACACTTCAACAATTTATTTAAAGCACTAAAAATCAACCAAAAATGCAAACAAAAAATATTTTTTTTGTGTTTTATAATTTTTAATGTTTTTGGTGAATTTTTGAGAATTTTCTGATGTTTATTTAATTTTCTAAAAATCAAACAGTAGCTGGAATAAATGGTACTGTCCAGCCGAGCCAAAAAGCCCTAGATAAAATATCTAAGAGCCCAAAATGGCCGGGAGGTAATTTTACTGTAAAGAAGACAAAATGAGGAAAATTTAGGCACCAATTTTATTATTTTTGGATTTTTAATTTAATTATTAGAATTTTTATAAGTTTTTATGTGTTTTTCAATTTTTAGTGGTTTTCAGTAATGAAAAAATAGCCAAAAATGGCTAGAAAATCAAACTAAGCAAGGCAAACAGTAGACAATTTTTGTAGAATTTTTAAATGAGTTTTAATATTTTTTTGTGATTTTTCAAGTTAGACATTAGCAAAATTAAAGTTTTTTGAATTTTTAAAAATATCAAACGAAATCAAAAATGTCCTCAAAAATCCATGAAAATTTTACATCATGGCAAGAGCCATGTATCCAATTTTCGTTGGATTTGAAGGTAATTTGCTATTTTATTCAAAAATAAGAAGAGGGTACAGTGCACAGGGACCAAAGTGCAAATACCCAATAGCCTGGGGGGTCTGGTGCAATTTTCCCAGCAAAACACGCGCCACGCACGTGCCTGGGGCACTCAGGGACCCAAATGTAATAAAAATAAGTCCCGAGGACTTATTGGTAACAGGTACCAAAAGTCCAAGGGCTTATCTGCAAAATACCCACAAATATCACGCACATGTTGAAAAATATCACGCACAGGGGTATAAATGCAAATAGATAAAAACTTTCATTCATTCAAGAACAACGAGAACTACAGGGGCCTCTATTGCAAATAAACCAGACAATCACGTGTCGATGCACGTGTCATACAACGCACAGGGGCATATAAGCAAATAAAGTAAAGTACGGGGTCCTCTATGCAAATAAACCTAAAACTAAACAACTAACTTCAATATTTACAGGACTAAAACGAAATAAAAGAAAAGACAGGGCCTAAGGGTAAATTACCCTTTATTAAGCTGAACCGCTGGATGGTTGCCACGTGTTGGATCTGACGGTCTGGATCAGGTGGCACTCCAGCGCTGGGATTCTCGGGCTGATCCAATGGTCGGGGCCGAGCCACGTGTGGATCTGACGGCTGGGATCAGACCTCCTCTGATCTGACGCTCTCTGCAGCCCCACAAGCGAACGGCCACGATGTAATCTGGAGCAGGAGGCCGGTCGAACGGCGATGGAGGATGCTGGAAGAACAGGTCCCCGGCGAGACTCGCCGGCCTCGGGTGTGCGCTAGGCTCCTCCTGGGAGCACTCTGAAGGTCGGAGAAGAGTCATGGAGTGCTCCCGCGTCTGGTGGTGGGCTCCGATGATCGAGCCGAGCTCCGAGGAGCTCGGGCGAGGTCAGCGGAGCTGGGTCTCCTGGCCTGAATGACCAAAGCCCTCAGATGGGCTTGGTAGCACCTGCAAAGACCACCAAGAGACTCGCGGGTCGAGGGCAAATTGCCTCGACCCGGTGAGGCGTAGCGACGGTGAACTGTGGGTCGGAATGGCGAGCTCCGGCGAAGGGGGTAGACGGAGGAGCTCGACTCCCAGCTCCTGTGCGAGCTGGGTTGAGTGGATGGGTGAAGAAGATGCGTCGGAGAGAGGCGGATATAATGGTCGATTCCGATGATCGAAAGGGGTGATGGAGTGGTCGGAATCAAAGATAGACAGCGACGGTGCGATTTGGGGGTAAATGAAAATCAGCGAAAGATAAGGACCTACAAGGCTACCTGGGTGTTCGGAGAGACTGGGGAGGAGCTGGGGAAGCTCCTGGTCGTCGCCTCGAGGAGCGTCTCCCTCCGAGGCTCAAGCTCCAGCTGATGGCGGAGCGACGGCGGCGTAGCTCGCCGGATCGATGGACTCGCCTCCTCTCCTCGCTTCAACAGGCTCAGACGCGAGCTGTCACTCTCACGCACTCTCTGGAGCTCACAGGAGGAGGAAACAAATGGCCAAAGATGGAGCAATCAGGTGGCAGAGCAACGGCTATATATGGCTAGGGGTCCGACTAAGAGGGGTCCGGGCAAGCTCGGGAGCGCGCGGATCCCGAGGATGCGGCTCCGGCGAGGATGTCGGATGTGAGGTTAAGGATTCGGACCCGGGATTTAGGTGGTAGGCACTCAGGTTTAGCGGGGAAAAATCCGAGAAATTGGGGACCCACTAAGGACCCGAGTGGAGGGGTCTTGGGGGGGGGGTAGTTGACCGGGCGGTCAACATCCCCAGGACCCAATAGAAACCGGCCACGTGTCTGAATTCTGAAGTTAAAATTAAGGGTAGCTAGGGGCCGATTTAGCAAAAACTCAAAACACAAAATATTTTTCTTTTATTTTTTCTATTTTTTAGTGATTTTTAATTAATTTTTGGAAATAAAAATAAGGTATATACATAGTATGTACTATATAGGTATATGTACATAATTAGGGTTTTTAATTTTTGATTTTTTTTAATTATTATTTTTGTGCAATTTTATTCCTATTTTATATTTATTTATTTTCATTATAAAATAAGGAATAAAAAGGTATTTTTATTTTATTTTTATTATTTATGTACATAGGTAAAATAAATATATATATATGTACATCTATATACATGGTATATGTACAATGTATTTTTGTATTTTTAATTTTGCTATTTTTATTTTGCTTTTGTTTTAATTGTTTTTATTTTATTTATTTACAATATATAATATAGACTATTCACAAAAATTATGAAAATTGATTTTATTTATTTACAAGGTTAGATAAATATGGAAGAGTGGTTTATATACAAGATGAAAAGGGGTGTTTTTGTTCTTTTTGATTTTTAACTTTTTCTTTTGTTTTTTTATACTTATAAATATAGACACATATTTACAAGCCTATTTTTGGTGAGGAAAATACCTTTATTTTATTTACATAAATATGTACACACATGAGCCCCTATCTCCCTCTACTTTTGCTTTTATGCGGTCAGGCCCGTGCTGAGCCCTCCCTTGGGTTAGGTTGCTCAATATTTATTCTAAATATTTCCCTCTTTTTCTTTTTAATCTTTATTCTTTTATTTTTGCACAAAAACATGCTAATTATAGGTTTTTACACGATGCATGCTTTTGGTAATTATTCCTATTTACACATATCTACATGCATTTGCAAAGGTTTTTGTAGCTAAAATATAAGAATAAAGAGTGATGAATGAGTATTCATCAGTCCGCACATCTAATAATTTGCCTGTACCTATTAGATTGTAATTGGACCAAAATAAAATCAATAAGAAATGACTACTTGGTCACTTGAGGGGTCCCGAGCCGCTAGAGGTCGTATACAGCGCTGGCAGGACCCATTGTGGCGGACACCGATCGGCATCCGAGACCGGACACTGACCCCTCATGTTGACCACTTAGCCATCTGTTCTCTCATGTAGAACTGCTTTGTTTAGGGCCGATTTTTCTCGTGCATCATATAGGTAGTTTCTATTCAGTCTTTTATTTATGCGCGGATCACTCTGCATGTAGACTGTTGGAGTCATGTATGCATTTCTTACTCTGCATGCATCATTGATTCCCGTACATCGGCTTTTTTGTCTTCTCCCCCCCCAATTTTTGGACTTAAAATAATCAGGAGAACCAAAAAATTCGTTAGGCGTTGTTTGAGTTGAAAAATATCTAAAAACAAAAACCATAAAATTTGGGACTGCTAAACAAACTCGAACCTAAAAGACACTCCACCTAAAAAATCTGCCTTGGGGAGAGCAACCCCCTCATTGTTTGGTTTGTATGCGCGAGAGAGTGACCCACACACTAGCTATAGCCACATCCGAGCCCCGATCAGACTACCAGTCTTTTATACGGGACAGTCTGTTTGGCGGATTGGATTCCTACCAGGTCACGTAATCGCTCTGCTATCCTGACATTATCACCTAATAAAATTGACAAGATAATTGACCGAGCTCTTACGGTCTTCAGCTCAGCGTGGAGTAGGTGAACTTGGGGTTTGTTTGCTCATCTTGGTTGTTTCCCAGATCTCATCCGTCCTACTCGCCAGATCAAGATGATGGGCAAGAGGTCTCTTAGGCAGCCTCTGGCTGCACCGCTTTTCAGCACTCCAGCCCATTCATCTAGGTTGGTTCGTGAGAGCTCAGACTTGCTCTCCGAACCCGAGTTCGATTCCGCCATGTTCCCCCTTGACCACCCTTCTACTATTCCTAAGTTACCAGTGCCAATTGCAAGACAACAGACTGATATTTCGGCACCTGAGTTTGGGTCTTTTGCCTTTGTAGAGACCATGGTCAGCAGCGAGGATCGCACCGAGGGTCAGAGGGCAGAGACGACCACATACGTACTGGACCAGGGTGCGATCAACACCACCATGTTAGCTTCCCTTGAGACGATGCAGAGACAGATACGAGATCAGGGAGATCTCATGGTAGAGATGAGGAGAGAGATGAGAGCCGACCGCAAGCAGCACGGGCCTGGAGACGGACCACGGAGACCCGATGAGTCGGTAGCAACAGCAGCCACATCAGCCGCAGCCGCCGCAGCAGCAGCAGAGCCGAGACCGATGCGGGAGTTGCACAACCTCGGATCGACACTGACGCACCGGTGGGTAGTACTTCCAGCGGTCATGGGGGACTTCAAGTTCCCCCCGAACACACTTCAGCTCCTACCCCACTTCCACGGGCTCGCTACTGAGGAGCCTCATCTACATCTCCAGGAGTTCGAGATGATCTGCAGCACCGTCCATGATCGTCAGGTGGATGAGGACACCATCCGGATGATAGCTTTCCCTTTCTCCCTCGCAGACAGAGCAGCCAACTGGCTGAAGCACTTAGGGAGATTTGTGTACACCTGGAAGCAGCTCCGCATCGAGTACTTGAACAAGTACTATCCACTCGGGCAGACCAATGCAACGAGGGTCCTGATTAGCAACTTCTCCATGCTCCCCCAACGAGCAGTTCCATGAGGCATGGGAGAGGTTCAGAGAGCTGACTGACAGATGCCCGCTCCACGATATCACGAAGCTGAACCTAGTTCAGAGCTTCTTCTGCGGGTTGACACCAGAGCTGCAGGGCCTGGTGAATGCTTCGCGTGGCAGTTCCTACTTTGCCAAGGATGAGGACCAGGTCTGGGCCATCTATGAGGAGATGGCCGAGAACTATACAGTGTTGTCCCAGACCCGTCTTTACACTCAGGGACACCCGCAGCCACAGCCACAGACAGTACAGTACCAGAGGATAGCACGAGTCGATGCCGATCCTTCTACTTCATCCGCGGCAGCCGCACAGGCCGAGTCTACAGCCGCAGACATGGGGATCATCAGCGAGAAGTTGGACCGGATTGAGCTGATAGAGAAGAAGTAGTGCCAGGGCATATCTCAGATGGATCAGATGGCACAGATGCTGAGTGACCTGAAGACACAGCTCATGTGTCTCTAGGAGGCACAGACGGCTTCTCAGCCCCGTCTTCAGGAACGAGGAGATCCGAGCAGCAGTGGTAGCTCGTCCCAGCGCTTCAGTCAGCCTAGACATGTTCACCTTGTACAGGCGGAGCCGTACCAGCAGCCACAGCCATACTACCAGTCGCCACCATCTTAGGACACTTAGATTGTGGTCTACTAGCCGGATCAGCCCCTAGCAGTACTCCCGCCACCCCCCTTCGAGACGAAGCCATTGATGGATGTCAACAGGATTTGGTACGACTGACCCTAGCCCGGTATCTGACGAGACCATCTCGGATTCCGTTGGTCAGCCGGAGGTGCTAGTTCCCAGCAGCAACCTCCAGTTCAAGGTGGCCAGTACGGTCATCAGCGAGAGCACCAACAGCCCCAGCCCCCAGTACACCACCAGCAACAGCAGTCATCCCAGCCACAGCACCAGCAGTATGGTCCTCTTCCCTACCAGCAGGGACAGTCTTGGAGGCGAGAGCAGCCTCAGCAGTATCATCCCCAGTACCCCTCTCACCCGCACCAGCCACAGCAGCAGCCTCACTACCAGAGAGGCCACCCGTCAGGTTCTCATGGGCCAACCTATGAGAACCCCGCCTTAGACGATCTAGCCCGCCTCATGACAAAGCAGCAGGCTACCTTCAGAAGGGAGATGGATGAGTTTCGCCAGGAGATGCGGGAGGTAGTGAGAGGGAAGGCCGCCATTCCTGCCCAGATTGAGCCGAACCCGAACAATCTGAAGAGGAAGTCTGAGCAGGTAGATTTCACAAAGCATGCCACTCCTAGTGATTCATTTGGTGATATGTCTGCATATCTGTTTGATACTGATTTTGTTACACATAGGAGCGGTAGGATGCCAGCAGGTGTCGCCTCATATGAGCGACGTCCCCATGCCACTTCCAGGGTGCCAGGCGAGGAGGAGCGCGGTACTGATGCCGCGAGAGATGATGATGGTGGTGCTGATGCCACCAGGGATGTTGATCCAGCCGATGGTACTGAGGCTGTCGCTTCACCAGTTGGAGGAGGTGGTACTGATGCCACCACAGTTCCTGAGCCAGAGCACGGTACTGATGTCGCGAGTCGACATGCCGAGGGTGGTACTCAGGCCACCATTCCTAATTCTGGTAGTCCTGTAGTCTTTCCGTCTATACATGTATCTTAGGACTTTTCTGGAAATGAAGGAAAGGGTTTATTTTATTCTGATCCACCTGTGGTGCATGATGTATGTGTGGATTCTGTCGTGCTTGAGCAGCCTAGACCCTCTCCTAGTCCTTCATCTGAGGACCCTGTAGTCCCCTTTCCTAGAGCACTCCATTTAGGTAAGGGGCATAATCAACAGGTAGAGTTCAACCAGCAGATGATCGATAGATTCCATATCCAGCTGACTCTCCAGGAGGCCTTGGAGCACATCCCTCTACTCCAGAGATCACTCAGAGACAGGACCACAGTTAGTAGGAAGAGGAGGAACCATCAGACTAAGATCCATGTCCTTACTCGATCCACGTATTTCACGATACATGACCGTATGCTGGCCAAGAGGCCAGATTCAGGAGCCTCGTATGTCAGATGCCACATCCATGAGCAGAGGTTTAACCGCACTCTATTAGACAACGGTTCTTTGATCAACCTACTTCCGGCAGCCCTTCTCGACCGCTTTGAGTTGGGCACTCTACGACAAAGCAGGACGGTCCTTCAGTTTGCTGATCGATCAGTCAAGAGGCCGAAGGGTTGCTGAAGGACGTTGTCGTCACGATTCAGGGCCTAAAATTCCCTGTGGACTTCGTTGTGTTGGACATGGAGATCCCTGAGTCTGTGACTGATACCCCCATCATTTTAGGATGCCCGTTCTTGGCCACAGCCAAGGCGGTGACCGACCATGATTGCGGGAAGGTATACTATTGCGTCGAGGGCGAGAGTGTACAAATAGAGACGGTCGAGGAGATCAGAGCCAGAGATTCAGCTTGCTCAGAGCCGACCACAGATTCAGAGCAGATGACAGAGTCAGGGCAAGACATCCACCACGACTGCAATTTTGTGATTACAGATGATGAGGCAGTTTGGGCAAATCCAGCCGCACAGGCCATCCTCTCACCTTCAGAGTCCGCTGATGCAGAGACGCCAACAGAGGAGAGCTTGGAGAGCGCATTCCTGGTCCATGATACTTTTCAGGCAGCAGAGCCGGTTCCCGACCGCGAGACAGAGTTTGTTTGTGAGTATGATACAGATCCCTCAGAGTCAGACATTGACTGGGCAGATTTTGATGATTTGATACCGTGTCTGACTTCCACTAAGCCTACAGCTGGGGAGGAGGTTGATGCCATGCAGAGCAGAGACAGTCCAGCAGAGCAGCCTTCTCCAGATAATGATTGTGAGCGAGAGTTTCCGTTCTCCCATGCAGATTTGGCAGCATTCACTCAGACTTTTCAGAGGCCAGATCTGCCAGCACCTACTTGTCCAGAGCTGAAGCCGCTACCTGCGTCGCTGAAGTATAGGTTCCTTGCGGGTGAGCATGAGATGTACCCAGACATTATCTCTGTCGATTTGATTGGAGAGCAAGAATCCCGTCTGATGGGGGTTCTTGAAAAGAACCGCAAGGCGATAGGATGGAGTGTATCCGATCTCTAGGGGATAAGTCTGGCCCTGTGCTCCCACCATATCTATCTCGTGGAGGATGCAAAGCCATCGCATGAGTTCCAGCGGCGACTGAATCCGAATCTTCGAGAGGTTGTCATGAAGGAGATCTTGAAATGGTGGAGCACCGATTTTATCTACCCCATCTCCGACTCCAAGTGGGTCAGTCTGTTGCATGTGGTACCCAAGAAGACATGCATCACTACAGTTGTCAGCGAGTCTGGAGAGGAGATCGCTACCCGGGTACCCACTTCTTGGAGGGTCTGGGTGGATTACAGACGACTCAACCAGGACACCAAGAAGGATCATTTCCTCCTGCCCTTTATTGATCAGATCATTGAAAGACTGGAAGGGAAGAGCCATTACTGCTTCTTGGATGGGTACTCTGGCTACAATCAGGTGGCCATCGTGCCCGAGGACCAGGACAAGACCACCTTCACCTGTCCCTTTGGGACATATGCTTTCAGACGCATGCCATTTGGGTTGTGCAACGCCCCGGCGACATTTCAGAGATGCATGCTGTCTATCTTTTCAGACATGGTGGGGGAATGCTTGGAGGTCTTCATGGATGATTTCTCGGTTTACGGCAACGGATTCGACTCCTATCTTGACTGCCTAGACCGAGTCCTTCAGCGATGCATCGAGGTTCACCTTGTGTTGTCTTGGGAGAAGAGTCACTTCATGGTGACTCAAGGGACGATGCTTGGCCATATCATCTCCAACAGGGGCATGGAGGTGGATCCGGCCAAGGTGGATGTCATTAGGAAACTCAATCCACCGTCCAACTTGCGGAAGTTACGGTCTTTTCTGGGGCACGTCGGTTTCTACCGACGCTTCATTCATGATTTAAGCAGGATTACCCAACCGTTGACTGGTCTGCTGACGAAAGACACCGAGTTGCTTGTCGATGACAAGTGTCTATCGTCGTTTGAGACTCTCAAGAGCTGTGTTATAGAGGCTCCTGTTCTCCAGCTGCCTGATTGGTCTCTCCCATTCGAGATCATGACGGATGCCTCCGATTTTGCCGTAGGGGCCGTGCTGGGACAGAGGAGGGATGGAGTCCCATTTGCTATTCACTACGCTAGCCGTACATTGGATGCCACGTAGCGGAACTATACTGTCACTGAGAAGGAGATGCTAGCCGTAGTTTTCGCCCTAGATAAGTTCAGATCTTACATCATTGGATCTAGAGTGACCATCTATACTGATCATACCGCCATCAGGTACCTCATGTCAAAGAAGGATGCCAAAACCGGATTGACTAGATGGATCCTTCTACTCCAGGAGATTGATATAGAGATTAAGGATAAGCCTGGAGTAAAGAATGTGGTAGCGGATCATCTCTCCTGATTAGAGCATCTTGAGGATTCTGAGCAGACTGAGCCTATTTGTGAGACCTTCCCAGATGAGGTGATCCTTGCTATCGCCTCTCTCTCTCGTGGTACGCCGATATTGTGAACTTTCTTGTTGCTAAGAAAGTTCCACAAGATTGACCCAGGCAAAGACTTGAGACCTTCCTCGCGAAGGCCAAGTTCTATCACTGGGAGGATCCCATCCTTTACAACGAAGGAGGGGATAGCGTCTGGCGTAGGTGCATTCCTCAGGAGGAGCACCATAGCGTCCTCACTTACTGCCACCAGCTTGAGGCAGGAGGACATCACTCTGGGAGGAGAACGGTATAGAAAGTGCTCCAATCTGGCCTATGGTGGCCTACCCTCTTCAAGGACTCTGATGAGTACGTGAAGAGATGTACTGACTGTCAGAGGATGGGCACTTGTGGACAGCGTGATATGATGCCGATGTAGCCCATTCACTTCTGTGAGGTTTTTGACGCATGGGGCATCGATTTCATGGGTCCATTCCCTAGGAGTTAGTGATTCGAGTACATTCTGTTGGTCGTTGATTATGTTAGTCGTTGGGTTAAGGCCATCCCCGCCCGAACCGCAGATGCTAGGATTGTTTGCCGATTTTTGAGGAAGCATATCATTTCACGGCTCGGGGTACCTCGAGTGTTGATATCTGGCGGGGGGTCTCATTTCATCAACGACAAGGTAAAGGCTCTTGCTAGCGAGTTCAGCATAGACCATCGAGTTGCCACTCCATACCACCCTTAGACGAATGGTCTTGCTGAAGTGTCGAACATGGAGATCAAGACTATATTGCAGAAAGTCGTCCGCCCTGACCGAAAGGATTGGTCACAGCTTTTGGACTCAGTCTTGTGGGCATATAGGATGTCTTTCAAGACACCTTTGGGTACATCTCCCTTTCGCCTCGTCTATGGCAAGCTGTGCCATTTACCTATTGAGCTGAGACATAGGTCACTTCGGGCTGTCACTAATATACTTTTGGATCCAGAGAGTGTAGGAGATCAGAGGAGGGCAGAGTTAGCAGCCTTGGAGGAGCTTCGTGATACTGCCTTTTCAAACAGCCTACATTATAAGGAGAGAGTGAAGGAGTGGCTTGATTCTCACATCAGCCACAAGCATTTTGAGCCAGGACAAAGAGTATGGTTGTTTGATGCTAGGCTTCGTCTATTTCCAGGGAAGCTACAGAGCAAATGGAAGGGACCGTATTTGGTGAAAAAGGTACATGACAATGGGAGTAACGACATATTTGAGATGTCTTCTGAGAGTACCTTTCGTGTTAACGGTCAGCGGCTCAAGCCATATCTAGATCATGAGCCACGGGTCGTTGATGTTGCCCCGATTCACTTTGCGTGAGATGTGGTCTCTTGACTCACATCTATTGCATCTCACGCCTGATTATCACTGTTCTCCCGACTTGTATAGATCCAGTTGTCCATATCACACATTCTTCAGTCCAACACCCCATTTACATCTTCGACGTAGCTATACTTAGGGTGCACTTTACCCTAAGTATAGGGGGGTGTGAGACTTTTGAGTTTCTTTTGATTCATTTTTTACCTCTGTTTTGCTGCCTACACTTAGGGATATTTTACCCTAAGTATAGGGGGGGTAGACCCTGTACATTCTCACTCGGCTTTCCCTTTGTGTACAGCCTGCTATACTTAGGATTAGTTGATCCTAAGTATAGGGGAAATGCCGAGATCCTCTTGCATTTCTATTCTTTCATTTGTCTTTGTATATAGCCTTCCTTTCCACTTCCCTATACTAAGCACGAGTTATGTCTTCTTCATCGCTCTTGACTCTGAGGACATCGTTCGAGCTAAGTATAGGGGGTGTGTATATATTTCACATATACTTTGGCCATAACTCGTACATTGTGTGAGTGTGTACATAAATAAAAATGGCTAAAAACCAAAAACCAAAAAATCCATAAAAATTTAAAAATGTTTTCCTTGTAAATAAAATTCTTTTATTGCACATACATAGCTAGTTGTACAAATTATTTTTGTTAAAATATTTGTAAAAACATTTTGTGTAAATAGTGTGTAAATATTTTCTTATCAAAATTATGTATATAGTACAAAATTTTTCCAAAATGTTTTGAAAATCAAAAGTTTGCAAAAACCTTGTGTAAAGTTGTGTAAATATTTTGCAAAACTTGCATTCACGCATACATCCATAGTTTCAAAACATTTTTCAAAAATTTTGCACATGTGTAAATAGTTTGTAAATTGCATCTTTGTAAATACTTGTATAGTTTTTCCTGGATCATAGTTGACATTTAAACTAGCATGGAATTAAATTGGAAAATGGAGCTTGGTTAAGATCTTAATCCACCTAATTATAAGAGGAACCTTATAGGGCTTAGGGTTGAGGCTTTTCAGGTCCATGGTGACTTAATTCTTTGAGTCCACTAGGCTATGATCATATGTCATCTCAATGAGCCTAAGTAGAGCACTTAACAACACATACATGACTCATATAGACAATGGCTTGACTTGGACCCGCACTTTACACCGAGCTCTCTACGGATGAGGTGGTGAGGAGGCAGTCTTCCTTGACTTGGGGTAGCATATGAGGGTAGTACTTCTAGGCGGAAACTCTCTTCTTCTTATAGTTAAGGAAGCGCGTCTCAACTTGGTCTGGTTGCCATGAGGTCTAACGACGGGAGTTGTGTGTTGCAATAATGCTTCAAAAGAGGGATAGTCTACTGGCTCAAGAGGAAAAACTCCTTATGTACATATGTTGCACCTTGTAAATATATTGTACAGATGCACATCGAAAAAAATGCAAAAAGAAAATAACTCCAAAAAAGTGGTGGGTCTGAGAGAAAATGATAATCCCACCGGATTGTATATAGTGCAATAAGCAAAGCTTGAGACTCATGTCCCATCTTATGTAGCTTGCAGCAGGGAGACTTAGCTACACTGGTTGAGCTCCCAAGGATACATGGCTACACTGGCCATGGTTCATTCTCTTCTTCCCCCTCTTCTTGAGCCGGTTGAACTTGAACTTAGAAGGGAATACCCCGCTCCTCGAGGAAAGAGTAGCCAGACTAGGTTCATAGAGTTACCTTGTTGGGGAGGGTTTTTATTTTGCTACTTCTGAGGTGGAGAGCTATACCTCACCTACACTGTACAAGGAAAGATTCATGGTCTTCAGGGTTTGTGTATGTAGACTTGTTCTGTTCTGGATTATTGAGGAGTCTTGACTATAGATTAGTGGATCTTAGAGGTTGTTGAGTTTTAAACCTAAGTCCAAATAAGGTTCCGACACATTAATAATCCAAAGATCTGATCGAGCTCCATATTTCAATTTAATAAAGGCAAGTTTAATTATCAGCATTGATCCATTCATTTCTCCTCGTTTTCTTTTTCCTTTTCTTTTTCACTTCTTTTTCAAATAAGTGTTTGCTAAGGGACTAGCAAAGTTAAGTATAGGGGGGTGGTGAATACCCATTCATCACTCTTTATTCTTTTATTTTAGCTACAAAACCTTTGCAAAACACCATGTAAATTCCTGTAAATAGCATAAATTGTCAACATGCATGCATTGTGTAAATAATAATAATTAGCATGTTTTTGTGTATAAATAAAAGAATAAAGAAATAAAAGAAAAAGAGGGAAATATTTAGAATAAATATTGAGCGACCTAATCCCAAGGGAGGGCTCGGTATGGGCCTGATCGCAAAGAATCCAAGTAGAGGGAGATAGGGTCAATCATATGTGTATATATACCTATGTATATAAATAAAATTATTTTCCTATTAATGAAAAAAAATGTGTTTTTTCTATTTTGTACATATTTATAAAAATAACTAAAAATCAGAAAAAGAAAAAAAATAATAATAAAATCTTTTTCTACCTTGTACATATACCATGTAAATATGTATATAAACCTATTTATTTAACTAATGTACATAGATAATAAAAATAAAATAAAAATACCTTTTTATTCCAAATTTTATGTTATAAATAAAATAAATATAAAATTGGAATAATTATATAAAAATAAATAATTAAAAATCAAAATCAAATATCCTTTTATGTATATACATATATATAATAATAATATAATGTAAACACCTTATTTATTTTTCAAAAATAAATAAATAAAAATAACTAAAAAATAATTTGAAAATAAATAAACATTTTTCATGTTTAAAGTTTTTCGAAATAAAAGCATTTACTATTTTTAATTGAATTTCTAAAATATTAATAATTGGCGGCCTCCCATTGGTCCACGGGGGATTGTTGACCCCGGTCAACTCCCCCCTTGGACCACCAGCCTGGGGATCCTGCGCCCTGACCCGACTTTGCCTAATTTTCACGCAGCGATCCGATCACCTCTCCCTTAAACTCAGGGCTCCGATCTTCCAGGAGGGATCCGTGATCCACGCCTGCCTATCCTCTTAGGGATCTGCTCCTTGGATTACGTGCTCCACGACCATCTTGTCGGATCCTTCACCATATATAGCCAACCTCCGTCGCACATTCCTCGCTATCTTTGGCCTCCGTCTTTCATCCCAAGATCTCCATTCTCTTCCCCAGAGTGACAGCTGCCCCGGGAGAGTGTTGCAGTGAGGAGGGAGCGGCCCCAGCCACTGATCCGGTGAAGCTTCTCGTCGTGCGCTGCCGCAAGGTGCACCGAGGATCGGATCCCGACGAATCCTTGAGGTGAAGACCCCCAGAGCTTCCTTAGCTCACCCCTAGTCGACTTCGATCATCAGGTAACCCCGATACCTCCTAGTTTCGCCGAATTTCAGATTACGCCCAAATCACACTGCCGGCTTCGTCGGCCGATTCCCATCGATTCGCTCATCCATTCGATCATCGGACCACCTATTCACGATCACGAGACCTCTCCCCACATTCTCTGCACCTCTGTTCACCTTAGTTCGTCCCGGAACCAAGGGTCAAGTCTCCTCCGTCGTCGCCTCGCCGGAGACCCCGCTCCGACCCCTTTCCGATCACCATTCCACCCCCTGACGGGTCGAGGCAATTTGCCCTCGACCCAAGAGCTTTTATATGCCATTTTGCAGGTCAAAAGACCCCATCTGGGGGTCGAGTCGTTCGAGCACAGGAGCTTCGCTCCTCCACCGTCGCCCGGGCTGCTCCGGTGGTCCCCGGCTTCATCGGAGGAGCCCATCAGCTGCGGAAGCCTCTGAGTTTCATTTCGCCAATCCCAGCAGCCCAGGAGGAGGTCCCATGTGCCCGTGGTGAGCCGGAGAAGTTCACCGGAGCTGAGTTCATCCAGGATCCTCCTTCACCGTCCGATCAGCCCCCTCGCACCAGTAGAGATCGTGTCCATCCATTCGTGAGGAGTTCGCAGCCGTTCAATCTTCATCTGGGCTTGATCTGGACCGATCATAGACGAAGGGGTGCCCTCATTCCTCAGCCGTTCGATTTACACGTGGCGACCCCTCGTCCATTAGATCCGAGCCGTCGGTCTTCTAAGAGGCATCAACACATCTCCATCGTCCGATCCCACACGTGGCGTGCCTCCAGCCGAAGATCTCAATAAGGGATAAATTTCTTGTAGGCCCATGTCCTTTTGTTTTTGCTATTTAGTCTTGTAAATATTTAGTGCAATTGTTTTTATTTTTGAACATTTGCAGTTAGGACCTTAGATTTACTCTATTTGCATTATAGTCCATGTGTGTGCGAGCCACGTGCTTCCTGTGGTTCCTTAGTGTTACTGATTGATCTTTTATAAATAGGAATTACAACCATACCCCTTCGTGCCTGGACCACGTGCCTTGCGCGTGTTTTGTGGGATTTTTGCATTCCAGGCCTTGCGTGTTTTATCTGTGTTATTATTTGGCCCTGAGAATACTTTTCTTTGCATTTAGGTTCCTGTGTACTGTGTGCCTTGTTTTGATTGAATAAAATAGCAAATTAAATCCAAATTAGGTGAAATTTGGATACATGGCTCTTGCCAATGTGTAAAAATTTTCCTAAATTTTTGGGATATTTTTTAGGCTTTTTGTTTTTTTTTAAATTCAAAAACATTGATTTTTGCTATTGTCTGACTTAGAATATCAAAGAAAAATATAAAAATTTGTCTAAAAATTCTAAAAAAAATTAGGATTAGTTAGTTTTAGTGTCTTTTAATTTCTATCAAATTTTTGTGCTTTTTGGATTTACAAAACCCTAAAAATAGAAAAACACTAAAAATCTTATAAAATTTCTAAAAAAAATCTATGATATAAACTCTTTTTAGAATCTTTGTTTTTGTTTATAGTTTTCATAAAAATTGCCTCCAGACTTTTAATAGATCCATTTTACATTCTTAATGGATCTTTCAAGTCTGGTTGTACAGTGATCCTTTGTTTTCACCTTTCTTAATTTTTAAAAAATCATATAAAAATTAGAAAATTCTGAAAATTTCACCAAAAACACTTAAAAACCTAAAAAACATAAAATATATTTATTTGAATTTTCTGTATATTTTTTGAATGTTTAAATAATTGTTGAATTGGCTCTTCCTTACATTTTCTTATAAAATTAAAAATACAAAAAAATAAATACAATTAAAAATCCACCAAAAATATTTTATTCTTTATTTTATTTCTTTGACTACTTCGTAGGCCGCAAGGCCAACTCGTGCTCCCTGAGTCCGACCCTGGTTGCTATACCAAGTTAATAAATGTAGTGAGGACCGCTTCTTTGTTTTGATTGATTTATTGTCTGATTGGTGGTTCTGTATCTTTTTCTTGTTGAGCCGATTCTCCGAGATCCGGGTCGCAACGACCCTTGTTCTATTACCTTCACCGCAGTCTTGGTGATTTTTCGGTCATCAGCGACCCCAAGTCAAAAGATTCTACCTCCTCACTAACTCATCCATGAAGAGCTACGTGTAGAGTGCTTGTCCAAGATAAGCTACGGTCTGAAAGAATCATGCGTGTGTTGTTAAATGTTCTACTTAGACTAATCAAGATGACATGTGAACATAGTCTTATGGACTCAAAGAATTAAGTCACTAGGACATGAAAAGTCTTAACTCCATTTCTTATAAGTTTCCTCTGAAATTAAGTGGATTAAGGCCCAACTAAGCTCCATTCTTCAATTTTATTCCAGACATAGTTTAGATGTCAATACTATCCTGAAAAATGCACATGCAAATGCAAGAAAATATGAACAATGCAAAGAAAGTTTTTTTTTTTGAAAAATGATGCACATGTGAAAAGAACATTTTTTAAACAATTTTCTAATTTTGCACTTTTTATGGGTTTTTGGATAAAATGCATATGTAAAAGAAAGGATTTTTTTAATTATGCAAGTTTTATAGATTTTTGTTTTTGTAGATTTTTTTGTTGTTTTTTTGTTTATTTTTTTGTTTTACACACGTGGATTTTACAAAATTATATGCATAACCCTCCAAAATAAACATATTTAAAAGTACGAGTTATGTCTAATGTATATATACAATATATACGACACCCCCTATACTTAGCTCGAACTATGTCCTCATAGTGATCAGAGAGAGAAAAGGAAGACATAACTCATGCTAAGTATAGAAAAATGAAAAGACTCTCATTCTACAACAACTCAAAGAAAAGGTAAAAAGAAGAGAAGTTGGTGATTCCCTCCCTATACTTAGGATCAAGTAATCCTAAGTATAGTAGAGTTTACAAAAAAACCGATTAAGAGAATATATAGAGTTAAAAATAAAAAAAACACAATATGAACAACATCACCCCCCCCCATACTTAGGGTAGAGTATCCCTAAGTATAAGCAACAACAAGAGTGATAAACAAGACGATTATGAACAACACATCACCCCCCTATACTTAGGATAAAGCACATCCTAAGTATACATATATACACACACGGAAAAGGGGTGAAAAGAGGAGAACAAAGAATGAAACGAAAGGATATACAAGAGGAGTGGATGTACAAAGGTCAAGAAGGTCGAAAGTGAACCTTCTTGCGGTACCACTGAGGTATGGATTTGACAAGGTGTAGGTCGATATTGGGATCATCATTAGACATAAACTGAGTAGGATCGACCAAAAATGTATCCTCAGCGGTTTCAGATTGTGCAAGCCTAACCCGATCAGTGAAAGTAGTATGGTCATTTCTAGCCTGGGAGATCTCACAAATATCAAAGTAAAAAGGCTCGAATTAATTATCTGAAAAATAGGATCAATTTTAGCCTGGCGAGCCTCTACTGGATCACCATCTTTATCAAAAGGCCCAAATTCCTTTATAAAAGTAATCAAATCAAATTTGGCCCGATCGGTCTCATCTGAATCATGGTGAATAGGAACAGACTCATTAGTGAAAGTAGTCAAATCATGTCCGTCATGTCTAGTCTCAGAGTCTGTCTTCTGCTCTAGGGTGTCAATCATGTAAATCCCGCGGATGTCATCAATGCATCTCCACATACCAGAAAGGGGAACTCCAAGGTCTATGCTTTCCGAGTCTTCCACCTTCAAGAGGAATTCTTGGGTTTCATTATCATCCAACATATAACAAGAATCTCTGATATTATCATCGAGGTCAAATTCTTTGGGGTTGGCTAACATGGGCGAGCTCTCATAGGATGCAGGTCTCTGGTCAGTAGTGGGTGTAGTGATTAACACATCGCTCCCTGTATCACAACGGAAGCGAATCTCTCCTGAACCATAATCAATAACGACTCCCGCAGAGGCGAGGAAAGGCCGTCCTAGGATGATGGGAGGATGCTCCACAAGGGTGGATGTCTCCATGGGCAATACAATAAAATCTGAAGTAAAATTCATGCCCTGAATAAGAATGACATCGTTTTCTAGAATACCCTTCGGCCTCTTGACAGATCCATCAGCAAATTGAACTATCATCCTGGTTTTCTTGATAGGCCCAAGATGAAGAGACTGTACCATAGAGAAGGGTATTATATTGATTGAAGAACCACCGTCAAGGGGAGTGTTATCACAAGAATGGTCAGAGATGGAGCAGCTTACAAGAGGTATAGTAGTGTTCCCTTTCTTAAAATGTGGACGGTGAGAGATGGCATAGGCAGTGGCCATGGTCAAGATATGACGCTCAGATCTTCTCCTTTGCTTTCTCATCTTGTGTTGAGGAGTAGATAAATCTGTCATGGCCTGTTGAAGTGGGGCTTTAATGATCTTATGAAGGGTGGCCATCGCTTCAGGTTCAGTCAACATTTTTTTGAATTTTTGACCTCCTCCATACAAGGGAGGAGATCAGAATCAGCATATACACGAGGATTGCCAAGAGCAATCTGTATAGTAGAATCCTTGGGGTCAAGGTTGGGACATGATGTGAATAGATGTATGGGTAAATAATCAGGCATTTGGGTCCTCTCCTCACAAAATAAATCAATAATGTGTCTCCGGAATCTTTTTGGGTTTTTAAAATTTTCTCGTTGTTTTGTATTTTGGGCGATTGCAAGCTCTCATGATTATCCTCAAGTGAATCCATATCCTCAAAGAGTTGAGCAATGTTCTAACTCTCATTTATGATAAATAAATTGCTAATCCTCGAATTTATATGATCCATCATCTGGTTTAGTGTCTCAAGTGTGGAAATCATGATAGGTGACTCCAAAATCCCATGATCGGGTGGGTTGAATGAGGGTGGGTGAAAATCATCATCCGATTCTTGAAATAATGATTTAGGCAGATATGCACAAAAATTAGGAGGAAAGTCCTCCTATAAAAAGGAAGGTGGATCATCTGGAGAGTGCGAGAATTTCGCGAAGATCGGATTAAAATAACTCCAGTCGACCATCTTCGAAACAAAAGACGGGATCGGGAGAGCACGAGGGTCAAGTCAAAAGATATGGAGAAAAGGCGCAAATGCACAGAAGGATCGAGTATGCACACAAGCAAACAAATACAATACAAACCCCCAGTTCACCAACTCAACTCGATGTGAAGACCGTGAAGGTTCAGTCAATTATCTTGTCAATTTTAGAGTTTGGTGAGAATACAATCTATCAGAGCGATTAAAGCGAGTTGTTAGGAACCCAATGCTCTCAGGAGACTGGCCTAATACCAAAGTTAGATCTTTCCCAACCAGTATGAATTGCGGACCATTTACCGGCTACCCGATCAATTCAAGCTGTTAAGGACATCGCGGGTTGCTTTACCAGCTACCGGAGAGATCCTCACTGGAGAATGACTAACCCAAGACAATAGTTTGAAAAGAGTTCGGGTGTGGTTCTATCCTAGTGTGCGGGTCGCTCTCTCGCTACATATAAACCAAATAATAAGGGGAGGTTACTCTCCCCAAAACAATAATTTTTCCTTGTATTTCTTTTATGGTCGAGTTTTCTTTAGCAATCCCGTATTTTAGGCAGTTGTTACTTAGTTAAAATATTTTCAAAGAATGCCTACCAAGTGTCCAATTTTCTTTTTAACTTATGTGAGTGAAACAAGGAAGGAGATCGGAAATGTAATGCGCGATTAAAAACAATGATGCATGCACGGGTTAGAGATGCGTACCTTATCGCCAGCACTCTACATACAAGTGATCCATGCAGAATTGAAATAAATTATCCTATATGCAAATGCAAGTGAACCGTCCTAAATGATAGCTTCTATTAACGGGCAAGAACAAGTTAATTTGACTAAGTACAAATTACGCTCTACTCTATAGGTACAGAAATTCTTGTTTAGGGTGTTTGGACCTAACTAATTACATGTCTCAAGCAAATTAATTAAAGCAATCAAGAGGTAGCTCATGAAATCCATGGGAAACAAAGAAAAATAAAGGCGATGAAAACAAAAACGGTGAGGTCCCCCAAGTGCACCGGCACTTGGTGAAACAGACCCCACAACAAATGAATGTATGTTTACAAGAGTTCAAATGCTAGAAAAGAAAAACTCTCTCTCTCTCTCTCTTATTTTTTTTTAAATTCTTCTTCTCCTCTTCTCACGCTATCTTACGGTTTGGTGAAGAATCAAGCCTCATCCACATCGCTTGGGTGCTTCGGCTCTCCTAGGATCGCCTCCTTCGCTTCACGGGCCCTTGCAAGGAAAATTAAAGAGAATGTGTAAGAAATACAATTATCAAAATTGAGAAAGAAAAATGAAACAAATGCATTGGATATGAATAATGAAGTGAAAGGCAAAATGTAAACAAATATTTACAACCAAGAATAGCAGGTCAAAAGCGAAACCTAACTATCCTCGTTGTGCCTCCGCGGTAACGGCACCATTTTGTTGTTACACGAATCTTCGAGGATCGAAAATTAATAGATGAATGTGTCGTTGCTATCCCAAAAATCCTGAGATAAACAAACAAATTTTTTTATTTTGCAACTTATTTATCTGTATAGCGGACAGGATCAAACTCAGGGAGGCTACAATTCCCGAGGGTTATTCAATTAATCGACAAAAAATCAATTAAAAGAAAAAGGAAATCTCAAAGGCAAACTATCGTTTGTTTTTGTGAAATTTTTCTCTTTTTATTTTTTTAATTTTTTTATTTCTATTTTTTTATTTTCTGGTTTTCAAATTTTTATTGATTTTAATTTTCAGGTTTTTTTTCAAAAATAAGGAGCAATAAGCACAAGATAAGCAATACACACACCGACTCTTTTTGTATTTTTCAATTATATCAAAAATACTCAGAAAAATTCAGAAAAAATATTTCTGTGTTTTGAAGATTTTGAAATATTTTGTGGGAATTTTGTAGAATTTTCAGATGTTTTTGTATTTTTTTAAAAATCAAACAGTGATAAAAATGAGAAATAATGCACAACCTGGAGTAATTTGCAATTTTAAAATATTTTGAATGCTCAAAACTCCTAACAATTATTTTTATGATAAAATAGGGACAAATATCTACAAACAAAGATTGAGATCACTATTTTTAGATTTTTGTAGAATGTTTTATGATTTTTAAAAGCTTTTTAGTATTTTTCATTATTTTTGGGTTTTATAAAGAGTTCATGAACAAAAATTGGATAGAAATTAAACGACAATGAAATAAAACTACTCTATTTTTTTTGGAATTATTAGATCAATATTTGAATTTTTTTTTGAATTTTAGAAATTCAGGAAAAGAAAAAAGACATTGTTTTTTATTTTTTAATAATATCAAATGATGACAAAATACAATGAAAAATTTATGCTTAAAAGATAAGCATTTCTGGAGCATATCATGATTTTTAAAGAATTTATTGATCAAGCACGATATTTATCTTATGCAAATCAAGGTAGAATATTAAATCTGGAAATGGAGGACTAGATTATAGTTTCTGCAAAAGTTCAGATCAATGAATAACTCAGAAATATAGCAAGGAAATATATGCAATTTTCACAAAAAAGACACGTTCAGATCACGTGACCTTGCAGTTCAAGATTATTTTGCAAATACAAATAAATTTGGGAAAGTTTAAGCAATTTACCCAGAAATAAGCATGTACATTACGTGATGTTCTGGCTAGTAGGGGCTTCCTAGCAATTTCCGAAAGTTCCAAGGGCTCCTTTGTAATTTTTCCAAGATTTTTAATTTTAAAAATGCCCTAGGGTTCTGTCTCTCTTCATGTTCATTCTCAAAAGAGGGGAAAAAGGGGAGCCGCCGCTGTTGTCTTCAACAATCAGGAGGGGGTGGCGTGCGGAGATCTCGACGGTTCTAACCGCCTGTGGCGATGATGCGCGAGGTGGTCGGAGAGGCCCGCGCATGGAGGAATCGACTGGGGAGGTGATGAATACCCATTTATCACTCTTTGTTCTTTTATTTTAGCTACAAAACCTTTGCCAAACACATGTAGATATATGTAAATAATAATAATTAGCATTTGGCATGCATTGTGTAAAGTTGAATAATTAGCATGTTTTTGTGCATAAATAAAAGAATAAAGAAACAAAAGAAAAAGAGGGAGATATTTAGAATAAATATTGAGCGACCTAATCCCAAGGGAGGGCTCAGCATGGTCCTGACCGCATAAATACCCAAGTAGACAGAGATAAGGAAGCTCATGTGTATATATACATGTATATATATATAAATAAAAATATTTTCCTCTAAATAAAAATAAAAATGGGTTTGTGTTTATTTGTATATAATTGTAAATATAAAATTAAAATAAAAATGAGAAAACTAAAAAGAAATTAAAAATCCCTTGACCCTTGTAGATTCACCATGTACATGAAACTACTTCACTATTTATTTTCTCCTTATAAATAAATAAAGAAAATACCATAAAAATTGTATATACTCTATATTCCATGATGTAATTAAATAAAATAAAAATCCTAAAAACAAAAATAAAATAAAAAGAAATAAAAATAAAACCAAACTCAACATTGTACATATACCATATATGTATATAAATAAAAGTATTTATTTAACCTTTGTAAATAATTAATAAAAATAAAATAAAAACACCAAAATATTCCAAATTTTATAATATAAAAAAATAAAACATAAAATTAGAATAAATTGTACAAAAATAAATAATCAAAAATCAAAAATAAAAAACATATAGTGTATATAACTATATATAATATACTATATTGTAAATACCTAATTTTTATTTCAAAAAAATAAATAAATATCACAAAAAATAGTTTATAAATAAATAAACATTTTTATGTTTTAACTTTTTCCAAAATAGGCCATTTACTATTTTATATTGAATTTTTAAATCTTTATGACGTGGCAGCATCCCATTGGTCCACGGGGGATGTTGACCCCCCCGGTCAACTCCCCCCCCGGACCACAGACCCGCGGATCCTGTGCCCTGACCTGATTTCTCCAAATTTTCGCCACTCGATCCGAGCTCCAAATCCGCAAACCCCGGGTCCTAATCCCTCCTTGATCTTCCCTGATCCACGCCTGGGGTGGGGTATGGGGATCCGTGCTCCGAATTCCATGCTCGACCATCCTCTAGCCAGACCCCTAGGAGTATAAAGCTACTGCTCTGCCGCACATTTCCGCCTATCTTTGGCTCCGCCTTCCCTACCCAGGACCTCCACTACCTTCACCTGAGTGACAGCTAGCGACTGGTGGTGTCGCAGCGAGGAGGAAGCATCCCGGCCACTGATCCGACAGCCGAGCGGGCCCAGGAGCAGCGCTCGAGCCTCGGGCATCGACGGCCCTCGAGGCAAGGACCAGGAGCTTCAGAAGCTCATTCCTAGTCGACTTCAATCATCCAGTAAGCCTAATTAGTTCTATCTTTTGTTAATTTTTATTTACGCCCAATATCATCTTCCGCCGACGACCGTCGATTCCGACCATATCCGTCCCCCTTTCGATCATCGGACGACACCCTCACACTCACGAGCCTTCTCCGCACCTTCTGCACCCACTCACACCCCCTGACTCGCCCTGGAGTGGGGACTTCGATCTTCACCGCCGACGCCTCGTCGGAGATCGACCATCGCGACGCACAAACCACCCACCTCGCTTCTAACCGGGTCGAGGCACTTTGCCCTCGTCCCAGGAGTCTTTCTGTGCAGCTATGCAGGTCAGAGGAGGTCAATCTAAGGACCTCAACTTCCAGGCACAGGAGCTTAGCTCCGTCGTTGTCACTCGGGCTTCTCGGAGCTCGTTGGCGTCATCGGAGGGGGTCTTCATACGCGGGAGGCTCCGACGACCCTTTTCCAATCATCAGCAGCCCTCGAGGAGGTCCACCATGCGCGTACCGGGCCGGCGAAGTTCGCCAGCCACATGTTCTTGGAGGACCCTCCAGAGCCGTCCATCCGCCCTCGTCGTGCCAGATCTTTTGTGGATCATTCGATTTAGGCGAAGAAGAGGCCAGTATTAGCCACCATCAGATCGACACGTGGCCTCTTCTCCGTCCTCCATCCAGCGAGGGTTAGCCACATCGACTCTCGACCGTTGATCCACCACGTGGCGCACCCTCCGCCGTCTAATTAGATTCGAGGGACCTTCGTTGAGGAGCATCCCCCTTGCAGCCGTCAGATCACCACGTGGCGCATCCTCCGCCCTCGGATGAATAAGTGGGGTAATTTCACTTAGGCCCCCCTCATGTTTTGTTTTAGCATTTAGTCCTGTAAATATTTTCCGCAGTTTATTTTAGTTTGGAACATTTGCACTTAGGACCTTGTCTTTCTTATATTTGCATTTCTACCCCTGTATATTGTGGACACGTGCTTCGCCACATGTATTTTTGGTGAAATTGCATTCTGTGGGTTGTAGTTTCTGGTTGTTAATGAATGAAAGATCTTTTTGTATAATTGCACTTATGCCTCTGTGAATGGTTTATTTCCGCATGTGTTGAATTTGTTGGGTATTTTGCAATATCTCCCCTGAACTTTTAGCACCTATTGCTAATAAGTCCGGGGAAGTATTTTTATTGCATATAGGTCCTTCCGTGCCCAATCCACGTGCCTGGCACGTGCGAGATTGGTGAAATTGCATAAGGACTCCTTGAATTTCTGATTTTGTTATCTTTCCAGCCCTAGAAGATATTTTCATGACAAACAGGTCCCTGTGACTGTGGGCATTTGTTTGTTGTAAATAAAATATCAAATCTCCTCCAAATTGAGTGAAACTTTGACACGTGGCTCCTGCCACTGTGTAGAATTTTCACCAATTTTTGGGAAAATTTTTTAGCCCTTTTATTTTTAAAAAAAAATTCAAAAACATCCATTTTTCTGCTTGTTCATATTTGAAATTCACAAAAAATATAAAAACCGCTTTAAAAATTAAAAAAAATTAGAATTTGTGTATTTTAGTGTGCTTGATTTTCTAGCCAATTTTGGTCATTTTTGGATTCATAAAAATTTTCAAAATTGAAAATCCTTGAAAAACTTATAAAAATTCTAATAAATCACAGAAAACTCAAAAATTAATAAACCCTCTTTCTAATTTTTCCTATTTGTTTCTATTTTCAAAGAAAAATACCTTCAGACGTTGAAAAGACCATTTAGTGTTTTTAATTGGTCTTTGAAGCCTGGATGGACAGTGCCCTTCTGTTTTTGCCTTGTTTTATTTTTAGAAAATTCCCTAAAAATCAGAAAAATATCAAAAATTCATCAAAAATAGTAAAAAATATAAAATTCATAAAAACATTTTTGTTTGAATTTTTAGAGCTTTTTAGAGTAATTAAATAATTGTTGAAAGTTGAGTATTTTAATTGTTTTATTATTTTCTTTATAACTAAAAATTTCAAAAAAATATATAAAAATATTAAAAATCCACCAAAAATACTTTGTTTTCATTTTTCTTTATTTTTGACTACTTCGTAGGCCGCAAGGCCATCTCGTGCTCCTCGAGTTCGACCATGGGTGCTATACGAGGTCAATCCCATAGCTAGGACTGCTAGTTTGTTTTCGTGTGTTTATATCTTATTTGGTGGTCCGATTTATTTTTCTTGATCGAGCTCTGAATCCCGAGGGACTAAGGTCACAACGACCGTATTGATTTATCTACCTTAGTCGCGCGGGCGGCTCATCAGGAGCCCAGGTCTCTACGATGCGAGGAGCAGAGGGGGACGGAGTCGGCGGCGAGGCACCGTGTTGGAGGACGTACAGGCAGGCGACGCTGTGGGAGAGCAGGCGGTGGAAGCTTAGGGCCGCGCACACCCAGCGGGGGGTGCGCGCAGGGGCGTGCGCTCGGCGAGGGTCAGGGCGCTGGTGGTGCCGCCTTACGTGAGGTGGAGGAGGCGTCGATAACGGAGAAGCGGGCCTGGAGCAGTAGGGGTGGCGATCTGCCTCACGTCGGCGGTTGGGAGGACGGAGTACAAGCTACGAGGGTTGCCTCGATGGAGGCACGATGGTGCGCCGCTATGATCGGGGGATGGCCAAACGGTGGAGGCGTCGCCTCGGGCGGGTGTGGTGGTTGCGGCCTGGGCGAGCGGGCGGTGCTGTCGCCTGCTTCTTCTTTTTTATTTTTTATTTTTTATTATTTTTTTACTGTATCAAAAAACTGAATAAAAAATATTTTTTTTCAAAACATGAAATGTAAACAAAATTTTTTTATTTATTTTTTATGTTTTTTAAAATTATCCTTCAAAAAAATGTTAGGGAGAACAAACAATATATAATTTATTTATTTGATTTTTTATTTATAAATAAATTAGAAGGTGAATGGGGATCCGACAAAACGTGAGGAATCCAATCCGGTTCTCTTAGCACTGTGCGTGGTTGAAGTTGAGAGATCGTGCGAGGTAGAAAAGAACGCGTGGAGATCGAGAAAGTGAGATGAAAACTCGGAATCGGAGGCAGATCAAATTGTGATGTGATTTTAACGACAACAACAACAAAAATAAAGCCTTATCACACAATTAAGTAGGGTCGGCTACATGGATTCTTCGCCTCCATTCAGATCTATCTTGGGTCAATCCCAGGCTTATATCCACAAAACAAAGATCCCTTTGTATGGTCTCTTTCCAACACTTCTTGGGCTATCCCCGCCCTCTCTTAGCCGACTCAACATCCCAATGCTCGCATCTCCTAACTGGTGCATCAGCTGATCTTCTTTGCAAATGACCAAACCATCTTAAGCGGTTTTCCCGTATCTTATCCTCGATCGGAGCAACACCAACTTTCTTTCTGATTGCATCATTCCGAATCCGATCTTTACATATGTGTCCACACATCCACCTTGCCTTTTTCATTTCCGCTACAACCATTCTCTGCACATGTCTATGGTTCACAGGCCAACATTCAGATCCATAGAGCATAACAGGTCTTACGGCTGCTTTGTAAAATTTTTCTTTAATTTTTAAAGGAATTTTCTTATCACAAAAAACAGCAGAGGCTCCTCTCCACTTTAAAAAAATGACGACAAAATAAAATTGCAAATCTGAAACTACGATTAATCTAAATGAAAAATATGAGAAAATGTGGATCTCACCTTAGGAGCGGAAAACTACCGTGATCGCCTTGACGAAGGTCGATTTGCTGTCACCGGACGGCTCAGAGGCTAGGCACCTTTCTCGACAAGAAGACTCTCGGAGATCAAGCTACTCTCACCAAAGATTGATCAAGTTTGAATGAGGGAGAAGGAGCCATATAAATAGAAAAGATAATGGAGATGAAATTTGAATTTTTGGCTTTTGGATAAAGATAAGAGATAAAATTGAAATGAGATAGAGATAAAAAGATAAGTATCAAAAAATATTTACAAAAATTAACTAATTTTTTTGAATTTTCGTCACTTTATTTATTGGAAAATTAAAAGTTATTTTTTTTGTGGAAGTTAGTTAAGAAAATTTAATATATACATATGCTATATACAAATATGACATTGTCTACATGGGTAAATAAGCAAATTAGTTTTTTTGTTTTAAAATTTTTAATTTTTTAATTTTTATTTTTATTTTAAAATAATTAGTAAAAAATAATTACCAATATATACAATATGCACAAAATACATGGGAAATTGCACAAACCACCCTAGAAAATCAACTTTTTACTCGTAACTCCAAAAAATATGAAAATATAGCTATTTTAAAGATAATTTAATTTAAAATCCAATGGAAGTGAGATTGGATCAATTTAAGTTCATATGGAACTGGATATGATCTTTCAATTAGTACTTAGTGGCTTTTTCCAAGTATGGTTGCTTTTATTCTGTACATGATTTTATTTTTATTAATTATAACACATTTTTATTTACAACTTTGCTGTTGAAAGTTATTTGATTTGTGGTCAATTAATGTACAAATAAAATAGCGTAGAACAAATATACAAAGTACAAAATTTTTTTGGATTTTTTTGATTGAGGACCCTATCTCCCCCTACTTTATTCCTGGTCGATCAAGTCAAATCTTGACCTTCTCTCGAGGTCCGGTTCAGTCTGTATCTATTACATATATACGGTCTCCCTTTTTTCCTTTCTTTCTTTCTTTATTTATTTTAGGTTCAAAATAATATACAAATATACAATATTTACACACAGATGCAAGTTAGTAAGAATATGGAGTTAGTGTTATATACATGTGTTTTATAAGGGATTTTAAGTTAAAATAAATGAATAAAGATGATGAATCGCAGATTCATCAATAATCTACTTTTCCATAAAGTTGCCCACCATAAAAAACCCTCCAACCAAACATACATGTAGGGACTAAAGAAGGATTTTATCAGCTCCGAGATATTATAATTTCATTTATGCCGCTCCCTTTTTGGGAATATCAGGTGTGTCACTGACTTCTTGTCATTCTATCACGTATGCCTCTCTGTTACTTTGACCGTCAATAAGTTGAACTTAACCATGATTTAAACAAGCCATGATATAGTCAAGATGTGCATATACAGATAAAATCCCTCACCTCCCTTTCACTCTTCCTCCCTCCTCACCCTCCAGCCATTCCTCCTCCATCCCCTTCTCCCTAGTCGTTCCCCATCAACAACAGCATGTCAACGATGAGGCCGCAGGTTCTTGGCTGTTGCGTGGAGGTTGTAGAAGTAGATGGGGCGAATGAGAGGAGGGAGTGGAGAAGTAAGGAGGGTGGTGCAGTGGGGGAGGAGCTTGGGACGGGAGGGAGGCGCGGGGCGGAGGAGAGTGGAGGGGGAGGAGCTTGGGGTAGGGGGGAGGCGCAGGGCAGAGGGGGGAGCGCGAGGGAAGGAGAGATGCGAGGTCGGAGGAGAGGACGGGAGGAGGGAGAGGCGGGGGGTGGCATGGGGAGCTAGGAGCGGAAGGGAGGAGAGGGGGTGGAGGAGGGCGAAGAGGGAGGTGAAGTGGTAGGGGGGCACGAGGGGAGGAGTTCGGAGTGGAGGAGGCGACGCAAGGGCATGAGGAGGCGTTGAGGTGGAAGGAGGAACTAAGGACGGGGGGAGGAGGTGGAGGACGAGGAGCGGAAGGCTGGGGAGGAGGAAGAGGATGGGGGAGGAGGAAGAAGAGGATAAAAAGATGACCTTTTCAGCCTTTTTTAATTTAATTTCTGTTATGTCTCCAAAGTTAATGTCTGTTTGTGTTGGGGATGTACGACATTTAATCCCAGTGGCATAAGTGATTGAATACCAAGAAGTTGAAGGCACACATGATATTCTAAAAAAAGGGCATAACTGAAATTGCAATATCTTGAAAGAACACAACTGATAAAAATATATTAAAGAATATCATAACACGATGGGGATCACCCAAAAACCTCTAAAAAGATGTGTCTAGCTTTTGGGCCAATTGGAAGCACGGGTTTAAATGTAATCCCAAATCTGAGAGAAGAAAATCATGTTTTATAAGTGCTCTCTTTGAAGAAAAAGATATATGATCCACAAGCTTTGATGTTTTTCTGATCCCAATTTGGGTGGGGGAGTGGATAGTGGAAACTTGTGGTCGCGACTAATGTGTGGAAATCAAAGTTCACATGGCATGAGCCGATATGGTTGTTCTTGTCTTATTTTTCTGCATTATTTAATTTTTTTGTAAAATATCACCATGTATATTCATCTATATATCCCTCCTATATGTCATTTGAATTTAGTTAGAAACAGAGATACTTATACCCTCCATCTAGAACATGTAATTTTAAGGGTCTAAACATTGTTGTAATCAACCTGTTTGAGATGGTGGGCATATGAGTCTCTGTTTCTGACGAAATTCGAATGACATATAGGAGGGATATATAGAAGAATATATTGGTGATAATTTTCAAAAAATAAAAAAAATAAAAAAAAAATAGATCTCGATGAGATCTACAAATTTCATGTTGGATAAAAAGACAAAAGATGTCATTTCTACAAAAGTGAATTTTTGGGAGTATTTTTAAGAGGCAAAAACACCGATTTTGGGTTTTGAGATTTTTTTGTATTTGTTAGTTCTTCAAGGGTTAGGGAAATTATAGACAAATATTTAGTCTTAATATCTACGGGTTTTTAATGAGAATAAAAATAAAGTAATTATTTACAATAAATATAGGTTAATCAAATACAGTTTATATACAATATAGTACAATATAGAATGAACGAATTGTTAGTGATTTTTATTAGATTATTTATGAGATTAAGAATTGATTTTTAGCATGATGAATACGAGATTCATCAAATGTAATGGTGATAATTTTCAAAAAATAAAAAATAGCGGGGTAGCCCCATTTAACCCATATACATATATATATGTGTGTGTTTGTGTGTGTGTGGGGGGGAGGGGGGGAAGGGAAGCTAACCGGGGGTGCAACCAATTAGCTACACCCGATCATTTTTCTTATTGGATTTTTGATTTTTTTGAAGAAAACCTATATGAATTTACTTAGTTTATTGAGTGGGATATATGTTTCAAGTTTTATGCGAAACAAATATTCCTAACATGCCCATCAAGTTAGGGTTAATTTCAACAATTCTGAAACCAATAAAATGTGATAGTCTTGATGGACATGATAGAAGTGTCGAATTTAGTTGAATTTGGCATGAAACCTTGGTGATATATGGTAATTTAAATCTCCCTAGATTTCATTTCAAAAACATAAAAACTGATGAAAAAATGGTCAGTGCAACTTCCCCAACCCATATATATATGTGGGAAAAAGGACCCTACACCGACGGGTGCAGGAAATTCCCTACACCCGACCTAATTTTTCATTATTTTTTGGTTTTTTTTGAAATGAAACCTTTGGAAATTTAGATCACCATGTATCACCATGTTGTCATTCTAAATTCAACTTAATTCAACACTCCTATCATCTTCATCAAGACTACCAAATTTGAACGGTCTCAGGATTGCTGAAATTGACCCCTTTTAGATGAACATGTTAGGAATGTTTATTTTACATGAAATTTGAAACACTTATTCCCCTCAACATTTTAAGTAAATCCCCCCAACTATTAATTCAAAAAAAGTAAAAAAATAATGTGAAAATGGGGTGAGTGCAGGGAGTTTCCTACACCACTGGGAGCAGGCTCCCTGCCCTATATATATATAGGGTTAAATGGGGCTGCCCACTGGGGGGAGCTAACTTGGCTCCCTCGCGCCATTTTGCCAGGTTTTTTTATTTTTTTTTGAAAAATTCTTCCGTGAATACTCATCACTATATCCCTATATTATGCTATTAAAGTTTCGTGCGAAACAGAGACTCGTACGGCCTCCATCCAGACAGACATTTTTTAACGGTAACATAATTGCTAAAAACGACCCTTCTGGATGGAGGTCGTAGGAGTCTCTGTTTCGCATGAAATTTGAATGACATAATTTAGTGATATATTGATGAAAATCCATGGAAGAAATTTTGAAAAAAATAAAAAAGGAGCTGAAATAGCGCGGGGGGAGCCAAGTTAGCACCCCCCATGGGGGCAGCCCCATTTTACCCATATAATATATATATATATATAAGTGTGTGTTTGTGTGTGTGTGTGTGTGTGAGGAAAATGGGGCTGCCCTCTAGGGGGAGCAAACTTAGCTCCCCCCGCCCTATTTTCTTGAAATTTTTTTATTTTTTTGAAATTTTTTCCGTGAATATTCATCACTATATCCCTATATTATGTCATAAAAATTTCGTGTGAAACAGAGACTCCTATGGCCTCCATCCAGACAGTCATTTTTTTTAACGGTCTCAGGATTTTTTAAATCGACCCCGTCTGGATGGAGGTCGTAGGAGTCTCTGTTTTGCATGAAATTTGAATGACATAATATAGGGATATAATAATGAATTTACATAATTTTTATTTTCAAAAAAAATAAAAAAAATACACGAAAAATGGGGTGGGGGGAGCTAAGTTAGCTCCCCCTAGGGGGCATACACATTTTACCCTATATATATATAAAGAGAGAGAGAGAGAGAGAGAGAAAGAGGGCTGATCTAGTAAGAGCGAAAATCTGTGAAAGCATGAGAGCAGTGAATCTAGAACACTAGATTATTCTCTTCTCTCTCCTCCTGACAGGAGAGAGATGACATAATCTAGTGGTACAAAATTGGTGCTCTAATGCACTCATAGATTTTGGCTCTCACGGGATCAACTCCCCCCCACCCGAAACACACATATAGAGGAAACTTCCAATGAGGTGGGACTTTCCTGGATGCATGGAAAGGCACACCAATTTAGGTATTTTTCTATTTATTTTACATTTTCTAACTTCAAAAAGTTAATAAGTATGTATATCAAGAAAAAAATATGAAAATATTTTTATATTGGACAAAAAATGTTAGTTACAATATTGGTGCTATATATAACAAAACAGTATGATCATCATTATTTTTACAATATGTAGCTTATATTTTACAAAAGTGTTACAGAATTTACAAATTTGACAGTGGCTTCTTGAATTTCAAAAAAAGGCCTACTCATTGGGAAGGACCCCATATACATATGAGGATGGGGAGCTTGCACCAAGGTGCACGTAACTTTATATGCACTGGCGCTTATATCTTCCATATTTTTTTTACTTTTTTGAAAAATACCACCATGTATATTCATCCATATATCCCTCCAATATGTCATTCGAATTTCGTCAGAAACAGAGACTCTTATGACCTCCATCCAGAACAGGTCGATTACAGCAATTCTAAGACCGTTAAAATTACCTGTTCTGGATGGACGCCATAGGAGTCTCTGTTCCTGACGAAATTCGAATGACATATTGGAGGGATATATGGACGAATCTCTCTCTCTATATATATAGGGTTGATCATGTGAGAGCCAAAAACTACGAGAGCATGAGAGCCGTGAATCTGGACCACTAGAGTCTGTTCTTCTCTCTCCTCGTACAATCAATGAGGAGGGATATGCTAGAATCTAGTGATCTAGAATCATTGCTCTCATGCTCTCACAGTTTTTGACTCTCACAAGATCAACCTTTTATATATATAGGGTTGATCCTATGAGAGCCAATCTGTGAGAGCATGAGAGCAGTGAATCTGGACCACTAGATTCTGTTATTCTCTCTCCTCCTGTAATTAATGAGGAGAGAGATGACAGAATCTAGTGGTCCATAATCATTCCTCTCATGTTCTTACAGTTTTTAGCTCTCACAGGATCAACCTTGTATATATAGGGATGATCCTGTGAGAGCAAAAAACTGTGAGAGCATGAGAGCACTGATTTTGGACCATTGGATTCTGTCTTCCCTCTCCTTATTGATTTCAGGAGGAGAGAGAAGAGCACAGATTCACTGCTCTCATGCTCTAACAGTTTTTTCCCTCACATGATCAACCATATATATATATATATATATATATATATAGGGTTGGGGAAGCTACACCGGCGGGTGTAGCTAACTAGATGCACCCGGCCATTTTTTCATTCGTTTTTTGTGTTTTTGAAATGAAACTTAGGGGGATTTAAATCACCATATATCACCATGATATCATACCAATTTCAACTAAATTCGACATTTCTATCATCTCCATCAAGGCTATGACATTTTAACGGTTTCAGAATTTTTGGAATTGACCATATCTAGATGGGCATGCTATGAGTGTTTGTTTTGCATGAAATTTGAAACACATATTGTTGTCAATAAACTAAGTAAATCTCCATAATTTTTTTTCAAAAAAAATAAAAAACCAATAAGAAAAATGGCCAGGTGTAGCTAGTTAGCTGCACCCGCCGGTGCATACTCCATTTTCCCTATATATATATATATGGGTTAAATGGGGCTGCACCCTTGGTGCAGCCGACTGGTTACACCCACCCCTATTTTTCCTTCATTTTTTTTGAAAAAATGAAAATATGTATATTCATCGCTATACCTCTTAACATGTCATTCCAATTTCGTCAGAAACAAAGACTCGTATGCCCTCCATCTGAAGGCGGTCAATTTCAGTAATTCTGATACCGTTAAAATTTGTCTTGATGGAGGGGATAGAAGTCTCGAATTAAGTCGAATTGTGAATGACACCGTGGTGGCATATTTTCATCTAAATTCCAATGGATTTCATTTCAGAAAAATAAAAAAATACATGAGAAAATGGGTGGGTGCATGTAAGTTGGCTACACCTAGGGAGCATACTCATTTTTCTCTTATATATATATATATATATATATATATATATATATATCAATGATCATGTGAAAGCAAAAAAATTGTGAGAGCATGAGAATAATAATTCTGGACCACTAGATTATGTCATCTTTCTCCTGATTGATTGGAGGAGGAGAGAGATGAGCAGAATCTAGTGGTCCAGATTCGCTGCTCTCATACTCTCACAGTTTTTGTCTCTCACATGATCAACCCATCCCATTTTTCGTCAATGTTTTTTATTTTTTTTGAAAAATAAAGCCATGTATATTCATCCCTATATCCCTCCTATATGTCATTCAAATTTCGTCCGAAACAGAGACTCATATGCCCTCTATCTAGAACATGTACGATTACAGCAATTCTAAGACCGTTAAAATTACATGTTCTAGATGGAAGGCATAGTAGTCTTTGTTTCGGACGAAATTGGAATGACATGTTAGAGAGAAATATGGAAGAATATACATGACTTTATTTTTCAAAAAAATATAAAAAAAGGTCAACAAATGGAGTGGGGGCAAACCCATTTTTTCCTATATATATATATATATATATATATATGGGGAAAATGGGGCTGCCCCTAGGGGAGCCAACATGGCTGCCCCCACCTATTTTTCACAAATTTTTTTTGGAAAAAATATCAATATGTGTATTCATCCCTATATCCCTCCTATATGTCATTCGAATTTCGTCAGAAACAAAGACTCCTACGGCCTCCATCCATACGTTATTTTTTAATAGTCGCTGGATTTTTTAAATCGGCCCTGTCTAGATGGAGGCTGTAGGAGTCTCTGTTTCTGACGAAATTCGAATGTCATATAGGAGGGATATAGAGGTGAATATACATGATGATATTTTTCAAAAAATTTGCCCAAAAATGGAGCGGGACAGCCATGTTGGCTGCCCCAAGGGGGCAGCCCATCAACCCATATATATATATATATAGGGGTAGCGAGCCTGCACCCTGGGGTGTAGGAAACTCCCTGCACCCACCCCATTTTTCGATTATTTTGATTAATTTTTTGAATTAAAAATTGGGGAGATTTACTTAATATGTTGAGGGGAATATGTGTTTCAAATTTCATGCAAAACAAACAAACATGTTCATCTAGAGAGGGTCGATTTCAGCAATTCTGAAACCGTTAAAATTGAGTAATCTTGATGGAGATGCTAGAAGTCTCGAATTAAGTTTAATTTGGAATGACAACATGGTGATCTAAATCCCCCAAGGTTTCATATCAAAAAAATCAAAAAAATAATGAAAAATTAAGCCGGGTGTAGGGAGTTTCCTGCACCCGCCGGTGTAGGGTCCTTTTTCCCCATATATATATATATATATATATATATATATATATATATATATGAGGTTAATGGGGCTGCCCCCGTGCCATTTTCAACGCTTTTTTTTATTTTTTTTCAAAAAATGTCGCCATGTATATTCATCCCTATATCCCTCCTACATGCCATTCGAATTTCGTCGGAAATAGAGACTCCTACAGCCTCCATCCAGACAGTCATTTTTTAATGGTAACAGTATTTTTAAATCGACACCATCTCGATCGTAACAGTTTTGTAAAAGTATAAATTGCACATGGTAAAAAAATGAATTTTGTAAAATATAGCATCTAAATTTAAATTAACATTTCCATCCAATATAATAATATTTTCATAATTTTATTTCACTATACATGTTGTGTTAATATTTATTATTATATATATATGAAACAAGAAATTGTAAAATATATTGGGAAGATGCCTAAATTGAGAGTGGCTCACCATATATATGGCGAGATCCCGCCTCATTTGAAGTTTCTCATATATATAAATATATATATATAGTGTTAAATGGGGTTGTCCGCTGGGAGTATTGACTACTCCCACCCCTATTTTTCCCTCATTTTTTTATTTCTTTGGAAAATAAAAATTTGTAAATTCATCGTTATATCCCTCTAAAATTCTATTAAAATTTCGTCAGAAACAGAGACTCCTACGGCCTCCATCCACACATGGTCGATTTAAAAAATCCTACGACTGTTAAAAAAATGACGTCTGGATGGAGGGCCTAGGAGTCTCTGTTTCTGATGAAATTTTAATAGAATGTTAGAGAGATATAGTGATGAATATATAAATTTTTATTTTCCAAAGAAATAAAAAATGAGGGAAAAATAGGGGTGGGAGTAGCCAAGTTGGCTACTCCCAGGGGGCAGCCCCATTTTACCCATATATATATATATATATGGGATTGGGGAGCCTACACCATGTGTAGGTAACTTACTGATGAATACCCATTCATCACTCTTTATTCTTATATTTTAGCTACAAAAACCTATGCAATGCATGTAGATATGTGTAAATAGGAATAATTAGCAAAGCATGCATTTTTGTAAATACTTATAATTAACATGTTTTGTGCAAAAATAAAAGAATAAAGATGAAAAAGAAAAAGAGGGAAATATTTAGAATAAATATTGAGCAACCTAACCCAAGGGAGGGCTCAGCATGGGTCTGACCGCATAAAAGCCAAAGTAGAGGGAGATAGGGGCTCTAGTGTAAATATTTGTAAATAAATAAATTATATATATTTTCCTCACCCAAAAATATGTTGTAAATATTTGTAAATATTTGTACATATTTTTAAAGTATAAAAACAAAATAAAAATTTAAAAATCAAAAACTCAAAAACACCCTTTCACCATGTACATAAACCACCCCCCTTATCTATTTAACCTTGTAAATAGATTTATTTATTTTCAAAACTTCTTGTAAATATTCTATGTTATATAGTGTAAATAAAATAAATAAAAAGAATCAAAACAAAAATCAAATAAAAATTACAAATTAAAATACAAAAATATATTGTATATATACCTTGTATATAGTTGTATATAACTAATTATTTCACCTATGTATATAAATAATAAAAATAAAATAAAATAGCCTTTTATTCCTCATTTATCTTATAAATAAATAAAATATAAAATAGGAATAAAAATGTATAAAAATAACTAAGTAAAAATCAAAATTAAAAACTCACTATTGTACATATACCTATGTATAGACCTATTATGTAAATACCTTATTTTGATTTCCAAAAATTAATTAAAATTCACAAAAAAAATAGAAAAAATTAAAACAAACATTTTTTATGTTTTGAGTTTTTCATGAATCGGCCATTTCCTATTTTATTTTCAATTTCCAAGCTATTTATGGCGTGGCTGATTCCTATTGGTCCACGGGGATTGTTGACCGCCCGGTCAACTCCCCCTGTGGACCACTTCCCACGGATCTTGTTCGCGGACCCAACTTCGCCCAATTATTCAAACCAGATCCGACCTCCATTTAGCCTAATCCATGGTCCTAATTACTCCCCAGGTATCCGGGAATCTCGCCCGACATCTATCCTAGGGATCCGTGCTCCATCGAGCCAGACCCGAGCTCTTCTTCCCGGACCTGCACCCACATAAAAGCCGAGCTCCACCGCATTCATTCTCTATCTTTGGCTCGCCACTCTCATTCCCGTGACCTCCATTGTAAACCCCGAGGTGACAGCTCGCGGTAGCCTTTGTCGCAGTGAGGGGAGGGTGCCCCGACCATCGATCCGGCAGCTTTGCGCCGCCGTGCTCCGCCGCTTGCAGGAGCTCGAGCCTCAGGCAGTGACGACCTTCGAGGCGACGACCAGGAGCTAGCCACGCTCCAGCACAGTCTTCCGCTCCACCCAGGTAGCACTCTAGCTCGCCCATTTAGTTTAATTTCTTGTTTCGCCCAAATCGCATCTCCGTCGAGTTCCTTTGATTCCGGCCACATCGAGCATCATTTTGATCATCGGAACCTACGCCCACCTTCGCCATCCTCCGACGCACCTTCTACGCCCATTCATTCAACCCAGCTCGCCCCGGAGCTGGGATTCGAGCTCCACCATCCTCCGCTCGCCGGAGCTCATCCGCCCCGACGCATCCTTCACCTTCACGTCGCTTCATCGGGTCGAGGCACTTTGCCCTCGACCCGCGAAGCTTTTGGTTCACTTTGCAGGTCAAGAGGGAGCCATCTGAGGCCCCCTCGCATTCAGGCCAGGAGCTGTTTGCCGCCGACCTCGCCGGAGCCCCTCCAGGGCTCGGCTGGGCCATCTGAAGCCACCACCAGCTGCGGGACGCCATCGCCGATCTTCTCCGATCCTTGGAGGCAGCTGAAGAGGCCCCCAGCACGTGCACTAGGCCGGCGAACCTCACCGGCCACTTGTTCTTCGAGGGACCTCCAGCACCGTCCGATAGCCCCTCCGCTCCAGTTTCGATCGTGTCCGTTCGTTCATCGAGGAGCAGCAACCACCCGATCATCCAGAGGAGCCATCCGGACCGCTAGTGCAGAGAGAGAGAGGCCACAACACCTGACCCGTTAGATCTTCCACGTGGCCCCCTCTGCACCGTCGATCGGCCCACGTGCGAAGGAGAGAAAGGCGGCACTCACTAGGACCGTTGGATCATCTACGTGGCGCGCATCCAGCCGTCGACGAATAAAGGGGTAATTTACTTAGGGCCCCCTCTTAGTTTTTGTTTTCAGTCCTAGTCCTGTAACTATTTTAGTAGTTTTATTTACGTAAGGTAAATTGCACATTGGACCTCGTGCTTGTTTTTATTTGCAATTATGCCCCTGTGTATGTGAGCCCACGTGCTTCGCCACGTGCTTTGTCTGGGTTATTTGCATCTATTATCCTGTAGTTCTGGTTGGTTATTGAATGGGTAGAAACTTTTTGGTAATTGCTTTTATACCCCTGTGAGTGTTGTATATGCACATGTGCGGATTTTAGTGGGTTAATTGCATCCAAGCCCTTGGACTTTTTGGTACGAGTTACCAAAAGGTCCTAGAACTTGGTTTTTATTACCAGAAGGTCCCTGAGTGCCCCAGGCACGCGCCACATGCGTGATTTGCTGGGCAAATTGCACCTGGACCCCCAGAGTTTCGGGTATTTGCACTTAAGTCCCTGTGCACTGTGCCCCCTTTATATTTTTGAATAAAATATCAAACCACCTCCAAATTTGATGAAAATTTGACACATGGCTCCTGCCATGCTGTTGGATTTTTGAGAATTTTTGAGGACATTTTTGATTTCATTTAGTATTTTTAAAAAATTCAAAAACCTCTATTTTAGCTACTGTCTAGGTTTAAAAATCCCAAAAAAATATAAAAACGCCCCCAAAATTTCTAAAAAAATTAGTTACTGTTCTTTGTGTGTTGTTTGAATTTCTAGCCAATTTTGGCTATTTTTCATTGATTAAAAACCCTAAAAATCTAAAAACACCTAAAAACTCATAAAAATTATAATAAATAATCTAAAAATCCAAAAACAATAATTTTGGTGCTCAAATTTTCCTTATTTTATCTAGAATATAGGAAAATTACCTCCAGAACCTGTTGAGATCCTTAGATATTTTATTTAAGGGTTTTGGTTCTGGCTGGACAGTACCTCATCCTTTTAGCACTGTTTGATTTTTAGAAAATAAAATACACCTTATAAAAATCCCAAAAATTCACCAAAAACATTAAAAAACCTAAAAAACATAAAAACATTTTTTCTTGAATTTTTGCTTGATTTTTGGTGTGTTAAATAAATTGCTCAAATGTGCTTGGTTTTGTTTTCTTTAATTTTCCTTACATATTAAAAATCCAAAAAAAAATATAAAAATTATTAAAAACCACTAAAAACATTTTGTTTTTCTTTTATTTCATTTTTACTACTTCGTAGGCCCTAGGCCAACCCGTGCTCCTTGTGTTCGACCCTGGGTGCTATACCAGGTTAATCTCATAGCTAGGACCGCACTTCGTGTTTTGATCTCTGATTTCTTTCGCGGTTCGATATTTTTCTTGATACACCTATCCTCTGAGATCCGGGTCGCAACGACCCTTGTTTCAGTACCTTCACCCGGGTCTTGAGGGTCTTTTGGGGTGTTATCAGAATGGCGTCGTTGCCGGGGAGCACGGCTTAGTAGTATTTTTGTTTTTATTTTCATTTTTGTTTTCGCGGCTTTTCTCGCGGCTCTTCGCGGCTTTTGTTTATAGTTTCTTTTTGTTTTATTTTGTTTTATTTTTATTTTCTTTTATTTTTATTTTTATTTTTGTTTTATTTTGTGTGATTATTTTATTTCCATTTTTGCACATATACCCTCACTTGTATTTTCTTTTATTTTTCTCTATTATTTGATTATTCTTTCTGGACTGACCACTCTTCTCTGTTTCTTGCGAGGGCCCGAGGACCGTGGAGGCGACTTTCGAGGAGCCGGTGCAGCCGCGGCACTTGGAGGCGGCTTCTTTCTCTACGAAGCCGCAGGAGAGAGCGAGAGAGAGAGAGTTGAGTGGGTGAGGTATTAGGATAGATTTTTATTTCATTCATTATTAATTGTAATAATACAGGACACTCTTGGACTTTGTGGACTTGTGACCGTAGCGGGTCTGTTTTGCCGAGCACCGGTGTGCTCGGGGGACCCATTAGGACTTGCGGTTTTTCGCGGCTTTTCTCGCGGATTTCTTTTTCTTTCTTACTGTCATTTGCCGGTTTTTCGCGGTTTTTGTCGAGCCCCTAGATTTAGGACTTTCTGGTGATTGTGACGTAATTGAGTAGGGATCCACACACTTAAGGCATATCTGTTCCTATAGAACCGTAATTGGACCTACTTAAAATAAATAATAAAAATAACCGACTCGCTAGCCTCCGTAGCCTACGTGCCGTAGCTCGTCCTGTAAAGCGCTTACTCCTACCCCCGATTTGTCGGGCAGGGGAGGGACGGGCCAAGACCGGACCCTTTGGCTTGGAGGTCGGTGACCGGTTAGACGGTTCTTCGCTAGAAGTTGCTCGTCTAGGACTCGGCTTTTTCCCGCTGCATCATTTAGCTTAGTTTAAATTCTGTCTTTATTTTATGCACGGATCATTTTGCATGTAGAGAGCTGGAGCAAGGTACGCATTTCTGACTTTGCATGCATCATTGATTTCTCGTGCATCGGCTTTTTCGACTTCTCCCCCCTGTTTTTGACTTAATAATCAGGAGAATCGAAAAATTCGTTAGGCGATTTTGTTTGATTTGAAAAATACCTAAAAAGTGTAACCATAAAATTGGGACTGCTAAGATTATTGACCCTAAAACTCGCTCACCCTAAAAATTTTGTCTTGGGGAGAGCAACCCCCTCATTGCTTGGTTTGTATGCGCGAGAGAGTGACCCGCACACTAGGTAGAGCCCCCCGCGGCTAAACCCGACTGATTACCGACTCTTCCGTGCGGGCCAGTCGGTTGGGGTTAGCAGCGGATATCCCAACAGGTCACGTAAGCGCTTTGATATCTTGAGTGTTCACCAAAATAAAATCGACAAGATAATTTGACCGAACTTTCACAGTCTTCAGCTCGCGTTGCGTTGGTGAACCGGGGGTTTGTTTTTCGATCATAATTTTTCCAGATCTCATCCGCCCTACTCGCCAGATCAAGATGATGGGTAGACGATCTCTTAGGCAGCCTCTGGCTGCACCGCTTTCGGGCGCGTCTACCTCATCATCTAGGTTGGCTCGCGAGAGCTCAGACCCGCTCTCCGAGCCCGAGTACGACTCCACCCTGTTCCCCCTCGATCCCCTTTCTGATCTTCCCGAGAGACATGAGCCCGAGGAGAGACTGATTCATTTGACGGCACCTGAGTTGGGCTCATTTGATTTTGCAGACGTCGAGATGGCCGGAGCAGGCAGTTCTGATGATCACTCCCATAGACCAGAGCATATTGTACTAGACCAGGGAGCGATCAACTCCACCCTGATCGCATCACTCGATACAGTTCAGCAGCAGCTACGCGATTAGGGAGCGTTCATGATTGAGATGAGGCGTGAGTTGGAGAGGCTCAGAGCAGAGAGAGACCAGCAGAGCGAGCCCGAGGAGATCCCGGATGCAGATGCACAGGCACGAGCCGCAGCAGCAGCAGCAGCCGCGGCCGCCGCTGCAGCGGCAGCAGCCGCAGGAGGAGCAGGACCACCTAGACCGATGCGGGAGTTGCACAACCCCGGATCTACACTGATGCACCATTGGGTTGTGGTTCCAGCCATCGTGGGGGACTTCAAGTTCCCCCCGAACACATTGCAGATGCTTCCTCGATTCTACGGACTTGCTACAGAGGAGCCCCACCTCCACCTCCAGGAGTTTCTTATGATATGTAGCACTGCCCACGACAGACATGTGGACCAGGACACGATCAGGATGATCGCATTCCCCTTTTCACTGGCAGATAGAGCAGCCACCTGGCTGAAGCATTTGGGGAGATTTGTCTATACCTGGGAGCAGCTCCGCACCGAGTACTTGAACAAGTACTATCCACTCGGGAGGACGAATGCAGCGAGGGCCCTGATTAGTAACTTCTCCATGTTCCCCAACGAGCAGTTCCACGAGGCTTGGGAGAGGTTCAGAGAGCTTTTGGACAGATGCCCGCACCATGACATCACGAAGCCGAACTTAGTTCAGAGCTTCTTCAGTGGGTTGTCACCAGAGCTACAGGGCCTGGTGAATGCTTCTTGTGGCGGGTCCTACTTCGCCAAGGACCACGACCAGGTCTGGGCTATTTTTGAGGAGATGGCAGAGAACTACATGGTGATGTCCCAGACCCGGCTCTACACTCAGAAGACCCAGCCACATCAGCCAGGACCCGTGTAGTACCAGAGGATAGCACGGGTAGATGCAGGTCCTTCCAGTTCGTCTGCAGTCGCAGCAGCACAGGCAGCATGGAGCTGATAGAGAAGAAGCAGTGCCAGAGTATCACGCAGATGGAGCAGATGGCACAGGTCTTGAGCGACATGAAGACACAGCTCATGTGTCTCCAGGAGGCACAGACGGCTTCTCAGCCCCGTCTTCAGTCGCGAGGCGACGCCGGCAGCAGCAGCAGCTCGTCCCAGCGCTCCAGCACCCCAGTGCAGCCTAGACAGGTTCACCTTGTACAGGCAGAGCCATACCAGCAGCCGCAGCCCACCTACCAGTCTCCACCATCTCCAGAGATGCAGATGGTGGTCTACCAGCCGGACCAGCCTCTGGCAGTACTCCCGCCAGCCCCCTTTGATGCCGAGCCGTTGATGGATGTCAACGGGATCTGGTACGACCGTCCCCAGCCTGGGATCCGACGAGACCATCCCGGATTCAGGTGGGGGAGTGGTGGTGCCCAGCCCCAGCAGCAGCCGTCAGGACAGGGAGGGCAGTACTCCCATCAGAGAGACCAGCACCAGCCGCAGCAGCAGCCCCCAGCGTATCAGCAGCAGTCATCCTACGGTCCGCGTCCCTATCAGCAGCATGGACAGCCTTGGAGACGTGAGCAGCAGGCTCACCAGGGATACCAGCAGCACCCTCCATCCTACCCCTCTTACCCATCACAGCAGTTCCAGCAGCCTCACCCACAGAGAGGCCACCCGTCGGGCTCCCACGAGAGCCTCGCTTTGGATGACATCGCCCGCCTCCTCACGGACCAGCAGGCTACATTCCGACGGGAGATGGACGAGTTCCGCTAGGAGATGCGGGACCTGGTGAGAGGGAAGGCCGCCATACCAGCCCAGATAGAGCCCAATCCGAACAGCCTCAAGAGGAAATCTGAGCAGGTAGTACATACTGAGTCAGCCACTCCTAGTGACCCATTTGATGATACATCTTCGGATTTATTTGATGCTGATTTTGTCACACTTAGGAGCGGTAGGACCCCAGCAGGCGGCGGCGCCTCATCTGAGCACCATCCCGAGGCGCCACAGGAGGAGGAGGAGAGCGGTACTGAGGCCGCTTCAGACGATGACGGTGGTACTAAGGCCACCAAGGATGCTGATCCCACCGGCGGTACTGAGGTCGCCGCTTCACCAGATCTAGGTGGTGGTACTGATGCCACCCATGCAGACGAGCCAACCAGCGGTACTGATGCCGCACGACGTCTACCTTCAGCAGCAGCAGAGCAGCCAGCCCGTGGTGGTACTGAGGCCACCGGTGTTTGTAGAGACAGAGATGTTGTTTTTCCTCGTGTCCATGTATCTCAGAATTCTGCTATGAATAAAGGAAAAGGTTTACTTTCTTTTGGTCCCACTGTGGTGCATGATGTATGTGTGGATCCGGTCCTTGAACCGTCTAGACCTTTTCCTAGTCCTTCATCTGAGAAGGACCCAGTGATCCCCTTCCCTAGAGCCCTTCAGATGGGGAAGGGGAAGAAAAATGATCCAAAAAAGAGAGAGCTTGAGGAGTTCAGCCAGAGCATGATAGATCGATTTCACATTCAGCTGACCCTCCAGGAGGCTTTGCAGCACATCCCAGCACATCCCCCTTCTCCAGAGATCTTTGAGAGAGAGGACTACAGTCAGGAGGAGGAAGAGGAACCACACTTCAGAGATACATGTGCTGACCAAAGCCACGTGCTTTGCGATCCAAGACCGACTGCCAGGCAAGAGGCCAGATTCAGGGGCCCCGTATGTCAGATGCCAGATTAGTGAGCAGTGGTTCGACCGTACTCTTCTAGATAGCGGATCGTCGATTAACCTTCTTCCGGCAGCCCTTCTCGACCGCTTCGAGTTGGGCACTCTTCGACAGAGCAGGACAGTCCTTCAGTTCGCTGATCGATCTGTCAAGAGGCCGAAGGGGTTATTACGAGACGTTATCGTCACTATTCAGGGCCTGCAATTCCCCGTGGACTTCGTAGTGTTGGACATGGAGATCCCTGAGTCAGTGACCGATACCCCCATCATCCTTGGTCGTCCGTTCTTGGCCACAGCCAAGGCGGTGACTGATCATGATAGCGGGAAGGTGTACTTTCGCGTCCAGGGCGAGAGTATACAAATAGAGACGGTCGAGGACTATAGAGCCAGATTCAGATCCCGCTCAGATGCAAGTACCGATTCAGAACAGCTGACAGACGCAGAGCCAGACATCCACCAGGACTGTGATTTTGTGATCACAGATGATGAGGCAGCTTGGGCAGGTTTTTGAGACACAGACCACCCTCTCACTTTCAGACACAGCTGAGGCAGAGATGATAGCAGAGGAGAGTCTGGAGAGCACAGACCTGGTTCAGGATACCATTGCGGCAGCGGAGCCGGTCCTCGATCGCAGCACGATGACTAGTGGTGGTGGTGCTGATGCCACCTTGTTTCCCGGTGGTACTGATGCCACCGTTTCTGATACAGATCCCTCGGATTCAGAGTCTGATTGGGCCGATTGCGATGATCAGATGCCAGACTTGAGTCCAGTTGAGCCTATTGATGAGGAGGAGGTAGATGCAGAGCCGAGCAGAGACAATGCAGTAGAGCCGCCTTCTCCCGATCCAGTTTGCGAGAGTATGCTTTCACTTTCCCAGGCAGATTTGGCAGACCTTGCAGCTTTCACTCAGTTTCTTCCGCAGCCAGATTTGCCGGCACCCAGCATTCCAGAGCTGAAGCCGCTCCCTACTTCGCTGAAGTATCGATTCCTTGCGGGCGATCCAGAGATGTACCCAGTCATCATCTCCGCTGAGTTGACTGGAGAGCAGGAATCCCGTTTGATGGGGGTTCTTGAAAAGAACCGCAAGGCGATCGGATGGAGCGTAGCAGATCTCCATGGGATTAGTCCATCAGTGTGCTCCCACCATATCTATCTCGAGGATGGGGCGAAGCCGTCGCGTGAGTTCCAGCGGTGTCTGAACCCCAACCTGAGAGAGGTTGTCATGAAGGAAATATCAAAATGGTGGGGTGCAGGTTTTATTTATCCCATTTCTGACTCCAAGTGGGTTAGCCCCTTGCATGTGGTGTCCAAGAAGACGGGCATCACGACTGTGATCAGTGAGTCGGGAGAGGAGATTGCTACACGAGTACCCACCTCTTGGAGGGTTTGTGTTGACTACAGGAGACTCAACCAAGCCACCAAGAAGGACCATTTCCCCCTGCCTTTTATTGACCAGATCATTGAGAGACTGGCAGGGAGGAGCCATTATTGCTTCCTGGATGGGTACTCGGGCTACAACCAAGTGGCCATCGCTCCTGAGGATCAGGAGAAGACCACCTTTACCTGTCCCTTCGGCACATATGCTTTTCGACGCATGCCATTTGGGCTATGCAACGCCCCAGCGACTTTTCAGAGGTGCATGCTGTCGATCTTTTCGGACATGGTAGGGGAGTGCCTAGAGGTCTTCATGGACGATTTTTCGGTCTACGGCGACGGATTCGACTCCTGTCTTGACTGCCTAGACCGAGTACTCCAGCGATGTATTGAGTATCACTTGGTGCTATCTTGGGAGAAGAGTCACTTCATGGTGACTCAAGGGACGGTGCTTGGCCATATCATCTCCAACAGGGGCATGGAGGTTGATCCGGCCAAGGTTGATGTCATTAGAAAACTCACACCGCCGTCCAATCTGAGACAGTTACGGTCATTTCTGGGGCACGTTGGATTTTATAGGAGATTTATTCAGGATTTCAGCAGGATTGCCCGGCCATTGACTGACCTCTTGACGAAAGACACCGAGTTCCTTGTCGATGACAAGTGTCTTTCGTCGTTTGCTACTCTCCAGCAGTGTGTGATTGAGGCTCCTGTCCTCCAGCCGCCTGATTGGTCTCTCCCATTCGAGATCATGACGGACGCCTCCGATTTTGCCGTAGGGGCAGTGCTGGGATAGAGGAGGGATGGAGTACCATTTGCTATATACTACGCTAGCCGCACATTGGATTCCGCCCAGCGGAATTATACAGTCACAGAGAAGGAGATGCTAGCCGTAGTGTTTGCCCTGGATAAGTTTAGATCATATATCATCGGATCTAGAGTGACTTTGTTTACAGATCACACCGCCATCAGGTACCTCATGGCAAAGAAGGATGCCAAGGCCAGACTGACTAGATGGATCCTTCTACTCCAGGAGTTCGACATTGAGATCAAGGATAAGCCTGGAGTCAAGAATGTGGTGGCGGATCATCTCTCCCGATTAGAGCAGCCTGAGGAGACTGAGCAGATAGATCCTATCCGAGATACCTTCCCAGATGAGGCGATCCTTGCTATCGCCTCACTCCCATGGTACGCCGATATTGTGAACTTTCTCGTTGCTGGGAAAATTCCACAAGATTGGCCCAGGCAGAGACTTGAGACCTTCCTAGCGAAGGCCAAGTCTTACCATTGGGAGGATCCCATCCTTTACCACGAAGGAGGGGATAGCGTCTGGCGTCGGTGTATTCCTCAGGAGGAACACCATAGCGTCCTCACTTACTGCCACAAGCTTGAGGCAGGAGGACATCATTCTGGGAGGAGAACGGCACAGAAAGTGCTCCAATCCGGCTTGTGGTGGCCTACCCTCTTCAAGGACTCAGATGAGTTCGTGAAGAGGTGTATTGACTGTCAGAGGATGGGCACTTGTGGACAGCGTGATATGATGCCGATGCAGCCCATTCACTTCTGTGAGGTTTTTGACGCATGGGGCATCGATTTCATGGGTCCATTCCCTAAGAGTCAGGGATTCGAGTACATTCTGTTGGCCGTAGACTATGTGAGTCGTTGGGTGGAGGCTATCCCCGCCCGAGCCGCTGATGCGAGGACAGTTTGCAGATTTTTGAGGAAGCATATCATCACGCGGTTCGGGGTTCCACGAGTTCTTATTTCTGATGGGGGATCTCACTTCATCAACGACCAGGTGAAGGCACTTGCTAGCGAGTTCGGCATAGACCATCGTGTTGCTACACCGTACCATCCACAGACGAATGGTTTGGCCGAAGTGTCGAATAGGGAGATCAAGACTATTCTGCAGAAAGTCGTCCGCCCTGACCGAAAGGATTGGTCACAGCTTTTGGACTCGGTCTTGTGGGCATATAGGACGTCTTTCAAGACACCTTTGGGCACATCTCCCTTTCGCCTCGTATATGGCAAGCCATGCCATTTACCTGTTGAGCTGAGGCACAAGTCACTTTGGGCAGTTACAGACATACTTATGGATCCAGATGGTATAGGAGACCAGAGGAGGGCAGAGCTAGCTGCCCTGGAGGAGCTTAGAGATGCAGCTTTCTCAAGCAGCCTACATTATAAGGAGAGAGTCAAGGAGTGGCATGATTCCCATATCAGCCACAAGCATTTCGAGATTGGACAGAGAGTATGGCTGTTCGATGCTAGGCTTAGATTATTTCCAGGGAAGCTACAGAGCAAATGGAAAGGACCTTATCTGGTTCGGGAAGTACACGACAACGGTAGCATCGACATATCTGAGTTGTCTTCTGAGAGTACCTTCCGAGTGAACGGCCAGCGGCTCAAGCCATTTCTAGATCATGAGCCGCGGGTCGTTGATATTGCCCCTATTCATTTTGCGTGAGATGTGGACTTTGACTCACATCTAATGCATCTCACGCCTGAGCTTTACTGATCCTCCGCTGTACATAGATCCAGATGTCCATATCAGCACATTCTTTAGTCCCACATCCCTTTCTCCATCTTGTGATTATGCTATACTTAGGGTGCACTTTACCCTAAGTATAGGGGGATGTGCGACATTTCGGGTATTTCTTTTGTTTCTGTCTACCCCTGTTTTGCTGCCTATACTTAGGGATATCTTACCCTAAGTATAGGGGGGGTAGACCCTGTACATTCTCCACTCGGTTTTCCCTTCGTGTACAGCCTGCTATACTTAGGATTACTTGATCCTAAGTATAGGGGGAAGACCCGAGTCCTTCTTGACTTTTCATTTTCCTTTTGTATAGCCTTCCTTTTCACTTCCCTATACATAGCACGAGTTATGTCTTCTTCATCGCTCTTGACTCCGAGGACATCGTTCGAGCTAAGTATAGGGGGGGGTGTATATATTTCATATATACTTTAGCCATAACTCGTACTTTGTGTGAGTGTGTTAATAAATAAAAATGGCTAAAAACCACAAAAATTAAAAATTTTCATGTACATAATCTTCTTTTATTTGCACATACATAGCTAGTGTACAAATTATTTTTGTAAAAATGATTTCAAAAATCTTTTGTGTAAAGCTTGTGTAAATATTTTTGTATCAAAATTATGTATATAGTACAAAATTTTTCCAAAATGTTTTGAAAATCAAGAAGTTTGCAAAAATCTTGTGTAAATGTGTGTAAATATCTTTTTGCAAAACTTGCACGTCATGCATCATCATTCATGATTTCAAAACATTTTTCAAAAATTTTGCATGATTGTAAAATTTGTGTAAATATGCATCTTTTTGTACATATGTATATAGTTTTTCTGGATGATAGTTGACATTTAAACTAAGCCTGGAATCAAATTGAGAAATGGAGCTTGATTAAGATCTTAATCCACCTAATTTCTAAGAGGAACCTTATATGGCTTAGGTTTAAGGCTTTTCAGGTCCATGGTGACTTAATTCTTTGAGTCCACTAGGCTATGATCACATGTCATCTCAATGAGCCTAAGTAGAGCACTTAACAACAACACATGACTCATATAGATTATGGCTTTACTTGGACAACCGCACTATGCACCGAGCTCTCTACGGATGAGATGGTGAGGAGGCAGTCTTCCTTGGCTTGGGGTAGCATATGAGGGTAGTACTTCTAGGCGGAACCTCTCTTCTTCTTATAGTGAAGGAAGTGCGTCTCAACTTGGTCTGGTTGCCATGAAGTCTAACGACGGGAATTGTGGGTTGCAATAAAGCTTCAAAAGAGGGATAGTCTACTGGCTCAAGAGGAAAAACTCCTTGTATATATGCTGCACATGTACATGTTGTAGAGATGCACTCGAAAAAAAATGTGAAAAAAAGAAAAGAACTCCAAAAAAGTGGTGGGTCTGAGAGAAAATGATAATCCCACCGGAGTATGTATATAAGTGCAATAAGCAAAGCTTGGTTTCATGATCCACCTGTTGTAGCTTGCAGCAGGGAGACTTGGCTACACTGGTCAAGCTCCCAAGGGTACTTGGCTACACTGGCCTTGACCCATTCTCTTCTTCCCCCTCTTCTTGAGCCGGTTGTACTTGAACTTAGAAGGGAATACCCCGCTCCTCGAGGAAAGAGTGGCAGATTGAGGTCATAGAGTTACCTTGTTGGGGAGGGTTGTCAAGTTGCCATTTATGAGGTGGAGAGCTTAGACCTCACTTTCACAGGACAAGAAAAGATTCATGGTCTTCAGGGTTCGTGATTGATGACTTGTTCTGATCTGGAGCATTGAGGAGTCTTGGTTATAGATTGGTGGAACTTAGAGGCTGTTAGGTTTTAAGCTTAAGTCTAAATAAGGTTCCGACACATTAATAATCCAAAGATCTGATTGAGCTCCATACCTCAATTTAATGAAGGCAAGTTTAATAATCAACCTTGATCCATGTACATTCTCTTTTTATTTTTCTTTCTTTCTTTTTCACTTCTTTTTCAAATAAGTGTTTGCTAAGGGACTAGCAAAGTATAGTATAGGGGGATGATGAATACCCATTCATCACTCTTTATTCTTATATTTTAGCTACAAAAACCTATGCAAATGCATGTAGATATGTGTAAATAGGAATAATTAGCAAAGCATGCATTTTTGTAAATACTTATAATTAGCATATTTTTGTGCAAAAATAAAAGAATAAAGATGAAAAAGAAAAAGAGGGAAATATTTAGAATAAATATTGAGCAACCTAACCCAAGGGAGGGCTCAGCATGGGTCTGACCGCATAAAAGCCAAAGTAGAGGGAGATAGGGGCTCTAGTGTAAATATTTGTAAATAAATAAATTATATATATTTTCCTCACCCAAAAATATGTTGTAAATATTTGTAAATATTTGTACATATTTTTAAAGTATAAAAACAAAATAAAAATTTAAAACTCAAAAACTCAAAAACACCCTTTCACCATGTACATAAACCACCCCCCTTATCTATTTAACCTTGTAAATAGATTTATTTATTTTCAAAACTTCTTGTAAATATTCTATGTTATATAGTGTAAATAAAATAAATAAAAAGAATCAAAACAAAAATCAAATAAAAATTACAAAATTAAAATACAAAAATATATTGTATATATACCTTGTATATAGTTGTATATAACTAATTATTTCACCTATGTATATAAATAATAAAAATAAAATAAAAATAGCCTTTTATTCCTCATTTTATCCTATAAATAAATAAAATATAAAATAGGAATAAAAATGTATAAAAATAACTAAGTAAAAATCAAAATTAAAAACTCACTATTGTACATATACCTATGTATAGACCTATTATGTAAATACCTTATTTTGATTTCCAAAAAATTAATTAAAATTCACAAAAAAATAGAAAAAATTAAAACAAACATTTTTTATGTTTTGAGTTTTTCATGAATCGGCCATTTCCTATTTTATTTTCAATTTCCAAGCTATTTATGGCGTGGCTGATTCCTATTGGTCCACGGGGATTGTTGACCGCCCGGTCAACTCCCCCCTGTGGACCACTTCCCACGGATCTTGTTCGCGGACCCAACTTCGCCCAATTATTCAAACCAGATCCGACCTCCATTTAGCCTAATCCATGGTCCTAATTACTCCCCAGGTATCCGGGAATCTCGCCCGACATCTATCCTAGGGATCCGTGCTCCATCGAGCCGGACCCGAGCTCTTCTTCCCGGACCTGCACCCACATAAAAGCCGAGCTCCGCCGCATTCATTCTCTATCTTTGGCTCGCCACTCTCATTCCCGTGACCTCCATTGTAAACCCCGAGGTGACAGCTCGCGGTAGCCTTTGTCGCAGTGAGGGGAGGGTGCCCCGACCATCGATCCGGCAGCTTTGCGCCGCCGTGCTCCGCCGCTTGCAGGAGCTCGAGCCTCAGGCAGTGACGACCTTCGAGGCGACGACCAGGAGCTAGCCACGCTCCAGCACAGTCTTCCGCTCCACCCAGGTAGCACTCTAGCTCGCCCATTTAGTTTAATTTCTTGTTTCGCCCAAATCGCATCTCCGTCGAGTTCCTTTGATTCCGGCCACATCGAGCATCATTTTGATCATCGGAACCTACGCCCACCTTCGCCATCCTCCGACGCACCTTCTACGCCCATTCATTCAACCCAGCTCGCCCCGGAGCTGGGATTCGAGCTCCACCATCCTCCGCTCGCCGGAGCTCATCCGCCCCGACGCATCCTTCACCTTCACGTCGCTTCATCGGGTCGAGGCACTTTGCCCTCGACCCGCGAAGCTTTTGGTTCACTTTGCAGGTCAAGAGGGAGCCATCTGAGGCCCCCTCGCATTCAGGCCAGGAGCTGTTTGCCGCCGACCTCGCCGGAGCCCCTCCAGGGCTCGGTTGGGCCATCTGAAGCCACCACCAGCTGCGGGACGCCATCGCCGATCTTCTCCGATCCTTGGAGGCAGCTGAAGAGGCCCCCAGCACGTGCACTAGGCCGGCGAACCTCGCCGGCCACTTGTTCTTCGAGGGACCTCCAGCACCGTCCGATAGCCCCTCCGCTCCAGTTTCGATCGTGTCCGTCCGTTCATCGGGGAGCAGCAACCACCCGATCATCCAGAGGAGCCATCCGGACCGCTAGTGCAGAGAGAGAGAGAGAGGCCACAGCACCTGACCCGTTAGATCTTCCACGTGGCCCCCTCTGCACCGTCGATCGGCCCACGTGCGAAGGAGAGAAAGGCGCCACTCACCAGGACCGTTGGATCATCTACGTGGCGCGCATCCAGCCGTCGACGAATAAAGGGGTAATTTACTTAGGGCCCCCTCTTAGTTTTTGTTTTCAGTCCTAGTCCTGTAACTATTTTAGTAGTTTTATTTACGTAAGGTAAATTGCACATTGGACCTCGTGCTTGTTTTTATTTGCAATTATGCCCCTGTGTATGTGAGCCCACGTGCTTCGCCACGTGCTTTGTCTGGGTTATTTGCATCTATTATCCTGTAGTTCTGGTTGGTTATTGAATGGGTAGAAACTTTTTGGTAATTGCTTTTATACCCCTGTGAGTGTTGTATATGCGCATGTGCGGATTTTAGTGGGTTAATTGCATCCAAGCCCCTGGACTTTTTGGTACGAGTTACCAAAAGGTCCTAGAACTTGGTTTTTATTACCAGAAGGTCCCTGAGTGCCCCAGGCACGCGCCACACGCGTGATTTGCTGGGCAAATTGCACCTGGACCCCCAGAGTTTCGGGTATTTGCACTTAAGTCCCTGTGCACTGTGCCCCCTTTATATTTTTGAATAAAATATCAAACCACCTCCAAATTCGATGAAAATTTGACACATGGCTCCTGCCATGCTGTTGGATTTTTGAGAATTTTTGAGGACATTTTTGATTTCATTTAGTATTTTTAAATAAATCAAAAACCTCTATTTTAGCTACTGTCTAGGTTTAAAAATCCCAAAAAAATATAAAAACGCCCCCAAAATTTCTAAAAAAATTAGTTACTGTTCTTTGTGTGTTGTTTGAATTTCTATCCAATTTTGGCTATTTTTCATTGAGTAAAAACCCTAAAAATCTAAAAACACCTAAAAACTCATAAAAATTATAATAAATAATCTAAAAATCCAAAAACAATAATGTTGGTGCTCAAATTTTCCTTATTTTATCTAGAATATAGGAAAATTACCTCCAGAACCTGTTGAGATCCTTAGGTATTTTATTTAAGGGTTTTGGTTCTGGATGGACAGTACCTCATCCTTTTAGCACTGTTTGATTTTTTAGAAAATAAAATACACCTTATAAAAATCCCAAAAATTCACCAAAAACATTAAAAAACCTAAAAAACATAAAAACATTTTTTCTTGAATTTTTGCTTGATTTTTGGTGTGTTAAATAAATTGCTCAAGTGTGCTTGATTTTGTTTTCTTTAATTTTCCTTACATATTAAAAATCCAAAAAAAAATATAAAAATTATTAAAAACCACTAAAAACATTTTGTTTTTCTTTTATTTCATTTTTTCTACTTCGTAGGCCCTAGGCCAACCCGTGCTCCTTGTGTTCGACCCTGGGTGCTATACCAGGTTAATCTCATAGCTAGGACCGCACTTCGTGTTTTGATCTCTGATTTCTTTCGCGGTTCGATATTTTTCTTGATACACCTATCCTCTGAGATCCGGGTCGCAACGACCCTTGTTTCAGTACCTTCACCCGGGTCTTGAGGGTCTTTTGGGGTGTTATCACTTACCTATACCCACCTCTTGTTTCTTAATTTTTTTTGATTTTTTTTGAAATGGATCTTTAGGAGATTTACTTAGAATATTAAATGGAATATGTGTTTCAAATTTCATGTAAAACAGACATTCCTAACAGCTCCATCGGAAGGGGCCGATTTCAGCAAATCTCAGACCGTTAAAATTTGACTGTCATGATGGATAAGTTAGAAGTCTCAAAATAAGTTGAAATTTGAATGACGATATGGTGATATATTGTGATCTAAATTCCCCCAAGGAATTAATACAAAAAAATAAAAAAATTTGAGGGAAAAAGAGTTGGGTGTAGGTAAGTTACCTACACATGGGTGTAGGCTCCCTTTTCCCTATATATATATATATATATAGAGAGAGAGAGAGAGAGAGAGAGAGAGTGGCGATCCTATGAGATGGGGATTCTGTGAGATGGTGAGATGGGTAATCTCAATCTCCCATTTTACTAGCATTCACGACATGAAACCTGGGGGGATTTAGATCACTATATACCATCATGGTGCTATTCCAAAATCAACTTAATTCAAGACTTCTGTCCCCTCCATCAAGACTGTCAATTTTTAACGGTCTCAGAATTGCTGAAATCGACCCCCTCCAGATGGACATGTAGGGGTGTTTTTTTTACACGAGATTTGAAACACGTATTTCACTCATTATTCTATCTAAATTCCTCTAGGTTTCATGTCGTGAACGATGGTAAAATGGGTGGTTGAGATTACCCATCTCACCATCTCACAGAATCCCCATCTCACAGGATCGCCACTATATATATAGGGACCCTTTCAAATGAGGTGGGGTCTCACCGAAATTGTGGTGAGCCATCGACCAGATTCGTCAGATCTCAATCTGACGGTTGAATCAAAAATCTCATCCAAAAGGGCATTTTCGTCAAATTGATTTCATTACTTTCGAGTTTCATTTATTAGTTTCAAATTACCATTATAAGCTTTTCTTGATTTGGTATTTTTACAAATGTATTTATTGATTAATTTCTGATTTTGTTCCAAACGATCTGAAATCAACAACAGTTTTGTAAATTACAATGAGTGTTTGTAAAAAATATTATAGTCTTTGTAAAATTTCATTAATGATTTCATTTTATTACTGTAATTTCATTTTGTAAATGGTTGTATAATTTTTGTAAATGTGTACATTCATTTTGTAATTTCAGTGAGTTTTTTGTAAGAGTATTTTTCCTCTTTGTAAGCTGCAACTTTTTTGTAATTGTGTATGATTGTTTTGTAAACAAATCCGTGAATCTTTGTAACTGAATCTCCCTTCTTTGTAAAATTCACGCATGTTTTCCATTGCGTTAAAGTTCAATTGCCATACATGTTTTCGAGTCCTGCAAAATAGAGAAAAAACATTGAGATTTGTAAAAATGTAAATAAATATGTAAATCTGAATATCAGTTAAGTAAAAATATTATACGATAATGTAACAAAATCTCGTTCCTTTGTAAGAGTGTATGATCACTTTGTAAATTTTAGGCGCTATTCGTAAAATAAACTGATCACTTTGTAATATTTCTATAGAGTTATGAAAAAATAGGTATACCGTTAGATATTGGAAATGTAAAAAAATTGACATGATATTGTAAAAAATATTCAATATTTGCACAAAACATTCCTATTTTTGTAAAAAAAAACTATGATTTGTAAACAACCTAAGGGACCCCTCCTCCGCGCATTTCGAATAAGTTGAAATTTCGAATAAGTTGAATACTTCTTTATAATTTCGGCAAAAGTTTTTTCTTTATTTCAAAACCCTACATCTAGGGTTTTTTTCCTTTTGTATCTTCTTCAAAGGGCAAAGAGGAGGCAAGCAGGTGGGCGCCGCCTCCTCCCTTCTTCTCCAATGGCGCTGGTGGCGGATGAGATCGGAGCGGGCGGCGCGGCTGTTCGCGGCGCAGGAGGTCGGGGTGGAGGGTCGCGCGGCGCTGCCTTGGAGGAGGAGGCGCAGGCGCGGGGAGGAGCGGGCGGCGGCCACGCGCGACCGCGAGGGCCAACGGCTGGAGGGGATCGCCTGGGAGCACGCGGAGCCTTGCGCGGGGGTCGCGCAAAGGGACGGCCGCCTGGGGGCGCGCGGATGCGCTGAACGGTGGGACACAGGCGGCGTTGGTAGCAGCGCAGGCCCGCGGATGGTGGCGAGGTGGTGTGCGCGGAGGAAGGCGGACGTTGCGCCGAGGAAGGCCGCCGACAGATGGAGGACGTGCGGCGGGGGGAGGACGGGGGGCAGAGGAGGCGGCTAGGCTGGGATTAATCAAGAGAGAGAGATATATATTAGGAAATTTAGTTGTCACATTCTATATTTAGAATTAGAGAAATGACCAAAATGGATTTTTTACCATTAAAATAATGTAATTAATGTGAAATTAATCACAGCCGTGTGATTTAAATTAAATGGATGAGATGGAGGGGCTCACCACAATATCGGTGAGACCCCGCCTCATTTGAAGTTTCTCCTCTCTCTCTTTCTCTCTCTCTCTCTATATATATATATATATTTATATATATATATATATATATATCACTACAAGGAAAACGAGTTGTGGCTACAGAACTATGCCTACGGATGTGGGGCTTGTGGCCACACAATTGGGCTCTGGCCACAACACGCCGTGACCAGTAGACGTAACTAAAAGTTTCGTCGCGAGAGTTCTCTAACCACGAATATATTGTGACAACTACAAGTGACCACAGAATTTATCATGGCCACACGTTTCCGTAGCCACATTCCATGACCACAACTCATTTTTCTTGTAGTGTGTATGAGAGAGAGAAATGAGGCTGACCCGTAAGGGGAGCTAAAAAATGAATGATAGAGATAGGCAGCAGTGATGCGTTTTCTCATGGCTCGTGGGATCTAAGTTGTCAACAACAATGGTATAGAAACAATCAGACCAAGCATTGGATCTGAATCGTAGGCGTTCCCATCATCAGACCACATGGCTCGTCGGTGGGTTGCAACTGCATCGTTCCCAACCAAAGAGAAGAAGAAAGAAAGATATGGCCATTGCAACAATTGAGGTCGTCATCTCCCACCCCCATCAATTTCTTTGCAACTACTTGGATACAGCTAGGGGTGTAAGAAAATTCTCAAGTTCGATATTCACTCAGGTTCGGCTCGCTAAAAGTTCGATTCAGATTCGGTTCGGAAATAAACGAACCGAACCTGAACACAAGTTTAGACTCGATTAAATAAACGAACCGAACCTAAAAATCATAGGTTCGCTCAGGTTCGATTCGTTAAAAGCTCGATAAACATACACATATACATATTTACAAATACTTATCCGTAGAAGTGGACTTATTTTGATATGAGTGGTTTTTATCCCAAGGTAAGTGATTTTTGTCTAGAGATAACTAGATATTTACGGGATAACTAGGTTTTATCTCAGTATAAACTATCCAAAAATAAATAATCACATCGTGTTTACAACATCTATCATCTATGGTCTTGTACTTTTCCCTTATTTATCTTCAAATCAACAGAACAAGTACAAACATTATTTATCGAATATCTCCGCATTATTCTTATTCATTATCCCCTTCAGAATAGATATAAAATATATTATAATTATACTTTTTCAAAGAGACGAATCCTTATCAATCTGATTTTTTCAAAAGATGAAGATGAGTTAGATAAAGAAAAAACTAAATGAATATTTATTCTAACTGTAAATACACATATATATTTCCATTTCTCTTCTTTTCACTCCTTCTTATAAGAGAATTCTAAAGTTCGATATTCGCTTAGGTTCGATTCGTTTAAAAAGAGATTCGATTCGGATTCGGTTCGAAAATAAACGAACCGAACCTGAACACAAGTTTAGGCTCGATTAAATAAACGAACCGAACCTAAAAAATATAGGTTCGCTCAAGTTCGGTCCGTTTACACCCCTAGATACAGCCCTAGCTATCTTTTAATAAAACAAAATTTTCCTCTGTCTAGTACCTACAATATTTATATATTATTAGAGTAATCTATGTCATGCTCGTCCAATCTTATTTGTAGTTAAATCTAAGGTTTTAAAAATCGAATCCAACATCAAATCGAGAAAGTATCGGATTTTGTTTTTATGGTTAGACTAATGGGACTGACCAGTCGAATCAGTAATGAAGTCACACTACAAAAAAATGAGCTATAGCGACGGTTTTGAAAAAAATCGTCACTAAATTAGCCGTTGTTAAATATATAATGGCGATATTATTCGTTGCGAAATGAGTTTTCGTACTCAAAATTAGCAACGAATATCATATCTGTCGTTATATCATTAGCAACGGTCCACATAGAGACGTTTATTCGTTGCTATTTTTCAAAATGTTAATTAATCGTTGCTAAATTTTGAACTAAAAAAATAGCGACCATTAGTTGATATTTTGGAAAATAGCAACAGATAAGTGTCGCTATGTGGATTGTTGCTAATGATATAAGGATGGATATGATATTCGTTGCTAATTTTGAGTACGAAAACTCATTTCGCAACGAATAATATCATCATTATATATTTAACAACGGCTAATTTAGTGACGGATTTTTTCAAAATCGTCACTATAGCTCAATTTTGTTGTAGTGACCAGTTCCTAAAATTCGAAAAATACTGAATCGTTGTATTGTTGGTTTGGTTTATATGATTCAACCGGGTAAAACTGGAGTAAATCGGTATATCATACAAATAAATATAAAAAGCATTACATCATTTTTTTAGATAATTTGTACACTCGTGTCCTTCCAAAATTTTCCAATAATACTTATACCTATATTTTTTACAAAATACATAGTTGTGATCTTTTATTAGCACACTTGTACTGCTCCCATATCATACCAATATAATAATAATAATATTGTGAACTTTTTATGAATACAGGAGCACAAGTGAAATTGCTCAAAATTTAAGGGTATAAATGTTATTAGAAAACTCAAAAGGGAATACATAATATATTGTAAAATTCATATAGATACATATTTTTGATGTATAAAATTAACAATTTAGAACTTTTAAACTATATTTATTAATGATAAGTATCATTATTTTATTGATTCTCATAGTATAACTATTACAATGTCTTCTTCGTTAGTTTTTGTTGGAAGCAGACAATCTCATGCACAATGTGGAAAGAGAAAGGCAATGCTCGTGTGTCAGGAAAGGACATGCGATAATGGATCATTGGCACAAGTGGAAGGAGAAGAGATAAAGGAAACTATAATATGGGGGTAGAATGAGATTAGATTATGAATAGTTTCTAAAGCTTGCGTTTTATTAACTTATTATGAGTTATTTTTTGTCATAAAATGAATAGTTGAATTGGTGGTTTGGTTCAATTGGTTCAGCTGGGTTTTGATCAATTTGGACTGATTTTTATTTTCTCAATAAGAATCGGGTGATTTAGCATTTTCTTCTTTCGGGTTCTCGATTTAACCGGTCGAACAGATCAGTTTTTAAAACCATAGTTCCATCTCAAGACCTTTTGGCGTACCTCTCAAGATCTGATCCCTTCCACCAATTATACCCAACACTTTTACCATCTTTGATATCTTATTGAGACAAATATTAAAAATTTGGTATCATATTGTTACTTTTTAAAATTTAGAACATTGAAATTGAATGTGTAGTTGAAGGTAGACCTGGTTAAAGTGCAGACCGGGCCGAACGGACCAAGGTTCTAAAACCCCATGTCTAGGGCTTGGGCTAGACCGGTCCATGGACCATACTTCAAGGAGCTCGACCCAAGTCTGGGCCGGACAGGCCCATGGGCCAAACGTAAAGAATTTTTTCTCATTTTTAATCTAATTTATAAATAAACAAGTTTCTTGAGCATTATCTAATCATTTAAGTCTAAGTTACCATAATATGCGTTACTTGACATGCAAACTATAAAAAACAATGTAAATTTGATAATGTAAAATAAAACTTGAAGTATATTATATTAAATGTATGTAAAATGTAATTTTCAAATACATATTTCTATATTTTCTAGAGGAATCGGGTCTTGCTAGGTTTTGTGGCACATGTCCCCAACCAACCCAGTTGATGGATGGGTCGAAGAACGGGTTGAATCGAACCGGCTCATTCATGAAATCTCTTGGCCCAAATCCAACCCATGAGCGGCCTATACGGACGGGCTCCGACACATTGACCAAGTCTAGTTGAGGATCATTTGTGTAATTTACTCATTTATTTATTCAAAAAGCAAATACAAATAAATAGTTTCCCCTCAATAAAAGCATTAACTCACAAAAGTTATTGGCGTGTACAAACTATACCTTAAGAGGAGGTAGAAATGAAGTAAATGCGCAATTTGGATCTCAACTAAGGTAACAAAAAGATGCCTTATAACCATTGCCATCAACCCACACCCCAATTTTTGGATCGACGTCTAACCTAATTTTATAAGATGAACGTTTGACGCAATTGAATTCTCTCATTAGTAACGTAATTATATTTTAACCTTGATGTACTTCATATTACGTCATCATCCCTATAAATTTAATGTCTTACACATGCGCCTTTACCTTTAATTCTCTTGACAAATTAGATCATCCTAATGTTAATCTGATCATGCCCATGATATAGATATCGAAATGGTGGATACGTCTTCTTTGCTCTTCCTTTATCCATCTCAAACAAACACAATAGAGAATGAGTTCATCGGAGATGCCAATCTATCATCTAGAGCTAGTTCGCGGTTATAAAGTGTGTTGATGGCTGAGCTACAAGACGGGTGTAGGGGATAAGAGGCGATCTTGGCCGCACCAAAAGAGTGTGGGGTTAGAATGGCCATGGGCATGTCAGTTGAGACGGTAGCCACACTAGGTCGGGAAGTTAGCACTCGTTGTAGGAAGAGCTGCAAATGGGTTACCAAATCGAAGCACAAAGTGAGAGGGAGGGGAAGATACATGGGATGGAGATACTCGAAGAAGTGGGGATGCAAGAGTGGTTCTTTAGGGAGGAGCCATGTAGAGGCGGGACGGAACTTGGGTGATGCATATAAAGGTGCACCAAGAGCAATGCGTGAAGCCAAGGACGGATTTAAGGGAGGCAAGGAGGGGCAAGTGCCCCCCTTAATTTTGGAATTAGATAATATATGTATATGTAATTTTTTTCCTATAGATTTTTAAGGTAAAAATAATCATAATATTTCATAATTATAATACCTCATTTGGATTTTTTGAGGGTAAAACTCGTACATGCCCCCTCATTTTTTAAGAAAAAGTTCAATAATTTTTACCAATAGATAATATGTCTCTTAACATAAATTCCTACCCAAAAATAATAGATTTTACCTCAAATGAACCTATATTGGATAATTTCTTCAATTGATCAATTTATAATAGATCCCTACCCTAATTTTATTGGTTATCAATTTTTTTAGAGTTGAAATACAGAATGAATCGATCTTTCATCCAATCTCATTATCACTTATATATATAATGGGTTTAATTCACAATCTAAAATATTAAATTTAAAAAAATCATTTATTGTCAAGTCTCATATATTATTCATTGCTCCTATTTATTATCAAGTAAAGTGGTCAAATGCACGTATATTCTTTATCGACATATTTTTCTTTATAGATATTAATATTTCTTGTTATTGATTTTTTTAGAAGCTATTTCTTGTTATTGATAAAAATATAGAATCAAGTTTTTATATTTTTTATTTGATACAGATTCAGAACAAGAGTAGTTTATGTTGTAATTAATCAAAATCCACATACTGAATTTAAAATAATTAAAATACTTGAATATAACTTACCTTTTTAAAAAGGTATAAATATCATATACAAAAAATCCTGACATCGTAGAACATATATGATATCAATTTATGTAAAATTAAATAAAAAAATATAGTTGATCAAAAATAAGTTCAAAATTGACTATTATTTTATAATGAATAAGTTCAAAATTGATGAAAAATATGCGTGAAAACTAAAGATATAATTTGTCCATAACAATTATTGTTATATAATGAATATGATTGTACTGTAATTGATAGATATTTTTTTAAAAACCTCGTGCCCTCTCCTCAAAAATGTTCTGGCTCCATCCATGCGTGAAGCACACTAAGGTGGAGCTGCTTGGAGTGGGAGTTTTGTCGAGGGTGGCATGATTGGAGGGGCTTCTTTGGTGTGGAGCACTCGAGTTTACGAAGGTGAAGCTTTCGATAGGTGGACGGGTTGGGGGCTCATCCTTGCTGGATTCAAGTTATGTGTAACGGATGAATTTTTTCAAGCTAATTGAATAATTAAATAAAAAATCTAAATCACATCACCATTAAAGATAATATAGGATAAGATAAAAAGAGAAAAAATAGCCAACAACTCAAGTTGGTTGTTTCTTATCTCTTATTTAAGTCCAATTTATTATTATCAATTATCTCATTGATTGTGTCTATAGATACCATGAGACTCCATTGACTTCCTCACACATTGCCCTCTTTGAGAAAAAGTAGAGAGAGAGAGAGAGAGAAGCCGACGATGACATTCTTTCGTCGTGTCGTTTCCGAATTCAGCATCGACAACCCTCTCCGTCAACGTTGGAGTTTGATTCAACGAAATTGAAGGAACAAGGATGTGGTCGACAACGTACGGATTGGTGGAATCTTGGTTGACGAATTTCTTACGTCGGCGAGGTATGTGTCGAACACATAGGATTGTTAAATGACATTTTGTGTGATCCTTAATTTAGAACTATAATTGAGATGTATGTGTTGAACCCTTTAGGAACAATATCTTGACGTGATCCTTCCAATCATGATGGCATCGTTTACGATTTATGGATATATTTTCCTCTCTTGCGACAAGAAGAAAAAAATGGAGAAGTTTGAATAATCCATCTATGTATCAAGTGTTCTTTCACATAACTCAAGGATTGGTAACCATGTTTATACGTTTGTTTGAAAATTGAGTTGCGCTTACCTTTTGACTCGGATTATTTCGAGTTTTACATATTGGATAATAGTATTCAAGTAATAATTACCGGTCAACCAATCATAAAAAAGGGAGTTAGTTTTAGTATCAAGAATTTGTTACTAGCTGTTGATGTTGAACGAGGAATTCTCACAATCTCTCGTCTTGATTTTTTTGGTTTATTGGTGTATTTTTTTCCTACTGATCAAACCTTTATTCATGTTAATTCATAGGTAATTGTTGTCACCGCTTATATTATTAATCTTATATTTATGGATTCAACAAGTATAATACTCTAAACCCTACTGTACAATATACTAAATAAGGGTTATTGGTATTTTTTTAACCACCATTCGTAAATATTTTAAAGAGGAAGTCTGTAATGTTTAATATATTTGACCATCTCCTATGAACCCATAAGCAAATTACAATGTCTATATGGCGGATAAGCATTCAAGGCAACTAACTCATCCTATAAATACTTGTGGCATGAATTTTGAATGATAATAGAATCGTCATATCTATCTTATCATACGTTAATACATCATGGTTATCATCACACCCGTTATATAAGGCATAACGTAAACATGACATTCCACATAAATAATTGTAAAAAATTATATTTAAATCTATGAGGACCAACAAGTGGGATTCTTTCGTTTGCAAGCTATTCTTGAAAATCTACAACCCTCCTAATGTTAGTATTGATTAGTTTATCTTACTGTTGTGATCATACATTCTTTATTAGATAAACAATTTATTATGATTATTGAAGCTATCAAGTCATAAGAAGTTGACAATAAGTTGTTGGCACCGACTCGAACTAAGGGGTCGTAAAGGCCTAAAGGGTCAACGCCTTCCAAGGGTGTGAGGCAAAAGATAAGTCCTCTACAGTTGTAGCTACATTGTCATGTTATGTATTGTTTATGAACCGCTTGTGCCGGCGGTAAGCCATCAAAGCCATCAAAGTCACCTAAGAACTAACAATCAAGACCACTCTAAACATGAAAAATGTCATGGAGATATGTGCAATTTATGTTAATATTATGTGCATATATACAATTATGTTACTGTTATGGACATATGTGTAAGTTCTGTTAATGTTAAGTGCACGTGTGCAAATTATGTTAAATGTGTATACATGCAAATTTATGTTAAGATAAGGTCATATATGCAATTATGTTAATGATATGAGCATGCATGCAAAATAAGTTCATGTTAAGGGCATATGTGCAAATTAAGATAATGTTAATGGTATATGTGAAATTTTGTTAATATTATAGGCATACATGCAAAATTGGTAAAAATTACGGGTACATGTGCAAGTATGTTATGTGATGCATGGTTATGAAGGGAATTTAGTTATATACATTAAATAAGTTGATTTATGATTATTATGATAATGGCTTTTGTGACTTGATTTTCTACGCTTGCCGGCTTGACCCTAACTCGGCACATACTGAGCATTAGGCTCGTAACATGTATTGTTAATCTTTTTCAGGAGAACGTGAGGATTAGATCTTAACAGTTAAAGGGAGACGACACCGTCTTCAAGAAGTAAAAAAATCGGTACAGGACTACTGTTGGATCAGTTTGGAAGGACATCTTTATTCTCACTGGAATAAGGAAATCGTGGATAGGATTTCATCCAGTTTGTTTATCTTTTTCTTTTATTTAAGGAACTCTTGGAATTGTGACCTCACTATTATGGAAAAGTTTTATTTAAGTTGGTTCTTTACTGCTCTTTTATGCTATGATTGATGCTATGAGGAACGATCCCGAGATTGTCCACTTTATTGTCGCTTCCGCATCATTCTCGGACGATCGGTTTGTTACATTAGGAGAGAGGAATGGGGAACATCGGTGCGCATCGGGGGCATGAGAATGTATGATGGCTAGAAGCGACTGAAAAAGGTGAGTAAGAGGATGCTAAATCTATAGTAATGAATATTATTCATTGTATATTTTGATATTTTTGGAATTGTAATGAATATTGTATTAGTTGCTACATTTTTTGCAACAAATCTTACATAACAAAATAAGTTATCGACTTTTTCAAGAAATCTATGAAAGGTTAGCTGATAATCAAAGCTATATATTGTTAGCAACAGAAAAGGCAATCACTCTTAGTTGCAAGGGTCAAAAATAAATTTGTGATGAATAATAATTCTTTGTTATAAATTTTACATTAGAAGATATAACAATGAATTCTGAAATTATTCATTGCTTTTATCGGGGTGGGGGGTGTCAAATGAGCTTTGAAGAATCTTGTAGTTTCTCTAAAGAAGTCACGAAAACATGGGCTAGCAACGGAGGAGGTCGGAAGAAGATGTGGGTATCTCATGAATAGTTCACAAGGGAACGATGAGTTAAAGAGATGATTATAATGTTATTGTGATGGTGAGTTTCTCTGGGATGCGAAAGATAATCTTAAATTTGATAGCATATAAAGGATAATACGGTGATTTTCTTTTGCCTTTTAGTGAGAGATGGAAAGGAAGCCATAATTGGTCGCGTTATAAGAATTAATGAGCTTGTAGGAGTTAGAACAAAAAAAATCAACACATGGGTTAAATTACAATGACAAAACTTTATAGGAGCATGTACGTAAACTCTCAAATTTTATGTAAAGCGAAACCACAAGATTTTGACCTGTCCGCTTATTTCAAGTTATTGAAATGATGTAAGTAATATTAAATTGTTGGAGATGCATCAGAGAAATATTTCAGTGACCATAATTCTTCAATGGACGAAAACAATCCCGTGCATCTCATAGTCGACCAAAGTAAGTGAAATGAAAATCATATTATTATTATTATTATTATTATTATTATTATTATTATTTTGGTTATGGTGATGGAAACGACCAAAGTAAGTGAAATGAAAATCATATTATTATTATTATTATTATTATTATTTTGGTTATGGTGATGGAAACGAAGAGCACTAGAAAACACACAAGATGTGATGTGCTTGTGATTATCGACAGATCTAAAAAAAGATGATTAGGATTGAAATGGAAGTGAAATCCACATCCAAGTCCTCTTGTTGCCTCCACAACCACAAGTGGGTATGAGAGAGAGAGGGGGGCGGGAGGAGGAGGAGGAGTGTACATTTTCAGTTGCTTGAGGAGACGTGAAAGAAAGGAGATGGAGAGAAGAGAGATAGGATCCTCCGCTGTAATGTGTTTTATAACAATGCTATTTTTTTTCTTTACGATTTTCATTTTGAAAATTCAATCTTATGGATTATATATTCTACTAATGTTCCACATATCTTTCAAATTTCGCTCAAATATAAGGTTGTTTGCTATTTTATTCTTTTTTGAATGAGATTTCAGTAGCTTAAATATCAACCAAACTTTTGACCATTAAGACATAATAGCAAATTGCCTCAGATTTGAGTGAAATTTGGAGAATACGTGGAATATTAGTTGAAGATATAATACATGAAGTTAAATTTTCAACATGAAAATTGCAAAGAAAAAAATTAGAATGGCAACACCTCTGCTGTAAAATACATTTCAACATGTGATACTATCTCGAGAGAAGAATAGTTGATGTGGCATTTTGCTTTCAATGGAAGGTCAACTATATCTAGAATGCCCATATCATTGGAGGCACCTTTCACTGCTTTTTCTTTCTCCTCGAAATTTCACAATGCCTCTAGATTTTGATTGGGTGCATGCGAGGAGGATCAACATTTTGTATTCACATTGTCCAAAGGTTTGCTTCTTAATTATATTTCGTGTAGTTTGAAAATTGTTATATTTCTTGTTAACTATGAAAACAATCAAAATGACTTTATATTGTGTATGCATCTTGTTCACCTTTATCGATGTCGCGGTTTTTATCGAGGTATTCAACTTTCTGGTTGACTTACTTATTTCCATCTTCATCCACGAGACGTTTCTTTAATTGCATAACTCGAATAATTTGTGTAGCCTGTTGTGTTTTGAAATTTGTAGAAAGTAATATTTGTTACTACTACATCGTTGTCCACAAATCATATAGCAAATGGTTATTTATTGCTTTCTCATGAATTTTGTTATATTCATTGCTTAAATTTGCAACAATTAAGACAATTTTGAAAGAGAATGTCAAAGGGTAACTATTAATTATTGTTATATCATTATATTCGGATCATATAGAACTGCTATGAGTTACCATTTTACAGACTTTTTGTTCTAATTGTTACCAACGTTGACAACAATCAGTAAATTTTACAGAGAGGATAGCAGTAGACAGTTGTTGATATAGAGAACCATTACGATTATATACATTTGTTGCTTATACATAAAATCAGATGATATATTTATTGCTATAAGCTTATTTTGTGATGTGAAATTTAACAACAAATAGCAATTCCAATTGAATCATATTCAGCTTTAAGGTCGAACATTAAAACAAATCTACTTTAGTACATTTTTTGCAAGAATAAGGTTCAATATGGACAATTGGATTTTGGATCTAATTTCTATAAATACGTAGGTAGTTTTTATACTTGTAAATTAATACAGGCACATATATCAATCACTAGTTGTTGTATATATTTTTGTAAATTAACTTTATATATATTTTACATAATTAAAATATAAAGATAACAAACACGGAAAATTAATATAAACAAAAATAAAAACACAGGATTCATAAGCATTTCAAACCTATAACACTAACCTTATTTTCTAACCTCATAATAAAATAGAAATTTAGCACGTGCCTAAAAATGTATATCATAATAATAAAATATAAAAACTAATATCTAAAATACGAACGTAGATCTAAAATTCGAAACCCTTCAAATACAAGTATAATATATGTTTTTGATTTCCAAAAATGCTAACTGCTTATAGGAACCGCATTGAACTTTGAGGTCCACATGAAAATTGTGGGAAAATTCATTTCCTACATCTTTCAATTGAAAATTTTTTTTGTGATTAGACCGCTAATTCCCTATACACATATCTCTTTATTTTTCTCCTTAAGGGTTTTTGTGGTGATGCCATGTGGCAACACAACAGCTCTCCTCCGACCATCATTCGAGCACTCATCCGATGACCCATCTTCCAGGAGCCCCCAGGAATAATGTTTTAGATTCATGAAGAGGATCCTCTGACTGAATGGATATTACAACATAGGTATTGTAATTGTCAAAAGAAATTACGATTTCCATTTCCAAAATCCAACCTTATGGAGTACATCTTCGACTATTTTTCACATATCCTTAAAATTTTGATCAAATCCGATGGCATATGATATTTTATCTTAAGGGTCAAAGATCTAGTCTGCATTTATAACTCCCATTTAAAAAAGAACCAAACTTTTGATAATTAAGATAAAATAAAAAAAACCTTTGGATTTGAACTAAATTTGGAGGATATGTGGAACATTAGTTGAAGATGTGACTCATAAGGTTTGATTTTGGAAATCAAAATCACAATTTTTTTGGAACAACACCTCTGTTGTAATACACATTACAGTAGAGGACCCTCTTCTTTAGGTCCAATGAGCGCGACCGACTTCTCCATCGAGCAGAGGATGTGTCCTCTGGTATAAGAACCCCTTCTGTAATGCAGGAGATCCCTAGGATGAGGATCGGACAATCCTCATAGAGGATCGGAAATCATCATCCAACAAATCCCCTACGTTACAACATGTAATGTAATAGCAGAGGATCCTCTCTGCATCGAGCAACGGTAATCAAGCGGTTGTTGGTGTGACCCGAAGACTTCCTGTCACGTCCCGGACCTCGAAACATGGGGAAAATTGCGGAAGCATCCCAAAAACGATGAATTTTTTTTTCGAGTCCAGGAGCGAGACAAAATTCAATAATCCATAAATAACTTTCAGAGTGCCATACATAATGGAAGAATAAAGGAAATTAACCAATAAATAAAGACTTATCAAGTCTGAACTACACAATAAAACTAAATAAGTCTATCCGTACAATGACTCAAGAGGATAGAAAATATCAAGGACTCTTCAATCCTGCCAATGGCCAGCCCTCTTGCTTCCCTCTAGGCTGCAAGGTTGTAAATCAATATTAGTCAAACGAATTTGACTAAGTATGCACCAATAATTTATGAGACATACCAACATAACTATATATAATAAGTAAAAAAAATACGATGACAATTCCATATAACAAGGACTATAAATCAATAAATAAATAATAAACTATAAAAGACTTTTTCAATTATACCCATCATTATGGGATAACAATGACAATTCAATCAGTTTCCTTGAATATCACAAATTTTGTGACCATAATATCAAAATCCATATCATATATATATATATATATCAATCCCATCTGTCGACACCGGACAGCCCGAGCTTGGATAGAAGCCACCCCGTTCCCTTAAAACAAAATTTTTAAACTAAAACAAATATCAATACGAGGCCTCCTATCCAAACCCCAATACAATGGACATCAGTACTGAGTCAACCGCCGTAGCGGTAAATTGTTTGGAAGTAGTGTAGGATTACCCGCCTACAACGGTCAATTGGCGGAACTAACCGTCCGCGCGGCACCCGGCCAGGTCAAAGCCTCTAATGGGCCAACAATGAACAATGTCTACTCCCTCACAATGATGGTGTCAAAATCAATAATAATTTTGCAATAAAATATTTGAATAAAAAAATACAATTTAACCTATATCAAAAATGCAATAATGTATCCATCTCTTTACATTTAACAACTAATCCATGAATAAGCATTATAGCTAAATATCAACTTGGCACCTAATTACATAAAATTGCTCGGACCAGAACTTGTGCAGAAGTGTACTGATAAGATCGATCTGATTAAGAAGAGGCTCTTAATTGCTCAAAGTAGACAAAAGAGCTATGCAGATAACCGTCGCAGAGAACTAGAATTTGCAGTTGGTGATCATGTATTTCTCAAGATTTCTCCGACTCGTGGTGTATTGAGATTTGGACGAAAGGGAAAACTTAGTCCCAGATACACTGGTCCTTTTGAGCTGTTGGATAGAGTAGGCGAGGTAGCCTACCGCATTGCATTACCACCTCAATATTCACACATCCACAACGTCTTCCATGTCTCCATGTTGCGAAAATATATTCACGATCCATCTCATCAAATTCATTATGAACCCGTCAAGATTCATAAAAATTTATCGTATGAGGAGTGCCCTTCACACATTGTTGATCGTCAAGAACACCAATTGCGAAAGAAGACTATCAAGATGGTCAAGGTTGCTTGGCATAATCACTCGGATAGGGAAGCCACATGGGAACTCGAAGATGAAGTTCGAGAGAAATATCCTGAACTTTTAGGTATGTTCCCTAAATTTCGAGGACGAAATTTCTTATAAGGAGGGTAGAGTTGTCACGTCCGTTCTTTTGGGGGGTCTTTTGTAAAAGTAATATTTTTTTCTAGTCCAGATCAAATATTATTAATTAGGGTTAAACCTTATAAACTTATAAAAAAATGAACACCGTTCAAAAGAGGATAAAGAAGATTTTTTTATAAAAAAAAAGAAGAGAATTGAAAGGTCTAATACCGAGTCAAAAAAAACGGCATGTTGTTATCTCCTCTTTTTTCTCAAATTGGTTTTGTTGTTAGTCCTCATACTAATTAGAGTCAAGACTACATACGTGCCTTTTTAAACCGGGCATGCGATACCCTCTCTCTATGTAGAATTAATCACCGAAATTTACCTTTTCCCTCTTGTGTTCTCCCGGTTCCATTGAATCGTGGTTGCTTGCGCGTAGTACAAGAGCTTCGATAATTAGATCCGAAGGAGTTTTCTCGTCGATCTGTTTTGAGGAAGAGATCTCTATCGAATAGGTAAACGTATTTCTTACTCCTTGTCTAACTTAGAATCTACTTGTCGTTCATGAATAACTTTGTACATCGTAGATCGAAATTATGTTTTCAAGCCATGCTAGGGGTCGTTCTCTGCATAGTGCATATAATTTTTTTAAATTATTATTTCTTTGTTAAAGTTATCAACCTATTTAGAACCTATGTCTTCTACAGGGTGTGACTTTTGTTATAATATCACGTTCCAAAAAAAAACTGCACATAAAATTTTCCATTGGAAATTTGACGCCAAACTTCATGAATTGGCACTAACAGGATCTAGCGGATTTTCTATTCACGTGCATTTTACTTGCCAAGCCTTCCTTCTTCAATTTTTTTTTGTGAAGTTCTTGCGGTACCATAAATTGGGAGAATAGGAATATTACATGGATTTCTTAATAGCGATGCAAACGGACTTTCTTGTTTCCATCGTACGAAAAAAAAAAATTCAACTATTAGCCTAGCAATACACACCTTATAACACAGATAATCTTAATTATACCCCTTTAAGATTTTTCTAACATATTTCTTATAAATTATAGACATGTCTTTTGGTGGGACTAATTCCGGTCACCCACAATCATGATTGTTAAAAAAAAATTATTTTCGCAAAATACGGATTTTAGGAGAACCTACTTTTCTATCTATTGTATAACCCAAGTCACCCATTATTAGAAAAGAAACGATTTTTTTTGATATATTGGTTAACATTTGTAGATAAAATGTTATTCCGTAAATAGACCTGCAATATAGTATATTTTAGCAAACTCGTTGATAAAAAAAATATTGTTTTGATACCCATAGATACTCGCATTGATATCTATATGTATAAAAAAAAGTATAGCAATCACAATAATTGGAGGGTTATATCTATAAAAAGGGAGATACTACGATAGTTGGGTTTTCGGATATTATGATGTGATGTATTACGGATTGCGCGTGACATTGAAATACATCTCTTTTATTTAGGTGGTAACTGATTTCCATCAACGGAGAAACATAGTGATCTATCCTTATCGTTTTGAAAGAAAAAAAAAAGAATAGAGGTATGTACATTAACTTATGTTACATACCATTGTTATTTATACCCCATATTAGATTTTATCAATTATTGATTGTTGCTCTTATTTAATCTCTTAAAATTCTTTGATTATACTTCCGTAGTAGAACTCTAGATAGTCAGATGCTAATTGATATGTTGCTTCATTCTTGTCTATGGATTCATTATTAAATGATAACGAGATTGTTACATTATCGTCTTCTGATATATATAGTTTAATTTGCAAGTTCTGATATATAGTTTAATTTGTAATTTTGTTTGTCCAAATATTTTATTGAAAATTATTTATTGTTTTTGACACCATCATTGTGAGGGAGTAGACATTGTTCATTGTTTGCCCATTAGAGGCTTTGACCTGGCCGGGTGCCGTGCGGACGGTTAATTCCGCCAATTGACCGTTGTAGGCGGGTAATCCTACACTACTTCCGAACAATTTCCGCTACGGCGGTTGACTCAGTACTGATGTCCATTGCATTGGGGTTTGGATAGGAGGCCTCGTATTGATTTTTGGTTTTAGCTTAAAATTTTGATTTAAGGGAACGGGGTGGCTTCTATCCAAGCTCGGGCTGCTCGGTGTCGACAGATGGTATTGATTTATACTTGATATGGATATTGATATTATGGTCACAAAATTTTTGATATTCAAGGAAATTGATTGAATTGTCATTGTTATCCCTTAATGAGGGGCATACATGAAGAAGTCTTTTATATTTCATTGTTTATTGATTTATAGTCCTTATGGAATTGTCATCGTAATTTCTTTTACTCATTGTATATAGTTATGATGGTATGCCTCATAAATTATTGGTGCATACTTAGTCAAATTCTTTTGACTAATATTGAATTACAACCTTGCAGCTTAGAAGAAAGCACGAGGTTCGCCATTGGCTGGATTGAAGAGTCTTGATATTTTCTATCCTCTTGAGTCATTGTACGGATAGACTTATTTAACTTTATTGTATTGTTCAGACCCGTTTAGTTTTTTTATTTATTGGTTAATTTCCTTTATTCTTCCATTATGTATGGCACTCTGAAAGTTATTTATGGATTATTGAATTTTGTCTCGCTCCTGGACTCGAAAAAAAAATTAACATCATTGTTTGGGATGCTTCCGTAACTTTTCCCATGTTTCGAGGTCCGGGACGTGACACTTCCAGTCTCCTTCTTGTGTGTATCCAACGAGCGCCAAGGATCCTTCCTCTTCTTCCTTGTTTTTTGGTCACTCTCACTCCCTCTAATCGCCATTAATCCATTCTTATTCACCATAGAAGCATCACTATTTCATCTTCTTCTGTTCGAACCTTCAAGCCCGATCCCCCTTCTCAACTATATATGGGATAGGTCATGGGATGATTCGCACTGCCTAAACCCACAATCGTTCCCTCTCGATCTCGTCGAAGGGGGAACCTTAGATCACCCCCTGTGATTCCAAAGGTGCAATCTCAATCGATCTGTTTGGCTTCTTTCTCTCAGTAGTAGTAATTGTTTTTTCTGTTTGTTTCAGTAGTTCGACGGGAGAGGTTTCTCCCTCTCCTGTCATGGAAGGTTTTTCTTGTGGAGAACGATGATTCTACACAACATGTAGTTATCAGTGTGTTGTGCCATAATTGCTTGGACGTAACCTTTGTAGATACTGAGATACCTGTGGTGGAATGGTCTCAGGATGGATAGCTTCCGACGGAGGGCATGAAATGATGAGATTTGGAGGGAAGGGAGAAGAGGAAACTCAATGGCATGAAGTTGTAATTTTAATGGACAAGAAGGGTAGGGTGTACTTAGCATATATTCGACGGATTTGTTAAACTTTAATTGTTAAATTGATAGGAGTTAACTACGTGATGTAAGAATTTATAAGTTTGGAGGGTTTATGTGATAATTACGAACAATACAAAGTCGAGAAGGTAATTTGCGATGTGTATAGAGTTTGCGGTGTAAAATTTTATAATTTTTTTATCTTTTTTATTTTATAAAATATTGACATTAAAGATTTAACTCTTTTAATATTTGCATTTTTAGGTACTCTTTCATTTGGTTTTGGACTAAGAAGACCTTCCAATATACGTAGAGAAGATTCAGACCTCTAGATATTACAAGAGGTCGGATAGGGGTTTCTTTGGTTCCCTTGCTTCCAACTATTCTGAGGAAATTATTTTCTACCTATGCATATATAGGTTGGAGACATGGCTTTATTCAAAAGATGGTGTGACCTAATTCATTGAAGAAACCCCACAAATTTCAAAAAAAATCTCTTCTCCATTCCTTTAGTATATTCCTTAAGTTAAGTAGGCTTGTTTTGTTCTCATAATGATTTTTGACCTACTTGATCGAGGTTGTGAATCTTGACACGTGATAATTTGTTCCTTTTTTTCAATTTTTAAATACCTTCTCATAGCTCCATCATGTTTTTGTTGTAAAGGATCATCAAGGTATATATTAAACAGTAATGATCTAGATTAACATGAATCATTTTAACAGCATCACATATTAACAAAAATATAATTAATCATTTCCGATTCATGATCCAATTATAGATGCAGAAAGGAACTGATTTATTATGCAGATATTACTTATTGTCGCTAGTCAATACACCATTAAACTCATAGAAATCCGTGTGCATTAAGTCCAAGATCTCACTATCTTTAGAGACGGACTAAAAAGACTTCCTATGTATTAGCTTGCACGTAAATTTCACTTTTTTGAGTTTTTATCAATAGTGTGTTTAGTGATCAACTCTAAATTCATCATCCTTTTTATTGAATTCAAGTTTATATGTCTCAATCTATTGTGCCACAGATCAGAAAATTCTAAATTATTAACAACATAATATACAAAATTAAAACATTCAGAATTTGAAACATTCATTGAATTAATGCTGATTGAATCACGTCTAATTCTAAATAACAAATCAAAATTCGTCAAATACTCTTTTCCATAAAAGATGTCATGTCTCAAAATAACAACATTATTACATTTAAAATTCAACTCAAAATAATTTCTAACTAAGATAGAGCTAGATAATACATTCTTCTTCACATCGGGACATGCAACACTCTATGTAAAGTCCAGACATGTCCAGAGGAGAACCTCAAGTTTACTTATCCTGGCCCTAGCACCCTGGCCGTAGAATCATACCCCATCTTCACAGTCCTACCATTGCAGGTCTGATAAGAAGAAAATAATGTTCTGTCAGAACTGATACTCACATGAGCTTCTGTATCCATAAACTACTCATTAGGATCATGAATATGATATAGTTCATGTTTTATAGAGGCATGCCCCTTGCTAGCCCCAAGTGCTGCAACGATCATATTTACTTGTGGACTTCTATCTGCAGTCTTTGGTTGAGTCTTTGGGGACAGGCAGCCCTTCTTCCAATGGCCAACATCATTATATTGCCAGCAAGTTTTATTCTTTGTCTTTTATTTGATCTTATCCTTTGATTTTATTTTATTGTTGTTACTATCCTTTCCCCATTTCTCTTTACCTTTCGAGGTTATGAAGCTAACCTTAGGCTTTTGTTTCATGTGTTCCACCTCTATGGCGATTTCCATCATCAATTCATCCATAAAAATCTCCCCCTTTCTATTTTTCAAGAGCATACCAAAGTCTTCTTAAGACTTGAAGAGTTTTTCTATGATGCACATGACTTGAAACTTCTCTGAAAGTTTCATTTCGGTATCTTCTAATTCATAGAGTAGGAGAAAAAAAAACCTATGTGCATGTTCTAAAACTAACTTCCTTTCGACCATTAAAAACTTTAAGAACTTAGCGGCGAAGTATTTCTCTATACCGAGATCGTTGGTGTTATACGTCCGATCCAATTCTTCTAATAGTCCCCTTTTAGTCTGTGTGGATGAACAATACACGTCAAACAACTTGTTGGACAGAGCCAACAAGATGTAATCATGACATATACGGTCGTGTTCCTTCCACGCAGATTACGTCTTCTAGCTATCGGGTGAGGGGTTTTCCTTATCCATTGTAGGGCATTCAGTTTCAAGCATCATGATCAACCCTATAATGGTTAGCCAGACTTTCGTATGTTGCTGCCAACGCTTAAAATTCTGACCACTGAATTTTTCAGGCATCCAGGTCATATCCACCCTTGATTTTAACATTGTGTCCGAAATAGTTATAAACTTGATTTTGGATATCTTCTCTAAGATTGTTGTAAATATGGTTATAAAGGCATATATTAAACAATAATCATCCAGATTGACATAAATCATTTTAACATCATCCAATATTAGCAAACAGATAATCAACCATTTTTTATTAATGATCCAATTACAATATACATATATGAACCGATTTATTATGCAGAACAACATATTAGGACGATATCCATGTGATGTAAAGAAATAAATAAATTACGACAAACAAAATAGTAAATGGATTAGTTTAGAGATCATTGAAGCGTCTATGAAGGATTGTCCTTAGATAGGATATCATCCCCCACAATACACGTGTGTAGGGTACCGTCGATCCACTCCTAGGATACAACGGCACACAATCATCCTCCGCGCACACCAACGAGATCATTTTCAAGCGTACCTAAGAGGACCTCTTAGGATTATGAAACAACAGCTGAGTCTGTACCGTGGGTCAAGTCGAATTCCCGTAACAATCTAATCACAATTAATCCACAGGATTAATTTATTCGAGCCTCTAAATAAAATCCGTAGCAAAATTATCGAGATTTGAGTCGGAGACAGTAGAGCACGTACGTGTGTGGCTCTCTGTTCCTCCTCTCTACTATTGTTACAAGATCTTGGGGTGTGAATTCATATATAAGTCCTTCAAAGTTTTAGAACTACTAGATGTGGTACTATAAACTCCACCCAAACTCCCCTTGTTTTAAATTTGAGAATTCTTCACTTTACCTCCAATAAAATTAGCTTCTCACTTAAAACCAATTTAGCTTCCCAACGTAATTAAATAGTTTTACCAAGTTAAAACCTAATTGTATTAAATACAACAAAATATAATTGCATTAAATACAATAGTTTTATGGTGAAATTTTCATTTTTATTTTCTAAATTAAAATAAGATGGAGACTAATTTAGTTGGTTGATCAAGTCATAAGAATCTATCAATCACATGCAAACATAAATAAAACTCTTAGGTTTTGACCTAAAGTGGATCAGCATGTGGGTCTATCTTCCTTATTATGTAAGCAAAAAATCTGATCAAACAAGTGATGCTTCTTATTTCTTAAACTTCAAACATAGAAAATTGGTTGAAACACGATCCTTTGCCAATTTGCATGCTATTTTCAAGCTACTAGTTGTAAAAACTATAGACAGTTGCAGAAACAGAGGGAGGGGGGGACGGGGGCCAGGCCTCCCCGAGCCTTTTACCTTCGTTTGCCTCCCTATAATTTTCAAATTTGTATATTTACTATAAATAGAAATAAAACTAACTTAGTTAGTTATTCAATAAGGGTAACTCCTTCTATTAATATCCCTCTCAATCTCTTTCTCTCTCAAACATCTCCCCCTCTCCAACATGTATTATTTATTTCTCATAATATAAAATATTTCTTTATATATATATTCTCATTGAAAAACTAGATTGCTATCATTTATGTGTTTTATGGTAATTTGAAATCGTACAACCTCTATTATATATGTCTATAAAAGTTTATCAATGAACTTGATATTTATTAGAAAAAACTCGTTATATGATCTTGAGTAGCTGTAGACTTTAAGAAAAATAAAATTTATTATACTTCTATTTGATGAACCATGTGAAATCATAAAGGAATACTTACCAAAATAATAGATTTTTTCGATAAAATATATTGGTATGAAAACTATGATTTTATAATTTCTAATAAAAGCATAATTATTTATAATAATAATAATAATTTTAATTGTCATATATTAATTATAATTTATAATAATTAATATTATTCATTTGCATTATATATTTATAATTAACAACAACTGTCATGGTCATCGCTAAAGGTCTGTATTACTTCAATTATCTGTCGATGTTTTATCATATTCATTGTTATAAACGTAACACAGAAGATACATGTGAATTTTGCAAGTGTATCCCTATGATTTTTTTCCAATAATAATTATGTTGATAACTTTTTTGCAATTACACTTGCTCACATATATTCTTACTATAATATCCTTTCATTATTACACTTACATCATTATATTACGGTAATGAAATGGAAACCTTGTGAATTTTATAAAATTATTGGGACACAAGCATGCTTGTAAAAAAATAACAATGGAAAAAGCCGTAAATGCACGAGTGTAAAAAATTCCTTGGCTTACTCATTGCATGTATTGTTTTCGTTATAATACTTTGTGTATACAATGGTTACGTTGGTATATTTAGAGCTAGCATGCATGAATTTAGTATTGATTCATATAATATAAGAGCGTACTTTTTTTAATTCATTTTGGCATCCCCAGATTGAAAATCTTGGCTTCATCCCTGGATAGTTATGTCCAACGGGTACTCGTTATCTTTAAGGATAGTGTTAGTGTACTCCAACAACCCGACTATGTTCCACCAACATTTTCCTTATCAATAGTAGCTAAACATTTTCAAATTTTGTTTACGACTTAATTATGCGAGATTTTGGCATTATCTTAGATTTTGACCTATATCAATGCAATATGTCAGATATACTACACATCAATGTAACTGAAAATCAGTTATGCGATCTAAATCATGCAAATAGATTGAGAGAAGAAACTATCAATTCCATTATTCAAGTTTATTAATTCATTTGATAAAAATGATAATTATCTTTATTAGCAAGCAGATAATTGCACATAGAGGTTGTTAAAGGATGTTGGATGGACAATCGTATTGGTCAATAGTTTGTTGATACAAAAATGATTAATAGAAATTTCAAACTCTAGTGCACTTTGCATGTGATAAATCCAAGATTTATCATCATATATTCCATTTATTATCTCTCTTAAACTTTTCAATAAGAACAAATCTTAACAAACTAACCTTTGTAAATAACTAACCTTAATTATTGTACATAACTAATCCTATTTTGTGCCCTTATTTTTCTGTGTTTCTATAATATTGTGTGTAGTTGTTTGACATTAAATACAAATAAAAAATATAAAAAAATCAAAAGAAATTAAAACAAGTATTTTTAATTATTTAAAATACTTACAAAAATATTACTATGTACAGATGACCTATTTTAACTTTGTGTTCAACATGAAACTTGTAGGTCTCAAAAAGATCTACAACTTTCATGTTTAAGACTTTTTCATTTGAAGCTTATAATTATTTCATTTTTTCTTTATTTTCTTATTTTCTATTTTTCCTATTGGATCACACGCTGCACCATTGCCAGCCACACGGCCCGACTTATCGACCTCATTCTTGGTTGTCCGATCAAGTGGATCAAAGAGTTGAGCTCTCTCTACGTTTATATCCCTCTCAACCCTTTGATTTGATCACCAGATCTGATTTGGATCCTCCAATCACACCTCCCCCTTGGTCGTTGGATCTCCAAATCCAACGGCCTCTGCTTCGTCTTCCACATTTGTATCTGTCTCTCCCCCACGTCGTGACTTATTGAGTACCCCTCTTCTCCCATTTCTTTCAACAACTCCTTGCTTCCTCTTCCCTCACTTCCACCTCCCCGACTTTGCCCACTCATCCCTCTCTTACAAGGCCCTCTAGAATCCACGACTTATTTCCTAGGGAAAACAGTTGATAGTTAAAAACCCCACATTCACTTCATGTAACCGTCCTCTTCATCTTCAAATAGGTCTCCACCTCAGCCTTCACCTCTTGTCCACCATTTCGCGTTCCTAGGCCTGGTCATCGTCCTCCTCCTGTGACAGAGGAGCGAGGAGTAGATGCGCGATGATGGTCAAAGGTCCAGGTGTTGAGCCATGGCCATTCCGACCATGCCACGACCGCTAGCTCGGCTATTTGAGCTACTCCCTCCGATTGGGGGAGTTCAGTGATGACCTGAGGTTCATCTAGAACCTCGGATTAAGCCTCCACTTCGCCTCGCATTGATCTTTAGAACTTCATGTTAGCTTCCTGATTCTTTTTTTTCTTTTTACTCCCTTTTAATTAGGCACATACACACTCACTCTAGCCTTCAATTGAACACCTCCACACCTCGCCGGACATCAACATCCCACGCATACATTTTTACTCGATGTCTCCTTCTACCGTAACCTCCTTCACACCGCCCCTTTCCTTTGTTGTCAAGTGGAGGACCCAAACCGGGACTCATCTTCCTCTGCCTGACAACCCTCCACCTCACCTCACTTCACTCGTACCATCACGCTTTGGTTATCCACTAACCCATCTTGCAGGTCCTATTTCCGTTGGCCAGCCATCAGGAGGGGATCCGTTCTGAGGCCTGCCTCTGGCGAGTGAGTGTCGACTCCATGTTCCAAAGGGTCTCGTCCTTCTTCCACCGCCCGGACTTCATTACTAGCTATCCATGATGCTTCTCGGATCATCAACGACAACAGAGGAGCGTGGAGGAGCTCCAGCTACTTTATCGAAAATCCATTCGTGTTGCAGCAGAGTGGAGGAGCAGGTCTGTCAAGCTACATGTGTCGTTGGATGGCACCCTTTAGGTGCCCATCTAACGACTGTTGACATGCCATGTCACTCGTCGAAGCACGAGAGGCCCAGTGGGACAGAGCCTCACCCTAAGTCTCCTCGGGCCACGTGGCAGGCCACCTACGTGGCCCAAGGCATCTACATCGGCCCCAACCGTTGCCCCCGGCCTCCATCCGTGTGCACCTCACGTGCCAACCCGGACCATTTGTAGATACACCCCCACACTTCTCCAGATTTGTAGACAGGTCCTAATCATGCATGCCTTATGTGGTGCGCTTGGAAAAATTACGCAAGATCCCACCAACTCCTGATAATTACAAAGTGGTCCTCGTACTCTTCAAAAAATTATAGTGAAGGCCTTGATGCTTAAATATCACATATATGTCCCTTCATGGGCATGTTTGTGATACATTTTTGTATATATTTTCATGTTTTCTTTCAATTGTGCTTGTAAACTATTTCATTGATAACATGAGCATATGGATTCAGTTTTCATTTATTTCAATTGCATCTTAATGCTTACTTGCTTATCTATCTTATGGCATGATTTAAACTATGATTTGACACTTGAAACATGGATATTTTATTCGAGATATATTTATTTATTGCTCAATTAATTGATCTTATTAGGGGCATAATTGTGTGTGTTTTTCTATGTGTATTTTGCATTCCATGTCATCATATTGCATTTTGTTCATAACTTACATAAAATCAACTTAAAAATGCATCTCGTGGCATATGTTATGTTTTGCATGGTTTTATGTGCATTGTAGTCCTAGATGAATTACTGATCACTTAATATAGATATTAGAATTTAATTGATTACTTAGATAGCTCGTGTCCATGAGATCGACCATGAACTTATCCAGGTTAAATATTACAAAATTGAGCCCCTCTCACGGAGACATCATGCTCGATTTCCATCGCTAAGTGATTGTATTACAACGAGATCAAATTATCTTAACCAATTAGCATTTCATCAATATGGCCTCACATAAATATCTAATTAAAATATATTTATAGTTTTAAATTAAAAATTCAAGAAAAATTTCAGCTAAGATGTATTGAAGTAAAGCGCAAGAATAAATCGGTTGTTTAAGTATTACATGCCAGATTAGGTCCTCACTAATCGTAAACAGATTTTCTAAACCGAATTCTTGACATTCTAAATCGGCCATCTTAGTATTCTTGATATGTGCATTAGGGGTTGGGGGAATGATGATGTCGCCTCTGCTTCGTGAATGTCATGAGCATCTACGAGAAAACAAGACAAAATAATTAGAATTCAAGTTATTAAATCGATAGAAAAATACTAACACTAAATTGATTTCCTCCTCAATTACGATTCGACTTGATTAATGCTCTAATCGATTTTTTTAGGTTGTCCAAATAGTATTATTGTAGGTCGATTTGTTTTCATTCAGAACTAAATTATAAAATAATCTACACAACTAAAATACGAAGATAAAACACAATGGTACGGTCGATCCATAAGGATGTGGTGGGTAGTGTTAGGTATTTATGGCTCGAAATTTATCCCCTGTTTATCATGATTACTATGTCATTCTAGGGATTTTCAAAGTACAAAATGGTTTTTCTGAAGTTTTTAAAATATATATTTTTTAAATATATGAAATTAACTAAAATATAATTTTATCCTAAAAAATACATCCATAATAATACCTGATAAAATATTAAAAATATATTAACTAAGATAAAAAACATGGAATAAAATATACAAGTGAATTACTTAAAATCAGAAGAACATGAATCTTTTTGAAACTTCTTGAAACTACATGAAAGAGGATACATTTATTATGAATTAAAAGTTAATTAAATATTGGAGAGACTAAAGTGAAATTTTATTAAGACCTAATTGTAACAAAATAAAGCTATAAAATTAAAACGGCAAACATGTATTAATTTGTGATTTAATTAAAAAGAGAATGAATTTACCATTTTTACGTAATACAAAATTTTGAAATAGGGAAATTAGGGTTGTAATTTTAAAATAAAATTAAAAACAAAAAAATAGGGGTGGATCTCTAGAAGAGGAACCCATCTTCCATGGTGAATCTTGACATGCACCTACGTCCATAGTTAATAAAAAGAATCTATTACTGCATGAATATAAAGAAGAAAATAAATACAAAGAAGAAGAAATGGGATGGGATTTCTTCATATTTAATGCTTGAATCGTGGGGGGCAGCAAACAAACAGAGGTGGACTGGTGGTCAAGCTCCCGTATACTCCTCCGAAACACCTGCAGCAAGAAAATTTTGATGGGTTCTAGTTCTCAACTTGAACCCTTGGCTCTCCCCTCTCTTCTCTCTGAGAATCAAGGCTATTATAGACATAAAATGATTGGTCCGACGCCTGTGCGGGAGAGAGGGGTCGCGGGGAAGCCGGGGCTACATTTGGCTTGACGTGAATGGGGTGTAACATGCATAGAATAGAACGTCAGGGCTGCGCGCATTAGACGGGCGGAGGAGGGGGGTTTGGTGGATCTTGGTACGCGGGTTGGCGGGTCAGCCAATCCGTAATCAAGTCTCATGTGACCCGATTGGGCAGGTTGGAGGTGATACGGATCCTTAGCTAAATCGGGTCAGCAGCCCAAAATCATTTAAAGGGCGTTTGGTCAACGGCACTTACATGCCATGGAATTTGAGAATTTTTAGGAGGACGTCCCTTTACATGGAATGGCCTTTGTAGCAATGGGATTAAACATAAGAAGTAGAAGTCCTTCAAATGGGAATCGTATTTTTAAGGAAAACCCAACGTGGGAAGCACGGATGAGAAGGACATCACTGACGAGCTTAACTCGTGAAATTATCTATTATATCGACCTGAAGTTATGAGTTGAGCTCGTCTCACTAAGATTTTTAATTAATATTTCGAGTCCCCGACGAGCAGAGCTCTCTCGTAGGACCTCAAGATCCATGAAGGAAACGTTTTCGAAGTAAACGTTCAAAGAGGGGGAGGGGGAGAGATATATTCAAATCCACTATTTAATCATCTTCAACGTTTTCGGAGCAAAACCTATTGCAGAAGAAAAACGTTCAAAAACGTCTTGCCACTTCTTTCTAGAATGCAATCAACAAAGTCAAAACAACCACACGTTATCAACGTCGAAAAGGAAAGCAAATTAAAAAAATAAAGGACTTCACACGCTACTTGTGTCTCTAAAAAATACATTAACAGGAGAAGCGCCATCTTTCCAATGTAAAACACCCACTCATCCATTACTTTCTCTCTCCAGAATTCAAGAGCCATACCTTCATCTAACTATTCTGCAATATCAGATATACCTCTTTCGACTTCTTATAAAATTCACAATTCTACACTTCCGTCGAGATAAAGTATGAGTATAGTGGAAGAAGTCAAGAATATCACAATTGATAAAAACTCATAAATAAATATCATGAATTAATTCCTGTGAATATTTCCAAATCAGCCCGTTGCCTCTATTTCTCTCACCGATGATACCCAACGCTCTTTCTTTTTCTAGAATCACGCAATCGAAAGTAAGCTCTCCAGCTTTCCCCACAATCTAAATTAAGGATAAGCACAAACGAATTCTCCCTCCTTCAAAATAATAACCATAACCCAAAAACAAACCCCATCCTCAGTTTAGCGTGAGGCAAAACACAAAATTAGGGAAAAGTCGCCATTATCTCTAATAAAAGCACCAAAATGTCCAAAATCCTCCAGATTGATAACAGCTCAAATTGCAACCGCCTAATCAACCTTCTCTCTCTCTACATTAAGAGCATAAACCCAAATTAGTAACCTCCATCTCTTGCACTCCCCCTCCTCCCTCTCTCTCTCTCTCTCATTAAAGCACGAGAAGAACCCAAACAAACCCCCTCTTCTCCCTCCCCTTCTCTCTCTACGTCCTCTTTCTCTCCAACAGCAATCCGAACGCAATCGACAAGAGCACAGATCATGCGCCGGAAACCGCCGGCGGTCGGCCCCCAGGCCACCGCCCCTCCGCCTCCCCCGGCGACCCCTACGCCGGCGGCGACCCCATCCCCTTCCCATCCCATCCGGCCGCCTCGTGCGGAGCGACCTCCGGCGCGCGCCCGCTGCGCCGAGGTCGCTGGAGGCACCGCGGCCAGCTGCGCCGCCGTCTGCTGCTGCTGCCCGTGCGCCCTCGTGGATTTGATCGTTCTGACCATCGTGAAGGTCCCCGCAGGGCTGTGCCGCAAGGCAATGCGCAAGCGTCGCCTCGCGAAACGGGGCGGCAGCGGGCCGAACGGGCGCAGGGCCCTCCTCGCGGTCTCCGAATGCGACGACGCTTCGCTGGCGTCGGCGGGCGGGCCCAAGCGGGCGGAGGAGGTTGCCGCGCAGGCGGGACACGGCGCGGCGGCCGTGCCGAAGGAGATGGAGGAGATGGAGGAGGAGATGTGGGCCAAGTTCAGCGGCACGGGTTTCTGGCGGAGCCCTTCCCAGAGGGATCAGTGACAGACACGTGTCCCGTCCCGAGTTGTACTCTCTCTGGGTTCGCATCATTGGTTTGTTTGATGCGAGAACCATATGCCAATTTGATTACCGGCCTCGTGATCTTGAGATCGATCCTATACTGATGGTTTCCTCCCTTTCTTTTGAATCTTTGATTGATCGTTAAAATCTTTCACCTCTCAGGTTGACAGACTCCGTATCTTCACCATTCCATGAAAAAAATGCCAGCAAGCTTGATCTGATGAACCCCTTCTTGATGATGACAACATGGAGCAGTTTTCAAAATTGCTTTCAGAAATCCAACCACATGGATTGAATTTATAAATATTGTTCTGCAAATCTATGGAAATTTTGCCTGATATTCTCGTTATTTTTTTCTTAAAGGTCACAGGAAAAATCAACATATAAAGAAATGAAAAGGCATTTAAAAAAGACCTAAAGCTAGAATTTTTGATTTTGGGTGAAATTTGATAGGGTATGTGGAATAATATTCATAGATTCAATCAACGTGGTAGGATTCTTAAAAGCAAATTTGCAAATGAAGTGCGACCTTTTCATCATTATGGAAAGTCGCATATTTTGGTCTCAAAAGAGGAATGTGTAAGATTGAAACCATCTTGCCTAATAAAAGTGGCAAAATCCATTAAACAAAATATGAAAAAAAAGATGTGAGGAAAGTAAAACATGGGTGTTCACATGCAAATATTGAATAAGATGTGATCAGGATCATGGGTACATACCCCTAATTTTTGTGATTTTCTTTACTCAAATTAAAAGGAAATAATAAAAAACGGGATGTCTCCTCTTTTTACAACATGATATGACTCGCACTTTATGGGGAAGAATATTTGTTTTTTTTTGTGTCCTAATAGCATGTTCTCGATTAACATTCAGAATATACCTATTTACGCTATATTTATATAACATAAGTTATTGTTTACAGCTTACACAATGCAATTTTTTATGACTTTGCAGATTGTGAGCAGTTAAATATTAAATAATAAATGTTTTTTTACTTAGCCATCTATCTTTATCCAATGTTAATTGTAAAATATAGTTTAGTATTAAAAATGTGATCTAAAACATTATGCATAAAAATCCAATAAAACATGATTGCATGAAAATGCAATAGAATAGAACTTCACAAATTGAAAATGAACGGAATCGTCATTTAATATCTGAGATTAGATGAGATAGGAAGAGATCGATATGTCCTTAACGAAAGGAAATGAAATATTTTAAAGAAAAATGAAAAAAGCATCTATAATATCGAGATCATTAAAAGATCAGGCATGTCATAAATGATGTCGGCGAAGATGACGGAGAGCGAGAAGAATGTGGAGAAAGAAAGAAACTTAGAATAAATTGTCTCTTTTGTTTAGAAATTAGTTGCCAGTAATAACTCCATTCCATGATAATCGGGTTTGAAAAAGGAAAGGAAAGATCCGATACCATAATGGCATATAGGGGATAGTTAGAATGGCGGTTTTCAAATGAAAGATGGTCTTCATGAGAGCCGTATATCATAATCAGACGACTAGGATGGGGGTGTCGTACCATATATATGGTGAAGTGGCACCTCATTTGAAGTTTTCCCCGTATATCTACTTACACACATATATACACACTATATCATGATTACTAAACTATAAATTCCACCAAAATAAAGGCATGAATACAATACGAGGACTCATATGACAATAGAAATGCACATGAATAAACAAAAAAATCAACCAAATAACACAGCTACATGAAATAAAATGGGAAGCATAGATACCTAACTTTTTGGAGGCCGAAGAGATGTACTATAAAAGTACAGAAGGAACAAAGCGATTTAAAAAAAAACAAATGCAAAATATATTTTGTTTACAAAAAAATTTATTATGTTGATAGACTTATGTGAGGTAAGAATAATGGTGAGTTAGAAAGAACAGATGCTTTATATGTTAAAAATCTATAGGTTTGACTTGGTTGTCTAAAATGCCATGCCTTTATGGGCGTCTCCTAAAATTTAGTCTTTGTATATTTCCATTTCATTCCTTTATTTTTAATAAATATATGACTCGAGACCAGCAAAACTTAAACATGAGGGTGTGATGAACTACATATTCATTTGTTGACATACATAAGTGACGCAAAATCCAATCTTAGTTTTTGTACTTCTACCTTAAATTGTGCATATTATAAAACCCTCGACTCTTAGGCATGTTACGAATAAAAGCCTCCCAAAAAGCATAAGCATGGAAACTTTAAAATTAATTTGGTTGTAATTATTACCTAAGATTTGTAGACAACCATACGAAGATTTTCTTTAAATCTTAAATAATTATTTCTAACATCTATGAAAACACCATATGCATAAATATATAAAAGAAGAACCTATGACTTAAATTGATCCATATAGTAAATTATACACAAATACTTAACCTAAAAGTAGACAAATATATATTATGTCTTACTAACAGATAAATGATACATATACTAAATGCAGATAGTATATTGATATATTGATATACTAGACATATATATATATATATATATCGTATATGCAAATACTATTATTATTAAAATATTTTGTCAATATATTTAAGGCCCGTTCGGTTCGGGAATAAGCAGGAATAAGGATTGGGAATAAGGAGAATAAGGGTCTATTCTTTGTTCGGTTGGAGGATAGGAATAAGGAGAATAATGTGAAATAAAGGTAGGTAAGGTGGGATAAAGATAGGAATAAGAGTGAAATAAGATGAAATAATGGAGAATAGTCGTACCACGGGGAACCATGTTGGAGGAAAATGACCCCTTATTCTCCTCTATTCCGGATCCTTATGCTTGTACCGAACAGACCCATAATAAAATTAGCTACATATAAAAATATAAAAATATGAATCCATATATACCTATTTATCTACATATAAATTTATGCATAATCATCTAGCAAGTGAAAAAATCTTCATAATTCATCTTATATCTCTATATATCTTATATCTGTATAACTATTCTTACTAAAAAAATGTTACAAACATCATATACAAATCAACAAAATTAATTTTCTTTCACATTCTATCTTTGATTTCGTGACATTCATCAGTCCAAGGTTAAGGGCATTCCCAACAGTCTGTCTCCATGCAATTCAAATCTTGCCTATATTTTCTGCCTAAATTTTGCATTACTTAAAATATCATAATTTTCGCATCTGGTGGCTAAATCACAAAATTTCATCTTTATTGGATTTGTCTTGATAAGATGCTTTTAATAGGTACAATTGTACTTGTCATGCTCAAAATTTGACAAAGTAAGCACCCAATCAAATTTCTAATAAATGTATATCAACTACTTGCAAAAAAAAGCAAAAGGTAAAAAGAAAATATATTTTCAATTAAAAATAAATTTAAATTTAAATCTATTTATGATTAAATAGATTTGTCATATTATTATTTCAAAATGTGTTATTGCTAAGTAAGAATATTGAACCATAATTGACAAAGTATAGCTAGGTTCCATGCATTTTTACCATGTTGTCACATGATCCTACAAAATTTACTCATTTAACACACTTTAGGCATAATTTATTTTGTATGAAATTATTTCAATCCTCATAATTTTGCAACATAAAAATATATGTATAATCATGGTTCAAGTGCTAATAAGTTTGCCATAGTAAATGTAAAATAACATGAATCCTTGTGGGCATGTTTTACCTAGCTTGGCAACAGTGATGGACCAAGGATTCGGGATGAAAGGGGACACCATATCTATAGGTCCTCTTACTTCCACAAATATTGGAAATCTCTTACTTCACTTAAACCAAAGAGAGTGATTCCTTTTATTCTATTCATCCATCTATATATTGCACAAAAGATAACTAAAAAACACATACAAGTTACAACATAAAATGCTAAAAATACATGCCAAAATTTGTAGAATAAGTATAATTAGTAAAGCAACTTGACGCCTACAATATACTGAGTTTAATGACACTACAACAAAATTGACTATGGCAATGAACAATTCATTGTCTAATCACACCTACAATATATTGATATTAATGACACTGCAACAAAATCATCTATGACAATAAACTATTTATTGTCTTATCACACCTACAATATATTCAGATTAATGACATTACAAAAAAAATGACCATGGCAATGAAGAATAATTCATTGCCTTATCTGTCGATAACAAATTTCTAACAACTAGTATCATTAGTTGCACAATTATGTTCTATTCTCATATTTACAATAAATATCATATCCGTGAAAAATATTTATATAATGATGATTATGCGTTGATAATTCATTTCTATTAATATATCAATGAATATGATACTCTTTTGTGAGAATAAAAATAAATTGGAACGAATAGTATTCGTTGCTAACCAATATTAAATCATTTATTGTTATACATCAGTTTTTTTTGCAATGTGATAATGTGTGGGATCACAAAGTCATTTTAAACTTGATGAGAAGGGAGTATGGGAAAGCAAGAAAAAGCATGGTGAAGGACGAAATTCGTTACATGGGATTTGCAGAACAGTGAGCTTGACACCAAATAAGTGGCACAAGGGAGTTACGGGTAAGAAGTATAACAAGATGAGTGACACATAAATAAGATCCTCATAGACTCAAAGTTTAGTCCGCTATAGAAAAGAATTGATAGGGAAGAGGTGGAACAAAAAAACACAATACTACACTATTTATCTATCCCACCGTTCTCTCTATTATATAGTTTGTTAGTGCTCTTCCAATCTCGATATGCAAGAAGAAACGAATAATAGGTGGGACCCAAATAGGACAAGTGGAGAGGTAGCAGCAGCCCTCCAGTTTATACAGGGCACCTGCGGCTATTGGGTTCGTGTATCTACGGCCCAGTTTATCCCTCTCTATTCTTGGGTTAGAATTCCATCACAAATCATAGTGGCATCACATCACATTCCTTATTACAACCCTCGTAACCATCCCAAACAGCTACTATTCGCATCAGGTTACCCAAACCCACCCCATCCTAGTAACCAAACAGGCCCTACAAGGAGAGGGGGCTTTAGTCATATGAATTATGTGGTTTATGGGGGCCACGTGCCCTACTTGCTTTAAGCTTGGGCCTGCTGTGGCCTGCTTGGCAGATAGAAACTTGGAGATCAAACTGCAATAAACATTTTCATAGTAACTTCCTTTGTGGAAATTGTTTTTTAGTGTAGATCTTCTATTTTCAAACCTCAGTTTCTTCTGAATTTTTTGGATTTATGCTGATTTTGCAATACATGTTTATGTATTTATATGGTTTTAGATTAATCATTGTGCATGCATTTGAAAAAAAAAGTTTGTTCCTCTAGATGGTTTACTATGAAAAAATTGTATTTTTTAATCTAAGACCAAGAATGACTCAAAATAGATCTGAATGGAGGCAAAGAATCCATGTAATCGACCTTGCTTAATGTGGAAAAAGGTTTTGTTGTTGTTGTAGATAGTTCAACTGTAGATAGTTTAACCATCTCCCACTATTCCAACCAACTATAATCAACATGACTTTGCTATCTTGGATCTAGAACTTAAGTTCAACTTGTGGTAGTATTTTATGTGTTCTTTTTAATTCAATCTAGAATTGATGTTAGGAAGGTAAGGAGGTTGGTTGCAACTTAGGTATAAAAATACTAGCTAGTTTGGAGTTCATAAAATCAATTAGAGTCAAGATCCATCTTCATATGATCCAGATGTTGGTGTAGATAAGATGATCATCGTTAATGCCAGCTGAAATAATCCAACCAAACCATTTTAAATGGGTCAAACAAAATGAGTTATGTGGGTATTCCGGTCGCATTTGATCCAATGGAGTATCCACCCAAACCCTAAAATAAATTCGAGTTGTCATTATCAGTGACATGTGATTTAGCACACCAGATTTGTAATATCCCGAACTTAAGTCCTCGATCTATTATCGACGAAAGCTGGCATTGACAAATTGTTAGGTTCATACTCAATAGAACTCGTTGACAACTACCCAAAATACTTAATCCCAACTTGTCAAGTAGTACTACAACTTATAACATACTCTCACATTCCGTGGATTTATGATGTGGGATTGTATTGAGTTGTTACAACTTTCCCCACTTATATTCGCAAAGTTCTCATTGCGACATAACCTGTCACTTATTCCAGTGACAGTGGTGGTCGCGCATTCCTGGTAGTCTTTCCCTCCTACCTCTTTGTTGGGGTGTGGCTCCACCTCTGGAGTAGTCCTTTCCATTATCAGAGAGAAATCAACTATGACACCATTTGTAACGCTATGGGATTAGGTTTCCGCTCCATTAACGGGAAAAACTGACCTAAGAACATGTTGGGCTCGAGCCAGATCATTGATAACCACCCAAAATGCTTAAGTCCAAGTTGTCAATTAGTAGTCCCTATCACTTATAACCCACACACACATTTCGTGAGTTTCCGATGTAGGACTATTTTGGAATGTTACAATTGTCCCCACTTATATTCACAAAGTCCTCGTTGTGACACAACCCATTACTTATTCCTAGTGACAATACTCACGCTTCAGACAGCCTTTTCTTCCTATCTCTTTGTAGGGATGACTCCACCTCTCGGGTATCCCTTTCCACTATCAAAGTGAAATCGTCTCTGATACCATTTGTAACGTCCCAGACTTAAGTCAACGATCTCTTAATGGAGAAAAGTAGCCCTGACAACATGTTGGGCACGAGTCCAATTGGAACCTTTGACAATCGTCCAAAATCCTTAAGCTCAAGTTATCAAGTAGTAATCCATACCACTTATAACTCACTCTTACGCTTTCCTAAGTTGCCAATGTAAGACTATTTTTGAGTTAGGGTGTTAAAAATCTGACCTATAATTTATAAGCATATAAATATATACATATACAAACTCACATACACATGTATGTAATGATAAAATCTAATCACATCTATAAAATAGAAAAACAAAATATGCTATTAAGCTGCAGGGAGTTGTGTGGCTATCACTTCCATCCATCGTTGATTATGTACTGAGATGAGTGCCCCTCAGATGTTGTGCCTGGGTAGAGGTGCAATTTAGAAACGAGTGACTCTGAGCTAATAAACAGGGAAGTTGCAGATCGACCCCCTATAAATTTGTTGTTGTTCGTAACTCCCATTAATATTTATATACTTTAGGAGGTAATGGTAATTTTTTAGTACTTGATTTTCAGTTATTTTGTTAACTTATGAAATATAGTTAAAAAATGAGATAAATCCAACGAATATCATTACCCTTCAAAAAAATCTCGTTATAGTTTTTAGTATTGAGGTGTGTTTGGTTTGAGGGTTTGCCCTTTAAGAAAAGGTAATCCAGCAGGTTTCCAACAAGATATCATTACTCAAATCACTTAGAGGGTGTTCGATTGGGGATTGGGCCTCTCAACCCCGCAGTATCACAGGCTTGTTTGTGAGGGAGGGTGCACGTGGGATCATGTGCGGGTTGAGGAGGGATTGGTAGGAAGTTCACACACATTCTCCCATCGCGCTGACCGCTCCCTCCACTGCCATCGTTCTCCGTCGTTCTCTCGCACGACAGCAGGGCACCTCCCACCATCGATGCCCTCACGGTTCTTCTCCTTCTCGCACGTATTTTTCTATCAAGTGGGATGGGCAGCCATCGCAACATAGTACATCCAACACCCCCCCCCCCCCCAAAGCCGGTGGTCCCTCCAGTGAGCTTATTGGAAATCATCGCAGCAGGGGATGAAACAACCCTTGGCTTCTTGTTCCATGTTATGGAATCTTCTCAGGGCTATGGGTGACGGGTTGTGAGGTCTTTATTGATGTTGCTTTATGGTGTTTGGTGTTGCATTGACTTGATCTCCCCATCTGCTTTATTCATTGCTTTCTCCTACAAAGTTGAATGGTCACATACATCTGCCCTCCTCATGCGGATGTGATTGCCATTATCCTACATATGCCCTCCTCCCCCTAGTGGTCTTCACTACAATGGCTTTAGATATGTGTTCTAGGGCTTCCAATGTAAAGTCCTAAAACTCAACTTCCTTGATCCTACCATTCATATAGATATTTTGTCTTAATGCCAATGAGATGAATCCAACGAAAGTTGTTTCGTCTTAATCGGAGGCTATTTCGAACAGTTACAGATTTTAAAAGTAAACGAGTTTGACGTCAGTTAAGCCATCATTAGATCTTAATCACATTTATTATTAGTACTAACAAATCTTAATTAAAATGATCATTAAACATATTGATCATGGTTAAGGATTGTTGATCACGGATTAGTAGATGCTAATTACGATTACAAATAATTAATCACAATCAGTGTTAATTAATCGTAATTAACACTAATGAAGAGTCGGTAGCAAAACCATGCATTTCATGAAAAGCTTGAACGAAACCATGAGCAAAAATCATGGGCCGTGAAATCACGGTATTGAAGGAAATCATGATTTTGGGCAAAACCATGGGTGAAAATCATGGATTCTAAACCATGATTTTTGGGGTTTGGGAGACAATAAAAATGTCTACCCCTCCCTTCTCTATGACTTTCATTCCATCCACCACCACCTCAGGAATACGATTGAGAGGCTGAGGGAGCGGAGAGAGCCGGGGAAGAAGCGTTAGAGAAGAACTTTTGGGAAGAAGAGGAGAAGGAAGAAGAAGCACTTCTCTACTCAACGACTTCAGGAAGGAGGTAAGTAGGCATTTTTAATTCATATTTCAATTTGTTTCTTCAAATACTAGTGCTTTCTTTCGTGTTTCTCTATATATAAGGGGAGACTCTATCAAAATATTCCTTGAAATATCACTCAATGTACGGGGAGACACTGTTGAAAATTTCCTTGAGATATCACCCGATATAAGGGAAAACTCTGCTAGAATTTTCCTTGAAATATCATCAAATATAATGGAAAATCTGTAGAAATTTTGAGAAAATTCATGTTCTTCACGTTCTTCATGTTCTTCGTTCGTTTTTCACGTTCTTCTTGTTCTTGACACGTAAATGAAATTTTATCATTTTAGGAGTTAATAAGCCCCTCATTGAACATGAATCAAGGTAGATCGATACTATTTTGAAGTTAACACGATCAGGTAACAAAATCGTGCCTCTTGTTGTTGGGTTTTAAAGTAAAGTGGATAAAAAATTCTGTTTATTGTTTTCTTTCTTATGAAGAACGTTCACATGCTTATTCCTTGATTTATTTTACTCTAAAATAATTTCTAAAATAAAGCTAGTGTAATGAATCGTCCTTATATCTTTTATGATTTATGTTCAATATTATATCGATATTAGGTGAAAATTGACATGGCATAAATAGAATCTTGTTACAATTTTCATATTATCTTTTACGATAAGGATGACTTGAAGTAGATACTACTGGTCGGACATGCAACCTGTAGGTTTGTCAGAAATAAATCTATATTGGCAAGTCATATCTAGGTGGTACATGGTTGCCTGGATATGTTGAACGCGAGAAATAAATTATTTCAATGCATCGTACTTGGTTGCCATTAGGCATGTTGACTAACTGAAGATATGATCGTGCCATGTGGAGCAACGGGTGGTTTAATGGCAATTGGGTCACGATAAAATGTATACAAAAAGCCGTTAGTATATGTAATTAAAGGTTAGCATGTGATTTTAAGCTACCAAGTCCTCGAGGACAGTGTGCTTCCTTATTTGTTAGGTTGATGGTTTGGAACCCTGGATAATAAATAAAAATGAAATTATCAGGGTAGTATTGGAGGATTGGTTGAGATGATGTGTTACGATATAAGCTCACCATATCAACGCAATCTCCAATCCTGAAGTGTCCACATATTCAAAGTCCATAAGAGATGAGGGAAGTCACCTGGACTACTCCCCGATGTGGAATAGAAAGAATGGGATTTAATCTGATGAGAAGAAGTGAAACTTTCTGGTATAATAAGTTTTGCTGAACTATACTATTTCTTTACTTTTCTCTTTTTTGTTACTTAACACTCGCTAATCTTTTTCCTATGATTTTTGGAAACTCAAAAGGTATCAGTGATCCATCACAAAGACCTTAATCAGTTAATCAGTCAGCCAACAGTAGTAGCTTATAGTATAAGGTAGTTAGTAGTTCTTTAGTACCATTTTTCTTTCATCTTGATGTACATGTAAAAGAATATGACAGGACATGTTTTCTATGTAATCCTTATTTTATGAATGGAATAAAAATATGAGATGCTCTCTATGTAGTATTTTTATTGCAGTCTGTTTCTGAATGATACTTATTATTATTGGATAAAGCTATTGCTGAGCAACCATATCCTGTAAATGGGAGGATCTGACGACCCAGATCTGAGATCTTGATAAATTGGTATCAGGGTCTGGTTACAATAGTAGCCTATTCGATAATTTATAGCCATACGTGGTATTCAGAAATTAAGGATATGTTAAGATCCTTCGATCTTAATAACTGGCTGCAAAAATATTACCATTCACAAATTTGTGTCCCAAATGTACATCATGTTAGGTAGAATAATAACTAATCAATTGCATTGATTCACTTGAAGATCATGGCAGGTCAGGACTTGGCCAGTAAGATAGCTCCGATGATGGCAATGCTCCAAGAGATGGGGCAAAGGTAGCTGGAATTAGAGTGAAGACTCAATGCCCAAGCTAAGAGACCCGAGGCCTCTAGACCTGTGGATGCTATGGTTGAGGCTTTTGTTCATCTTTTCGAGAAAGAATCTAGTTATCATCATTCCACTGAGTCTGTCCCTACCTCAGCCGAAGGAGCAATGGAGAAGGCTCTTCGTTGACACCAAAAAATTACTTGACTCCTACCATAAAGATAAGATTTTAATAGAAGTACAAAATCCTCATCTAATCATGAGATTATGAAGATAAATATTTTAAATTAAAGAAATCTTAGATAACTGTTGAAGGCTAGAATTTATGCGTTAACACTTCACAAAAGTGTGAAGATCGCATCACATGCGATCAAAAGCGATTAGTCACACTAGTTGCTCGGGGTAACAGAAATTAAAATTTCAATTAAGGATGAAATCACATGATATGAGAACCATTCTCATATCATTTCATCACGTCAGAAACGAGTAATAGAATTGCCACTTGAAGTGTGTTTGTGATCTCATGTCTCTAAACGAAGAGACTTCCTGTCTCAAGTCTGATCCGACGAAGGATGCACTTGCGGGTGCGTGAATGAGACATGTGTTTCTCGCAATCCAAGTTGAAGATCTAAGCGTAGAACCCCCCCCCCCCCCGATTAAGTCTTACAAAATATGTCACCTTCCTCATGAGAACGAAGCACCGAAGAAGGCAAAGATCCATGAGTAGTCGATTCAGCAGCATAACGATGATGCGATGACAATGATGCTCTCAATAACAATAAAGTGGATGCCACAATATTGAGAGAGAGAGAGACGATATGGATGTGTATATGAGAGAGAGAGAGAAAGATTTGTTTCTTTCAACGTGTGAGTTGATTTTGTAAAGAATAACTTAGGGTTAACTCTTCTTTTTATATGAAATTGGATGGCTACGATGTACGCCTAATACAAATCAATGACCATGATTTTGTTGCATAAATTTGTAATAACAATTAATTAATTTTAAAAAAATAAATATATTAAGTAATATTCAATCAATTTGAATTCAATTAAATCAATTCATATGGAATAATATGGAAAGAAGTGTATCCTCCTTACATACATAGAGTGGACGACCACCATGGAGAGATTCTCTTGATGGTTGTCCACACCTTATTTAGTATGGAGACTCTATCCTTTCAATTTGATGAGATCTCATATCTCGTCAATATTCCACATGTGCAATAATTATTATTATTAGTATTCTCACCAAAATAATTCCAAATTATTTTGTGACAATTTCAATCATGCTATTGATCAAGGTTGCAGAAAGTGGTAGTCGGTACTCGGTCGGCAGGGTCACTGACTAAGGATTAATCGGCAGTCAGACAACTAATCGGATTTAGTCCACCATTAGTTGATTTTGAATTTTTTTAATTATTTTAAATATATAAATCATTGTGTATACATATGTTCTTATATATTTACATTGATTTGCACATTTTCTATACTACCATAATGAAATAAAAGAAGTAATTGACTTTAGATATAACATTAAGCATATTAGAATAAGTTTACTTTTAAAAAAGTCAAAAAACTAAAAAATAAAAAATTCTCTATGTAAAAGTCGGCCTTGTAGTCGACCGACTAGGCCGATTAGTCAACGTGATTAGTCCGACTAATGGTCGATTAGGCCTAGTCGAGTCGGTTATCCCCCCTTCTCGAATAGTCAGGCCGACTAATCAGCCTAGTCGACCGACTTTTACAACAATGCTATGATAATTATGAATATATTCATTCATCTAATATTAAATTTAAATGAAACATTTATATTTATTTGTACAATGTGAATTCAATTCACATTTAATTGTATAATGTGAATCTAATTTATATTACCATATAAATTGTAAATCATATTTACAATTAAATATCTCCATGATATTATGAATCGAGTTTATAATGTAAATGTACTTATTTTGATAGTGCTATCCACGTTAACCATATTTATGATAATTAAATCCAATTTGATTATCTAACATTTCTCTCTTCATGTGTCCAAATAATATGAAGCACATCCACATTATTTTTGTAAAAGATATTTATGTATCAATTTTCCAATGCTCGGACATATTATTAACAATGGAATTATTCTTGAACTCTTTCAAGAATAATGTGCTTTCTCCACGATACTTGGAGATAAGGACGGAGGCCATTGTACATTCCATGTATAGTGACTTACATTTTGAGATCGTGTCTCATATCTAGATCTAGGGGACATCTCATAGATGTTTGATCAAATCAAATTGTAAGTCTAATCTTCTCATTGCATTCAGATCATATTCAGATCAATGTCCAATATTTGACTAAGATCAGACTGCTAATCTACTGAGAGGAGTCGTTAAAATCCAAACATGTTCCATCACTCCCTTGGAATAGAAGCGTCATGGTTAAACAATCGTTTATGATCACATCACCCTTGAATATTCCTAATACCCGTATATCCTACATATTAGAAGACGTAGAATAAACCCAAAGTTTTAGATTATATTTAAAACTATCTTCTTTAAGGTTTTACCATTAAATTTCTAATTCAGTCATTGGGAGTTAATATCGATCATATGCTTTTGAAAAGCATATATCGTACCTGAAAAATTGTATCATGCTTCCAAACAAGAAGAACATGCATGGAATTTGATCGGTCTCAATACCTCAAGAGTGAGCTTATGTCCTCCAGTTCAGTAGTGAACATGTATGATCCCTTTGAGAGATTGTATTACTCATATGCCCATGTATGTACACCAGCTCACCGGTGTATAGACCGTGATTAGGTCATCAATCTAATGGTTTGCCTAGTGCATATACTTAGACATATAGTAACATAGTTATCTCCAGTCAGAGGAGGTGTGCCTATATTGTGATAGTATACGACATAGGTCTTCGTTATCTCAATCTCGTTAAGTCAACTATTTGTCCTAACTTACCTGGCACCTCTAAATCTTTATTCCTATGCAGAGGACATGCATCAAGAGGTTGGTCAGACATCATCCTTTAGAGAGGGATTGACATCTCCTTCTCGAGTTGGGGATTCTTTCTTAACAATTATTTGATGGTGCTTGATGAGTCCTCAATCTAACTCTTTAGATATCATCCAAGCACTGGCCTCTATGATTCAACCACTGAATAAAAAATGGTATGATTATTAATATGGCCATGGTACATAACCCTAATTATGCTAAGGGACATTATAAGTGCATTCATTCATTTAATCTCAGAAAGATTGTAAAAAAATAAATCAATAACCTTTATTGATATATCAAATATTACAATAACATTTATTGCAGAAATGGTTCGTCACAGGCTCGCATAGCTAATAATCTCCCACTAGCCCTCGGAACTATTCAGGTACAATTTTTAAACACATGCACATCACATGTTGGTCGAAAACCTTTTGGGATAAAGGTTTGATAAGGGGATTAGCAACATTATCTCCAGAGGCCACCTTAGCTTTGAATCTCCTGAATGATGTTGTATTTTCTTTTCACGTGCTTGCTCTTCTGATCCCATCTAGGTTCCTTCACTTAAACTATGGCTCCCTGTTATTGTGGAGCAGCAGGATGCAAGTATCAGAGGAGACTACGCCTATTCCAGGATGAACTTGTGTAACCACACTTCCTCCGTTGCAGCATCCGATGTGACAATATATTCAACTTCTGTTGTTGAATCAGCCGCAGTGTCCTACTTCTTGCTTCTCCAGTTCACAACACCATCGTTCAACAAGAACACAAACTTTGAAGTTGACTTGTGATCATCTATATCATATTGGAAGTCTGAATATGTGTATAGTAAGACTTGGAGATCACCATCTCCATAGACCAAGATGTAACTTGGGTCTGTCTTAGATACTTAAAGATGTTCTTCATAGCATTCTAGTATTGTTCTCCATAGTAGAATCGGTAATGGCTTACCACTCCTGTTGCATGGCAGATATCTAGTTGTGTGCATATCATGGCGTACATTAGGCTTCCTACAACTGATGTGTAAGGGCATCCAACCATGGCTTTCTTATCCTCAACACTTTGAGGAGTCATCCCTTTAGATAGATGTATACATATCTTAAGGGAAGGAAGCCTTTCTTGGAATTCTCCATATGTAAACATTCCAAGATCATCTTAATGTATCCATATTGTGACAATACCAAAATCATCTTTTCTCTATTTCTGAACAGCTTCAGACCCAAGATATAAGACGTTTCTCCAAGATCTTTCATCTCGAAGGTATGGAATATCCAGATATTAACACTAGTCATCATCCATGTATCATTCCCAATGATAAGGATATCATCTACATAAAGCTCGATGAACACAATGGAGATCCTACTAAGCTTCTTGTACACACATGGTTCATCAAGATTCTGAATAAAATCATAAATCTTTATGGTTTTGTCAAATCTGATGTTCCAGTTACGAGAAGCTTCTTTGAGATCATAGATGGATTTCTTCAACTTGCATACTTTGCCTTCCTCAGTTATGAAGCCATGGGGCTACTCCATATATATCCTCCTCGAGGTATCCATTGAGAATGTCGTCTTGACATCCATCTGCTAGATGTCGTCATCAAGATATGCAGTTATAACTAGCAGTGCCTTGATGGATTTAAGCATAAGCACAGGAAATAATGTCTCATCATAATCAATACCTTCTCTCTATATGTATACCTTGGCTACGAACCGTGCCTTGAAGGTTTCTACCTTCCCGTCAGGTTCTCTCTTTTTCTTGAAGATCTATTTACACCCAATAGGTTTTAACCCTCTAGGTGGATCCTATAGGGACTATACATCATTCTTGTACATGTAGTTTATTTCAGACTTCATTGCTAGCATCCATATATCCATGTCATGATCCACGAATGATTCATCAAATGAAGTTGGATCATTGTCAGTTTCACTTGACACATGGAATACGTACCTTTCAAGTGATACAACCACCCTCAAACTCCTTCGAAGTGGCACGGGTGTTTCATCTTTATTTACATCTTCAGCTTCTGATTCAGGAAGCTCAATATTCTCAGGGGATTCATGAGTTCCTTTAATTCATTTTTATCTTGACTCTTAAGAAAGTCATCCTCTAAGAATTTTACATCTCTAGAGATGAAAATCTTTTGAGTCTCAGGGTCTTAAAATTGGTATCCAATACCGTCCTTTACATACCCAATGAAGTAGCACTCTCGAGTGCAAGATTTCGGCTTACTTGCATCTACGTTCTTTGCATGGACCAAGCAACCCAAATTTTAAGTGTTTAATACTGGCTTGGTTCCAAATCAAAGCTCATGAGGGGTTTTGGGTACAGATATGCTATGAATCTTATTTATGATATATATTACAGTCTCTACTGTATATCCCCAAAAATTAAGAGGTAAATATGCTATACTCATCATGAACGAACCATGTCCATAATGATCATGTTGCATCTTTCAGCAACATCATTTAGTTTGGGAGTTCCAGGAGGAGTGAGATTGGATACAATTCCTCTCTTTGAGGTATTCCTTAAATTCATCTGAGAGGTACTTGTTACCTTAGTCAGATCAAATCCGTTTAATCTTCATATCGATTTGGTTCTTAACCAAAGCTATGAATTCTTTGAACTTTTCAAATGCTTCAGATTTATGATATAATAGGAAGATAAACCGGTATCATAAATGGTCATCAATAAATGTCAAATAATATCGATGTCCACTTCGTGTTGTGGTATTGAAGGGACCACATACATTGATACGTATTAGGTCAAGAATATCCTTGCATCATGTACCCTTATATCTGAAGTGTGCTCTGATCATTCTACCTCGAATGCAATGTTCATAGGTAGGTAAAGTTTGAACCTATAGAAAATATAAGGGTCCATCCTTTATCAACCTACTGATCCTATAAACAGATAAATGACAAAGCCTTTGATTCCAAATCATATTAGAATGATTTCCGTCCTCTCAAGATCTTTTAGAATTTTTATTAGTGAGTGTTACATTCATGACAGATTCATTAATGCATAATTCATAGAGTCCACCGGAAGTTAGAATATCATCTGCAATATGTTTATCATAACGATTTATGACAAGATTCTGATAGAATATGAACGAATATCCATTTCTAACTAACTTAGATACAGATAATAAGTTCCTTCTTGTTGTACAAGGGAGCTCACGTAGAGCCATTATATAATAAATGTTATTGCAAATATCATTCCCTGATTTGAAATGAAGAATAACTAATTTGCATAGTAGGTACCTTAGTACAATTAGGGTAATGTACCATGGACATCTTAATGATCATACAACTGTTAGTTCCATAATTGAATCATAGAGGTTGGTGCTTGGATGAATATCTAAGGAGTTAGATTGAGGACTCAACAAGCACCGTCAAATGATTAATAAGAGATGATCTCCAGCCTGAATAGGAGATGGCAATCCTTTCTCATTGGTTGATATCTAACCAACCTCTTGATGCAGGTCCTCTACATGGGAATAGAGATTTGTAGGTGTCAGATTAGTTAGGTCAAATAGTTAACTTAACAAGATTGAGATAACTAAGGTCCTATGTCGTATACTGTCACGATATAGGCACACATCCTCTGGTTGGAGACATATGTGTTACTATATATCTAAGTATGTACATTTGACAGACTGATAGATTGATGACCGAACCAAGGTCTATACATAGGCAAGCTGATGTGCATATGAGGGCATATGAGTAACGTGATCTCTCAAGGGATCATACAGGTTCACTTGTGAACCGGAAGACATGAGTTCACTCACGAGGTATTGGGACCGATCAAATTCCATGCATGGTCATCGTGCTTTGGAAGCCTGATAAGAATTTGAAGGTATGATATATGCTTTTGGAAAGAAAATGATCGATACCAACTCCCAATGACCAAGAATGGGAAACTTGATGATGAAACCCTAAAGATGACAATGTGAAGTTGATCTATATCTTCGGGTTTATCATAGGTCTTCCAGTAAGCAGGATGTACAGGTATTAGGAATACCTGAGGGTGATGTGATCATAAACAATTGTATAACCATGAGCTTCCATTCCGAGGGAGTGATGAAACATGTCTGGATTTTATTGACTCCTCTCAATAGAGAAGTAATCTGATCTTGGTCCAAGTGTTGGACATTAATCTGAATGAGATTCAGATGCAATGAGAAGATCAGATTTACAGTCTTGACCTAAATCATGCATCTATGAGGGGTCCATGATTACTAAGTTTGAGATATGATCTCAATGTCCAAGTCACTATACGTGGAATACACAATCTCCATGTCCTTATCTCCAAGCATCTGCGGAGAAATCGTATTATTCTTGAAGGAGTTCAAGAATAATTCTGTTGTTAAATTATATCTAAGCATTGAGAAATAGATAATTGAATGTGATTTAATTATCATGAATAATGTGAATTTAATCCATATTATTTGAATGCATGAGAATGATTATCTAATATAATTAAATGTGATTTAATTATTATGGATATGAATAATGTGGATAGCATTATCCAACAATTCAAATATATTATAAATGTGATTTATAATATATTAGAGAGAGACTATTGCAATTTATATTTTTTAATTATTTACTGATGTGAATTGGATTCACATTGGATGATTAATTGAAAATATAATTTACATTTTTGTTTTGAGGTATGAATGAGATTCACAATTTTCCAATGGCATGATTTCAATGTTCACAAGATAATTGTGAATTATTTTTATGAAATAATTTACAACAAGTGTTGATGTAAAACTTGGAGATATCATGAGATAATGAGATCTCATGAGCTAATGAGGTGATTGGCCTAATCCACCTAAGAGGGTGGACGCCACCAACTTCCATTGGAAGAGGGTGGTCGTCCCCCATTTTTAGGGATTAGGTCAAATCCTCTCACCTCTTATCTCCAAGGTCAAAGTGATTAAATTTGAATTGATTTATATTGATTTATCAATATATATATATTAATTTAAATTAAAATAATTGTTTTTGTGTTTTTACAACAACATCATGGTCATTGAAAGAAACGCAAATCAATCCCATCCATTGATCTTGTGTTGTCCATGAATTGGGATCCATGAACTCCCAAAACCCTATATAAGAAGAGGTACCCCTTGCTCTTTGAGTTACAACAACTTCGACAACAATTCTCTCTATCTCATTCTCACGGCAAGCCTTCTCCTTCTTGTTGAGTGGGCAACCACTCTTCTCTTAGAGAGAAGGTCGCCTTCGTCGTCGCATCGTCGTTGTGCTACCGCTTCGATGACTATTTGATCTATGTCTTCTTCAGTGTGTCTCGCTTGTGAAGAAGATGTTCAATCTCGTGGGATGAGATCAGGAGATCTATTGTTTGGATCAACAACTTGGATTGCGAGAAGCATGCGATTCATCTTCGCGCTCGCAAGTGTCTCCTCCGACGGATCAGACTTGAGACAGGAGGTCTCTTCTCTTAGAGGCTCGATCAGAATCACGCTACAAGAGGTATTCCTTTATCTATTGTGTGGTTAGATAAAATGATCCAAGAAGTGTTCTTGGATCATGTGGTTTTGTCAATTTTTTTAATTCCGTTGCACCGAGCAACGAGTGCGGCTGCTCACTCTCGATCGTATATGATACAATCCTCACGCTTCCATGATTTGCTTAAGGATTCTTCCATATACTTCAAGTGGTATCGGATCCTTTGTTCGAAAATTTTTTTATGCGATCCATAAAATTAGGATGACTTGGGCTCATTAGGATTTGTGAAAAATTTTATCACATTTTATTCACGTAGCCCTATTTTGTGATTATTTTCGGCCTTGTTTAAAATATTTAAACACAAAATTATCATTTGTGTTGTGTTTCCCATTAAATAAGGAAAATGTGAGATTTGATTTTGCATGATTTGGAATCTGATTGCTCAAGATATGATCTTTTTAATGAACATATATCTACTGTTTCGGGGATGGCAAATCTTGACGTAATTAAAGAGTTAGTTACTGTTTTAAAATGTCTATAAATGCATGATAATCACTTGGGTTCTGTTATAAATCAAATTATAAAACTTTGAAAACTTACTTTGCGTGATTTGGATTTAAATTGATTGAGATATGCTAATTTTGGTACGTGAGGGTCACTGCTAGAAATTATATTCCTAATCAAGAACCATGTGATTACCACTTAATTTTTCAGTGAAATTAATGGTTAATTTCCTAGAATAATTTTGGATAAATATTTGAAAAAATATTTGATGATAATTATTTCCTTAAATGACATTTTCTTAACCAGTAATTGATTAGATGTGATCAAGATCATAAATTGGTTACTCAATTTTCTTTCCAACAAACAAACTTGCTTGAATAGGATTGGGAATTAGTTGAGCAATTTTTCTTATAATATAAATCAAAATGGTTTTGATTATTATTATATGGTATAACTTCAATTGAGAAACTGATTATCATCTCAAGTACAAAGTGATCAATTTGTATTATCCTAACCCGAGGTAGATATGGTGTCCAGTCAGGGAGCGTTGGGGTAGTAGGTTGCTCCGTGAGTGGTCTATCCCACTCCCGTCAGCACTAGCCATGACAACAAGTAGGGAAGGGATAATGCTTGAGAGATCATGATGTATTTTTCTAATTATTAAAAATCGAAAAATACATATTTTTGAGATAACACCATCCTTTCAAGTAACAATCAAGTTTGTTGGTTGATTGAATTGGATAATTGATTTAATGTGACTAAATTAATTATATCTAATTAAAATTCTCTATTATGAATGGATGTGTATTTCCCTTGGAAGAATAAATTATAAGAATGTGATTCATGTTAATTAATTATAATTTGAATATGAGGTGGAGGATCACATAAGTGACATCCATAGTCTCTTGTCAAGATGAAGAGTTCCGTCGCTAGGGATTGTATGCAGGAGACGTCTGTCCGAAGCGACAGCTCCTGCATACAAGCGCATCTAGATCGGGCTCTTTGCTTCTCGAAAGAGTAAGGTTGTATGCATAGCGACCCCAATATCAGGTCCTCATATTATTGGGATCATATTGGATTGCGCATAGCGAGTTCTAATCATGTTGACGGTTGGTTCAATTAATGATGGGTCAACATCACCTTAGGGTGGTGGGCCCGGGTGTTAAAGACCGTATTAGGAATGTAAGTTGGACTTGCAAGGCGGAATGTGTTCTCGCTTTTTTTATCCGAGTTACAGATTCTCAAATTATTGGGATGTAACAACGATAATAAAGGAGATCCCAGATCTAGCTTGAGATATAATGGTAAGTATATCTCTTACATTGAAAGTGAATAAGGGAATGAACTTTCAATGTTGACAAGGCAGGACAACTTTCATATAAAAATTCCTAAATCAAAGTAAAATATGTGTGTGTGTGTGTGTGTGTGTGTGTATATACAAATTTCATATTTCAGATAATCATTAATTAAACCCACTCAATACTATACTCAATAATAACCAGCAAAATATCATGGATTGTATCCATGAATAAGATATTGTACTTGCAATTGGACACATAATGTATGTGGTTGCAATGTGTAAGTTTCCTCGTAATAGTGAGGAATGACAATTAAATAGACAATAAGACTACACTCTAGGGTTTGTATGTCTCTATGGTCTTGATCTCTCATTGAATGTACTTTGAAAGTGACATGTCGATTATGATCGTAATTGTCAAACAATCCTTATGAAAATCAAAGAAGATGTTATGGCGTACATATGTGCTCTTGATATTTAATCCTAAATGGCATGGTTCACTACATCATGCAAACTGGTAGCTCTATAAGAGATGATGTGTTCAAAATGTTTGAGTACCCACCTGAACCAAAGTCCTTAAGAGTTAAGATGTATGAAGATATGATGAGTGTCATCATTATATTATCTATACTCAAGTCATTCATGAAGCTTTATAATATTCATATTGTATGAATTAAATGAATAGTGTATAGATGTTGAAATACTCTTATATTGAAATCTTTTGAATTCAATATAAGAGATCCTTTGTCTTAAGCAATGGTTGTTTATAAATGAAGGGAGCGTAGTGGAAGCATGGGTCTGACCCAAGCCAGAAGGAAAGTCAAGGAGTTGACTGTACTTCTGTAACTTTCATATGACATCCAAAGAGTTGGATGAATGCTGATACTGCAACAAGCTGATGTGTTGATAGTATGACTATCTAGTCTATCTAGAATCCATAGAGAAGGACTCGGATATTGCATCTAAATAATCTACATCTACATAACATCATTGAAATAAGTTCAAAGTCTGATAATTATATCTCATTCTTCTAATGACATTTGCAATTAGTTGCATATGTTTTAGAAGACTAGAAAATTTGATCATAAGGTTAATAGTCATATGCATGGATATTGATGGAGTTGTTGCAACAATCTCTATTGGATAGATAGACTTCATAATTTCAGTGGGGGAACCCTTAGTCTTAGAGAATGTCTCTATGACCTAGATATTAGAATACATGCATTGTTTATTTCTAAATGTTGGAAGTAAACATGAATTCTGTAATAGACCTATCATAAAGAGTTATGATGGATATATTTCAGATAGTAATCTGATATCTAGAGGACTCTACCAAATTAGAATGTTAATGATGGTTCATTAACTTTTTTAATATTAAAAATTAAACCTTTAAAAGATCGATAAGAGGATGAAGATCATTTGACAATGATCTGGCATAAAGCCTTGGACATATGTCTATTGATGATATCAATAGACTAGTATGAGATGAACCTTTAGAATGTCTGAAATTTCAAATCTTACATACTTTTGAATACTGTATTCAAAGTAGAAAGTATCCAAATTCACCCTTCTCTGAGAATGGTGTTAGATGCCAAGATATTCAAGATCTCATACATATTGATGTATGTGGATCATCTATATCATAATAAACATTAATGATATGTGATATCTATTGACGATTTTTTGTGATATGAGATTTCTTTCCTTCACCTTAGAAACCTTTGAAATGTCAAAGATTTCACAATTTTGATTTAGAACCAGAAGTCTGAAGGAAGATGAATTGAATTTGATCTAACCTAGGTAGCATGTACCTATTAGATGAATTCAAGGAATACCTTATGGAGATATGAATATCATTCCCATATCACTCCTCCTGATACACCTAAACTCAATAGAGTTGTAGGGAGATACAATTGGATCATGTGTGACATGATTTGATCAATGATGAATTTAGCATAATATCTCTTAGTTTCCTGGTATATATGTAGTAGATAATACAATATATATATATATCCTTGATAAGATTCCATGCAAATATAAACCCGAACATCCTCATAAGTTGTGGTTTGAAACCTAGTCTCGTTTTGTACACTTAAGGATTTAGAGTTGCTCGGTTCATAATTTTGTCACGAATGCAAGTAAGTTGGAATCTAGTACCAAAAAGTGCTACTTCATTAGGAAAATAAAGGATGGTATTGGATACCTACTTTATGACCTTGAGATTCTTAAAAGATATCATCTCTGAGGATATGATTCTTAGAGGATGAGACTCTTGAGAATCAAGATAAAAATGAAGTGAAGGGACTCATTTAATCTTGAGAAGATAATGAGGCTCCTGAAATCAGAAACTAAAAGAACAAATAAAGATGAAACACTAATACCTCTTCAAAAAGTTTGAGGATGGATTCCATGTGTCATCTAAGTCTGACAATGATCTAACTCCATGCGATGAAGTTTCTGAAGATCATGACATGGAAAGATGGTTGTTAGCAATAAAGTCTAAAGTATACTTCATATACAAGTGATGTATATGGATCCTCGAGGATCCACCTATAAGGGTAGGACACATTAGGTGTAAATGGATCTTTAAGAGAAAGAGGGAACCTGATGAGAAGGTAGGTACCTTCAAAGGACGGCTCGTACCCGTGAGCTACACACCGAAGAGAAGATATTGCTTGCAATGAGACTTGTTCTTCAGTGACCTTTCTTAAATCCATTGGAATATTGCTAACTATAGCTACACAACTTGACTTTGACATCTTCAAGATGGAAGTCAATATTACATTCCTCTATTAATACCTCTCCGAGGTTATTCACATGAAGTAGCCCCAGGGCTTCATAGTTGAGGAAAGCAAGGTGTGCAAGCTCAAGAAACTACACATGTGGACTCAAATAAGATTCTTGTAGTTGGAACATTAGATTTCATGAAATTGTAAATGTTATGATTTCAGATAGAATCTTGATGAACCATACGAAGCTTAGTGGGAGTGCCATTATGTTCATCATGCTAAATGTAGATAATATCCCAATCATTTTGAATGATATAAGGATAATAATAAGTATTTTATAGACTGGCTATTCCATGCCTTGAGATATGATCTCAATGATACCTCTTAAATCTTAGTTCTGAAGTTGTTCAAAAGCAAAGAGAAGAGGGTATTGGGACCGTCACATTAGTGGTACACATTGGACATTTCTATTTTTTAGAAAATTCTAAGAAAGGCTTCTTTCCCTTAAGATATGTTACTGACCTATCTAAAGGGATAGCACCTCAAAGAGTTGAGGATGTGAATACCAAAATCTACATGCCCTAGTATATCAAGCTTTTTGAAGCTCAATGTATTCTAGATGTGTACAAAAGCCAGATGCTTGTCATGTAGGGGGAGTAGTAAACTTTTGCTAATCCTACTATGGAGATAAAATAGTTGGTTGACAAGACTTTAGATATAGAGATCTATAAGTCTTATATTCAAAGAACTTAAGACTTTATAGATAGTGATCTAAAAGGTCTTAACTGTGGATACCTTAGAAGATTGAGATATCCAGGAATAAGAGTATTCTAATAAGGATAATGAAATACTAGTTATAATAATTTTTGAGTTTTAGTGTCAAGGACACTATAACTGATAAGATTGAGTATTGGTTACATAAGATGCAATATTCGCATTGGATGCAAGCCTTGTTACTAGGAGATATACAAGTGTCGTAAAAGGACTTATCGTAGTCTCTCAGGAACAGAGTGACTTATCAGCTTACCTAGCTATTTTCCTAAATAGCCTATAATTGTCACATGAGTGAGGGTTTAAAGATTAGTCCATTGATGACTCTTTAGGATAGTGAGAGATTGTTGGACATACAATCCCACAACGAGCCATTATGCAATAAATGGTATTGCAAATATCATTCCCTAATATGAAATTAAGAATTACTAATTTGCATAATAGGTTCCTTAGTATAATTAGGGCAATGTACCATGGCCATCTTAATGATTATACCATTGTTTATTCAATAATTGAATCATAGAAGCTAGTGCTTGGATGAATAACTAAGGAGTTAGATTGAGGACTCATCAAGCACCGTCAAATGATTGTTAAGAGATGATCTCCAGCATGAATAGGAGATGGCAATCCTTTCTCATTAGGTTGATATCTGACCGACCACTTGATGCAGGTCCAATGCATAGGAATAGAGATTCGGAGGTGTCAGATTAGTTAGGTTAAAGAGTTAACTTAACGAGAACGAGATAACCAAAGTCCTATGTTGTATACTATCACGATATAGGCATACATCCTCTGACCGGAGACAGATGCGTTACTATATGTTTAAATATGTACATTTGGCAGACCATAGGTTGATGACCTAACCAAGGTCTATACACCGACGAGCTGGTGTGCATACGAGGGTATATGAGTAATAAGATCTCTCAAAGGGATCATATAGGTTCACTTGTGAACCGGAAGACATGAGCTGGCTCATGAGGTATTGGGACCGATCAAATTCTATGCATGGTCATCGTGCTTTGGAATCATAACAAGAATTTGAAGGTATGATATATGCTTTTGGAAAGCATATGATCGATACCAACTTCCAATGACAAAGAATGAGAAACTTGTTGATGAAACCCTAAAGATGATAGTGTGAAATTGATATATATCTTAGGGTTTATCATAGGTCTTCTGGTATACAGGATGTACAGGTATTAGGGATACCTGAGGGTGATGTGATCATAAATAATTTTATAACCATGATGCTTCCATTCCAAAGGAGGGATGAAACGGGTCTGGATTTTAGTGACTCCTCTCAGTAGAGAAGTAATCTGATATTAGTCCAAGTGTTGGACATTGATCTGAATGAGATTCAGATGCAATGAGAAGATCAGATTTATGACCTTGATTTAAATCAAGCATCTATAAGAGGTCCATGAGATATGGATTTGAGATATGATCTCAATATCCAAGTCACTATACGTAAAACGTACAATCGCCCTGTCTTTATCTCCAAGTATCTGCAGAGAAAGGGTATTATTCTTGAAAGAGTTCAAGAATAATTCCATTGTTGAATTATATCTAAGCATTGAAAAATAGATAATTAAATGTGATTTAATTATCATGAATAATGTGAAATTTATTCGTATTATTTGAATGCATGAGAATGATTATCCAATATAATTATTATGGATATGAATAATGTGGATATCATTATCCAATTATTCATATATATTATCAATGTGATTTATAATATATTAGAGAGAGACTATTGTGATTTATATTTGTTATTTAATTATTGATGTGAATTGGATTCACATTGGATGATTAATTGAAAATATAATTTACATTTTTGTTTTGGGGTGTGAATGAGATTCACATTTTTCAAATGGCATGATTGCATTGTTCAAAGATAATTATGAATTATTTTTGTGGAATAATTTACAACAAGTGTTGTTGTAAAACATGGAGATATCATGAGATAATGAGATCTCATGAGATAATGAGGTGATTGACCCAATCCATCTAAGAGGGTGGACGGTCACCAACTTCCATTGGAAGAGGGTGGCCATCCCCCCTTTTTAGGGATTAGGTCAAATCCTCTCACCTCTTATCTCCAAGGTCAAAGTTATTTAATTTGAATTGATTTATATTGATTTATAAATATACTAATTTAAATTAATTCTTGTTGTGTTTTTACAATAACAACATGGCCATTGAAAGAAACACAAATCAATATCATCCATTGATCTTGTATTGTCCATGGATTGGGATCCATGGACTCCCAAAACCCTGTATAAGAAGAGGCACCCCTTGCTCTTCGAGTTACAACAACTTCGACAACAATTCTCTCTATATCTCTCATTCTCACGCCAAGCCTTCTCCTTCTCCTTGAGTGGTCGTCGACTCCACTCTTAGAGAGAAGGATGCCTTCGTCATCGCATCGTCGTTGCGCTGCCGCTTCGATGACTCTTTGATCTACGTCTTCTTCGGTGCATCTTGCTCGTTAAGAAGACGTTCGATCTCGTGGGACGAGATCAGGAGATCCATTGCTTGGATCAACAACTTGGATTGCGAGAAGCACACGACTCATCTCCACGCTCGCAAGTGTCTCCTCCAACGGATCGGACTTGAGACAGGGGGTCTCTTCTCTTAGAGGCTCGATCACAACCATACTACACGAGGTATTCCTTTATCTATTGTGTAGTTATATGAAACGATCCAATAAGTGTTCTTGGATCATGTCGTTTCCTCAACTAATTTTTTTAAATTCCACTACACTGAGCACTAGTGTGACTAGTCGCTCTCGATCGTATATGATAATATCCTCACGTTATGTGATGCGCTTAAGGATTCTTCCACATCCTTCACTTCTAACATATGGAACATAGAGTCATTCTCTAAGTAATAGGACTCTCTCACTAAATAACGATAGTCTGCACGTCCCAATGACGACTAGTGCAACAGTTACATCAAATCCCATATGGATGAATATCTCCCCTTGATCAAGATTTATGGTTTTATGAAATAGATGCAACAGATTGCATACATGAACAGAATCATTAGAATCTACGACCCCAACTACCTTCTCGTCCTACGAGAAAATTAGTTTCAATGGTGAAAGTAGATTTTATACATGCCAAGATATCATCTTTACCCTTCTCTAAGGTCTTTAGATAATTTGGGCAATCTCTTTTCCAATGCAATGTACTTCTGCAGTGATGGCATATATATGTCAGATGTGTAGAAGCTTGAGAGAATGAGTCAATACTTTGACTCTTCTTTTTCACTTGTTGGGCCAGACTTTTCTGGAACCCATATTTCCAACTACGCTCAATGTAGTTCACATCACCGAACATCTCTTTTAGATTCAACATTATATCATGGGCATTCTCTATGTTCCTATGTTGATTTCGAAAAACATTAGACAGAGACCCCAGAATATAACATCGAACCAGTGAGTGGTCCTTACTAAAATTTTCATTAAATTTTAAGTATTCCATTGACATAGGGTTTGTATGCTTATTCTCAATGAGGACATAATCGATGCGCTCCGCAGTGAGAACAAGATCCAAATTACGGATTCAGTCCGAATAATTTGTTCCGATAAATTTGTTGACATCCAGAAGCCTGTTAAGTGGGTTTATGGATTTCATATCTGAGATTAAGAATGTACTATATTAGAACATATAAATAATTATATATTCAAATTTAAATTCTTTTATTAAGTATTTTCAATCAAATTAGTCCTACCTTTTAAACTCTGAAAGTCCATTCCCTTATTAAACTTTAAAAGAAAGAGATATACTTACCGCTATATCTCTAGCAGGATCTTGGATCTTCTTTTTACCTTTGTTACATTCCAATAATATGACAAATTGCAACTCGGATAAAAAGAAGCGGATACTCATTTCGTCTTGCAATTCCAACTTGCATTTCCCAATTCGATCTTTCACCCAAGCCCGTCACCCCTAAGGTGATGTTAATCGATTGCTAATCGAATAAACCATTGACAATAATAGTACTCGCTATGCGCAATCCAATACCACCTCAATAATATGAGGAATCAATATTGGGATCACTACGCAGATGGCCTTACTCTTTCGAGAAGCAAAGAGCATGATACATGTATGTTTATATGTAGGAGCTATCACTTCAGATAGGCATATCCAGCATACAATCCATGGCGACAGAAACCCTTTGCCTTGACAAGAGACCATGGATGTTATTTATATGATCCTCCATATCTCATTCAGATTCTAAGTAATCATTATGAATCATATTCATTACAATTAATTCTTCCAAGGGAGTGTTTGTTTAGTTGGATCTAAACAATTTTACCATATTAAATTAATTATCAATCCAATGCAACTAATAAATAATTAGGGTTTACTTGATATTACTATATAATATACATCCTCACATTGTACAATTGTATTATTGCAATTAGTTGATTAAAGTACGCAGAGACTTCTCATGCTACACATCCTTGAAGCGAATCAAGCCAAGTCGGACAGATAATGCTAACAGAGAGTGCTTCCACTACGGTGCAGGGTACCAATTAAGTAACCCATTAGCATATCCATGGCCTAGACACCATCACCGAATCAATTTAAGACAATACAATTGTACAAATTGTATTAGGAGGTTTTATGGGTCACATGCTCTTGGTGACCAGCATGATACATATATAGTACACACTCAGAAATCTAAAGCATATTAAAACAATTTTGAAACCCTAAATTTCCAATCATATCAAGCAAACATGTTTTGCATGTAAAATTTGACCTACAACTATTATAGGTTAAACTAGGGGTTTTTGTCATGAAACATTCATGTAATGGTGATTGATGTTTAATCAAATATTTCAATAAATATTAAGCATCAATTTAATCATGATAAAATTGTAATTTCCTTGATTTACATTTAATGATAAAGAGATTAAGAAAGTAATCTCGATGATACAATCATCACCCGACCCATCTCCACTAAATATGGTATCTAGGGCAAACAGAGTCGGAATTGGACGTAATAAATTTGAATAGTTTGCAGGTTTACTTCTCTATTTAATTAAAGTGTTTATTTCATATTTCATGATGAGGAAATAGTAACAAAAAATTAATTTATTACAGATCTGTGAATACATACAAAAACATTGTCAATGCGGGAACTTTTTGGATTTCAATTTATGCACCTTTGGTGCCAACTATTGGCTATTGATTTGAAGATATATTTATACATTCTAAAATACATTTTATTATACAAAAAAATCATCCAAATAATTCATAATTTATAGCTTTTCATTTTAGCAAAAAACAATTCGAAACATGCATCTCATGTATAAACTACGAATCCTCGTACATCCGATATACAAAATCTCGTTCCCTTAAAGTTGGATGAGATCCAAGACCTTTGACTAAGGCTTCGATATAACTTGAATTCTGTGGATTATGCCTTAGCACATCATGAAAGCTTGAAGATCGCATCACATGCGATAAAAAGAGACTAGTCGCACTAGTTTCTCAGGGCAACGGAAATTAAAAGTTTCATTAAAGATGAAACCATATGATATGATAGACATTATCATATTGTTTAATCAAAATCACAAAGTAATAGATATACCTCTTGAAGTGTGTTTGTGATCACGCATCGTTAAATGAAGAGACCTCCTATCTCAAGTCTGATCTGACGAAGGATGCACTTGTGGGCGATGAGGCATGTGCTTCCCTTAATCCATTTGAAGTTCCAAGCATGGAACTACTCTGATTTCATCTCACAAAATCCATGGCATTCCTCATGAGCATGAAGCATCGAAAAAGGTAGAGATCTACGAGTAGTCGATCCGGCAGCACAATGTGACGACGGTGATGCCCTCAATAACGATAAAGTGGATGGTCACAATATTGAGAGAGAGAGAGACTTTATGGACGTGTATATGAGAGAGATAGAGAGAGATTTTTTGCTTTCAACTTGTGGGTTGATGTCGTAAAGAATAGCCAAGGGTTGGCTCTTCTTTTATACAAAATTGGATGGCTAGATGCACTTCTAATACAAATCAATGGCAACCATTTGTTGCATAAATTTTGTAACAATAACTATTTAATTTAAAATAATTAAATATAATAAATAATATTCAGTAAATTTTAATTCAATTAAATCAATTCATATGGAATAATATGGAATGGAATGTAGCATCCAATTCATATTTAATTGTATAATGTGAATCCAATTCACATTAACATAATTGTAAATCATATTTACAATTAAATCTATCCATGATATTATGAATCAAATTGATAATATAAATATAATTATTGCGGATAATGTTATCCATGTTAATCATATTTATGATAATTAAATCCAACTTAATTATTTAACATGTCTCTCTTCATGTGTCCAAATAATCTGAATCACATCCTTGTTATTTATGATAATTAAAGCATTTTAATTATCAATTTTCCAATGCTCAGATATATTATCAATAATAGAACTATTCTTTAACTCTTTCAAGAATGATGTGCTTTATTCGTAGATACTTGGAGATAAGAACATGGAAATTGTACATTCCATGTATAGTGACTTGGATTTTGAGATCATATCTTATATCTAGATCTAGGGGACCTATCATAAATGTTTGATTAAATCAAACCGTAAGTCTAATCTTCTCATTGCATATGAATAATATTCAGATTAATGTCCAATATTTAGATTAAGATCAGACTACTAATCTACGGAGGAGTCACTAAAATCCAAACATGTTTCATCACTTCCTCAGAATGGAAGCGCCAAGGTTATACATTCGTTTACGATCGCATCACCCTCGAGTATTCCTAATACCCATACATCCTACACACTAGAAGACATACAATAAATCCAAAGTTCTAGATCATATTTAAAATGTCTTCTTCAAGGATTTATCATTAAGTTTCTCATTCAGTCACTAGGACATGGTATCGATCATATTTTTTCAAAAGCATATATCATACCTACAAATTATTGTCATGCTTCCAAAGAAAGACGACCACACATGGAATTTGATCGGTCCCAATATCTCGTAAGTGAGGTCAGGTTTCTGGTTCAATAGTGAACATGTATGTTCCCTTTGAGAGATCATATTACTCATATGCCCTTGTATGCACACCAGTCGGTTTATAGACCTTGATTAGGTCATCAACCTAATAGTCTGCCTAATGTACATAATTAGACATATAATAACACATATGTCTCTGATCAGAGGATGCATGCCTATATCGTGACAGCATACGACATAGGTCTTGGTTGTCTGATGAGCTGAAAAAGCCAAGAGACTAAGGGAGATAAATATCACGGATCGTTGAGACCTCAATCCCTCGAATTGGACTCAACAAGAAAAATCAGACCACTAAAATAAGTCAAAAAGCCAATGAAATCGAAGAGCGGTCTTCGCTATTTATTTAACCTGACATAGCGACCAGGGTCGAACTCAAGGAGCACGGGTTGGTCGAATCAGCCTACGAAGTAGTCAAAAATAAAACAAAGAAAAGAAAATGATTTTTGTGGATTTTATGAAGTTTTAAATTTTTTATGATTTTTAATTATGAAGAAAATGAGGAAAAGGCTAAAAAGATCACATTCAACAATTTATCCAATGTATCAAAACAACTCAGAAAATTCAAATAAAAATATTTTTGTGTCTTTTATATTTTTAAGTGTTTTTGATAATTTTTTCAGAATTTTATAATTTTTAGTTGATTTTATATAAATAGAAAAAGAAAAACAATGAACTAATGTGCAGCCAGATTTGAAAGGTTAATTAAAAATAGATAATTAGTTTAAAAATCTAAAGGCAATTTTTATGAAAAAATAGAAATAAAGACTAAGCTAAAGAAGCTAAAAGTGCAATTTTTTGAATTTTTTTAGAATTTTTAATAATTTTTATAAGGTTTATAGGGTTTTATATTTTTTGGGGGGTTTTATAAATCAAAAAAAAATGAAAATTGGGCTGAAGCAAGTAAACAACCAAACAAATAGTACTAATTTTTTTTATAATTTTTAGAGGGGCTTTTATATTTTTCGTTGATTTTATAATCCAAACAGTGACAAAAATAAGGTGTTTTTGATTTTTTTAGAAATAGCAAACAACAATAAAAATGTCCCAAAAATTAGGTGAAATTTTTACACAGTGGCAGGGGACACGTGTCTAAATTTCACAAGATTTGGATTTTATTTGATATTTTATTCAATCAAAGTTCAAGGGCCAAACATATAACACGTGTAAAAACCACAGGGCCACAGTTGCAAAAAGCCAAGGTGGGCACGAGCCACGCACGTGAATCACAAAAAACAAGGGCATTTATGTAATTCCTATTTAAAGAAATACAAACAGTAACATCCCAAAACTATAGGATAGAATATCCAAATGTTCCACAATCACGTGTTGAAGAACGTGCACCACATATACATGGACTAAAACGCAATATCTAAAAATACCAAGGTCCAAAGTGCAAGTTACCTAAAATAAAACAACTATAAAAGGTATTTATATGACTAAACTAAAATATAAAAATGAAAGAGGGCCTAAGTGCAAATTACCCCTTTATTAAGATCCACGACTGAAGAAGGGCCACATGTAAGATCGGATGGCTCTGGTGCACGGGTACCCCTTCGATGATGTGTGTCCTGGATCAAATCCTCAGCTGGATCCAACGGTCAGACGCAACCCTCAGACGGACGGAGATGATCTAATCTGGCGCGAGGGCTCGATCCGACGACGGGAGAAGGTCCTGGAAGAACAGCTCGCCGGCGACTTTCGTCAGGCCAATACGCATGCTCTGGTCCTCCTCCGGAGCTGCTCAGGTGGGCAAATCGAAGCTGGTGGTCGTCCGCAGCTCGTGGTGTGCTCCGATGAGGCTGGGAGGACCTAGAGGGTCCCCGGCGACGTCAAGCACCTAAGGCTCCTATCCTGAATGGGATGAGCCTCCAGATGAGGCTCTCAAGCCGTAATACCTGCACAGGAGTCAAGAGGGTTCGAGGGCAAACTGCATCGACCCGTTAGCGGGCGAAGTAGATGAACAGATGGATCGCGGTGTTGTCCTCCGGCGAGCAACGGCGGAGGAGGACCTAACTCCTGGTTCTGGGGCGAACCAGGATGATCAGAGGTGCGGAGAATGTGGAGCGAAGTCTCATGAAGGTGATGGTCGAGTCGGAAGGGGAAATGGTCGATCGGAGTGCGGTGAATCGGTCGGCAAAGGCCGGCGGCACAAAATCGAAAGAACAAAATTAAAGCTACACTAGGGGTTAAAGAGGCTACCTGATGATCGAGAGCGTCTGTGAAGGAGATGCTGCGTCTCATGGGGTCCTTGCCTCAATGGAGCGATGCCTCCAGAGGCTTGAGCTCGCCAATGGGCGGAGCACGGCAGTGAAGACCACCGGACCAGGGGCTAGACCGCTCCTTTCCTCGCTGCAACACGTCCTAGGGCTTGCTATCACTCAAGGCTAGAAGATGGAGGACCTGGGAGTCAAAGACGGAGGCCGAAGATACGTGAAATGGCAGGAGGAGGCGAAGCTATATACTGGTAGGGGTCCGGCAAGAAGAAGATTGAGCGCGCAATCTGATGCTCGGATCCCTAAGAAAAATGGCGGACGTGGATCATGGATTATCGTGGATAATAGGGGCTCGAGGTTTAAGGAAATGGGTGTCGGATCGTGTCTGGAAAAATCAGGGAAGATCGAGTCGTCACGCGGATCCGGGCGAAGTGGTCCAAGGGGGTTGACCGGGGGTCAACAATCCCCCGTGGACCAATGGGAAAATGCATTGGAAATTTATTTGGAAAATCAAAATAAAATAGAAAATGACTTTATTTAAAAATATTTACAAAATGAAAAATGTTTATTTATTTTCAAAGTGCTTTTTAGTGATTTTTATTTATTTTTTTGAAAAAAATTATTATGTATTTACATCATATTATTATTATATATAGGTATATATATACTTATGTATTTTTGAATTTTATTTTTATTATTTTATTTATGTACAATTATTTTAATTTTATATTTTATTTATTTACACCATAAAGTTTGGAATATAAAATGATTTTTATTTGATTTTTATTAATTATTTACAAGGGTGAAATAAATAATTCTTTTATTTTATATACATGGTATATATACACTGAGGAGAGAGAAAATATTTATTTTTATTTTTCTTTTATTTTTCCTATTTTTATTTTATTTTTATAAATATATACAAAATATGGGGAACATATTAATAATTTTAGTTTTAGAAAATAAAATATGTACACTAAGAGGTGGTTATGTACAAGGCTGAGTCACCCTATCTCTCTCTACTTATTTTATTCTGCGGTCATGCCCATATTGAGCCTTCCCTTGGGTTCAGGTCACTCAATATTTATTCTAAATATTTCCCTCTTTTTCTTTATTTCTTTATTCTTTTATTTTTGCACAAAAACATGCTAATTATTAATATTTATACAATGCATGCTTTTTGATAATTTATTTTATTTACAAACATATCATGGTGTTTTGCAAAGGTTTTAAGCTAAAATAAAAGAATAAAGAGTGATGAATGAGGATTCATCACCCCCCTATACTTAACTTTGCTAGTCCCTTAGCAAACACTTTTTTGAAAAAGAAGTGAAAAAGAAAAGAAAAAGAAAAAGAGGGGACAATGAATGAATCAATGCTGAATATTAAACTTACCTTCATTAAATTGAAGTATGGAGCTCAGTCAGATCTTTGGATTATTAATATGTCGGAACCTTATTTGGACTTAGGTTTAAAACTTAACAGCCTCTAAGTTCCACTAATCTATAGTCAAGACTCCTCAATAATCCAGATCAGAACAAGTCTACATACACAAACCCTGAAGACCATGAATCTTTCCTCGTACTGTGTAAGTGAGGTCTAGCTCTCCACCTCAGAAGTAGCAAAATGACAACCCTCCCCAACAAGGTAACTCTAAGACCCTAGACTGGCTACTCTTTCTTCGAGGAGCGGGGTATTCCCTTATAAGTTTAAGTTCAACCGGCTCAAGAAGAGGGGGAAGAAGAGAATGGACCATGGCCAGTGTAGCCATGTATCCATGGGAGCTCAACCAGTATAGCTAAGTCTCCCTACTGCAAGCTACATAAGATGGAACATGGATCTCAAGCTTTGCTTATTGCACTATATACACTCCGGTGGGATTATCATTTTCTATCAGACCCACTACTTTTTTGGAGTTATTCTTTTCTTTTTGCATTTTTTTGATGTGCATATATACAACATATCTACAGAGTGCAACATATACACATAAGGAGTTTTTCCTCTTGAGCTAGTAGACTATCCCTCTTTTGAAGCATTATTGCAACCCACAACTCCTATCGTTAGACCTCATGGCAACCAGACCAAGTTGAGACACACTTCCTTCACTATAAGAAGAAGAGAGGTTCCGCCTAGAAGTACTACCCTCATATGCTACCCCAAGTCAAGGAAGACTGCCTCCTCACCACCTCATCCATAGAGAGCTCGGTGTAAAGTGCTGGTCCAAGTAAAGCCATTGTCTGAAAGAGTCATGTGTTTGTTGTTAGGTGCTCTACTTAGGCTCATTGAGATGACATATGATCATAGCCTAGTGGACTCAAAGAATTAAGTCACCATGGACCTGAAAAGTCTCAATCCTAAGTCCTATAAGGTTCCTCTTATAATTAGGTGGATTAAGATCTTAACCAAGCTCCATTTTCCCATTTAATTCCAGGCTAGTTTAAATGTCAACTTATGATTCAAAAAAAACTATACAAGTATTTACAAAGATGCTATTTACAAAATATTTACACATGTACAAATTTTTTGAAAAATGTTTTGAAAACATGGATGTATGCATGAATGCAAGTTTTGCAAAATATTTACACAAATTTACACAAGGTTATTGCAAACTTTTGATTTTTAAAACATTTTACAAAAATTTTGTACTATATACATAATTTTGATATCAAAATATTTACAAACTATTTACACAAAAGATTTTTACAAACATTTTTACAAAAATAATTTGTAAAACTAGCTATGTATGTGCAATAAAAGAATTTTATTTACAAGGAAAATTTTTTTGGTTTTTAGCCATTTTTATTTATTAACACACTCACACAAAGTACGAGTTATGGCTAAAGTATATATGAAATATATACGACACCCCCTATACTTAGCTCAAAAAATGTCCTTAGAGTCAAGAGCGATGAAGAAGACATAACTCGTGCTTAGTATAGGGAAGTGAAAAGGAAGGCTATATACAAAGACGAATCAAAGAATGGAAATGCAAGAGAATCTCGGGGTTTCCCCCATACTTAGGATCAAGTAATCCTAAGTATAGCAGGTTGTACACAAAGGGAAATCCAAGTGAGAATGTACAGGGTCTACCTCCCCTATACTTAGGGTAAAATATCCCTAAGCAGCAAAACATAGATAGAAATGAATCAAAAGTAACTCAAAAGTCTCACACCCCCCTATAATTAGGGTAAAGTGCACCCTAAGTATAGCGATGTCGAAGATGGAAATGGGGTGTTGGACTGAAGAATAGTATGATGTTGAAGGACGTCCGATATGCCCACAAGACCGAGTCCAAAAGCTGTGACCAATCCTTTCGGTCAGGGCGGACGACCTTCTGCAATATAGTCTTGATCTCCCTATTCGACACTTCAGCAAGACCATTGGTCTGAGGATGGTACAGTGTAGCTACTCGATGGTCTATGCTGAACTCGCTAGCAAGGGCCTTTACCTTATCGTTGACGAAATGAGACCCCCGTCAGATATCAAAACTCTAGGAACCCCGAACCGTGAAATGATATTCTGCCTCAAAAATCTGCAAACAGTCTTAGCATCTGCGGTTCGGGCAGGGATGGCCTCAACCCAATGACTCACATAATCCACAGTCAACAGAATGTACTCAAATCTCTGACTCCTAGGGAATGGACCCATGAAACTGATGCCCCATGCATCAAAAACCTCACAAACGTGAATGGGATGCATCGGCATCATATCACGCTGTCCACACGTGCCCATTCTCTGACAGTCAGTACACCTCTTCACGAACTCATCAGAGTCCTTGAAGAGAGTAGGCCACCATAGGCCTGATTGGAGCACTTTCTATGCCGTTCTCCTCCCAGAGTGGTGTCCTCCTGCCTCAAGCTTGTGGCAGTATGTGAGGACGCTGTGGTGCTCCTCCTGAGGAATGCACCTACGCCAGACACTATCCCCTCCTTCATGAAAAAGGACGGGATCCTCCCAATGGTAGAACTTGGCCTTCGCGAGGAAGGTCTCAAGTCTCTGCCTAGGCCAATCTTGTGGGACTTTCTTGGCAACAAGAAAGTTCACAATATCGGTGTACCATGGGAGAGAGGCAATAGCAAGGATCGCCTCATCTGGGAAGGTCTCTCAAATAGGCTCAATTTGCTCAGAATCCTCAAGATACTCCAATCGGGAGAGATGATACGCCACTACATTCTTGACTCCAGGCTTGTCCTTAATCTCTATATCAAACTCCAGGAGTAGAAGGATCCATCTGGTCAATCTGACTTTGGCATCCTTCTTTGACATGAGTTACCTGATGGCGGTATGATCAGTGAAGATGGTCACTCTAGATCCAATGATGTAAGATCTGAACTTATCTATGGCGAAGACTACGGCTAGCATCTCCTTCTCAGTGACGGTGTAGTTCCGCTGAGTAGCATCCAAACTTCGGCTAGCGTAGTGAATAGCAAAGGGGACTCCATCCCTCCTCTGTCCCAGCACAGCCCCTACGGCAAAATCGGAGGCATCCGTCATGATCTTGAATGGGAGAGATGATGAAACCTAATTTCATCATCCTAATTGTCCATTATTAACCCCCTTGCTTAGTTTTGTGTCAATAAAACCCAGACAATGTCCTGTAATTATCAGAGTCTCTAATAAATTAAAAATCACAAAAAAATGGCAAAATTAAAATCTGTGGTATTTTTAGCCTAAAAAATAGCCTTAAAAATATTTTGAGTCTTTGTTTGACCTCATCTCCACTTTTAATCAATATGAAACTTGTAGATCTCATCGAGATCTACAACTTTCATGTTTTGAGTTTTCTCAAATTCGGCCATCTTGACCTTCATATTTCAATTCCTAAATCCTAATAATCTGATTGGGCCACGTGGTCTGTTCTGGGGGAGCCACGTGGCCCGCCTCTCTTTGTCTTATCCACCTTCGCTCAACACCGCTGGATCTCCAACGGCTCAGCTATCTCCACGCGCGCTCATTTTCCTAGCCGTCTGATCTTCCCTCGCCTTCCATCATTGCCATCCATTGCCGCCTCTTCCTCCTTTCGCCACGTAGGAGCCTTACGCACCCCATGATCATCTCTAGGTTGTTCCATCTTAACCGCTTAGTCCGCATCAACTCTCGGCCCTTTGATATGCATCCACTTATCATCGTGGCCGTCCGCTAGCGCTGCTGTCTCACCACGACACGTGCCACGCTCCTGATGCTTCGATTCCACCGTCGCGATCTAATATAAGCCGCTGGTGAGCGCCTTCATCTTAGCCGTTGGATCCAGAGATCCAACGGTCGACTCGTCGTCTCCTACCTCCAGCCCGCCTCTCTCCCATGATCTCCACTTCGCCGACCTGTCGCCCCCTTCTATTTTTCCTGCCCACGTCCTCCATCACCTTCAAACTCCAACTACCCCACGACCGAGCCCATTCATTCCTCTACTTCACGAGCCCTCCATCTAATCACGACAACCACCCCTTCACTCCATGATCTCCTCGAAACCCACGATCCTACTCCATGAACCATCAACTTCACCTACAAATCCCTCGCCTCCCCCTCCGAAAACCCTTGTCTACCTGTACGCGGGGCTCGGCCCAGCCCTCCGCCATCTCCCTGTGACAGGGGGAGATGGCCGGATTGAGCGAAGATGACCGGAGCCTCCGGTGAGACCCTCCGCTTATCAAGGCGGAGCTGCGGTGCCTAGTGCCCGCTTGAGCTCGCTAGGAAGGCCGCCCAGCACGTGCGAAGACCTCGAGGTCCTCAAAAGACCTCGAGCCCAGGCCAATTCCTCTGCCCAACCTTAGGTAAGCCTCCTATCTCCCTTTGCATTTTTATTCAATTTCGTTGATTTTCTTAGCTCCCTACAATCAACCCCCTCCTCCATTAATCCTCTTAACAGCTCCACCTCGCAACCACCGTTCACGCCCCACTTCTCGATCATCCCCTTTTTCCTCCAGACCCTAGATCACCTCCGACCCACCTCCTCCGACTCCCACGGCGGAGGAGTTCTGAGCTCCCATGTTCTTCACACTCCAGAGCTCTCATTCTGCTCCACTCGCACGCACAACGCACTAGCTTGCTTCGGCTATCAATCTAACACTGCAGGTCATTGAGTATTCAATGAACGGAGCCTTCATCGGATCTATCTTCATCGAACCTAGAGCACTCACCCGAGCTCCGATGCACATCTCCAGAGGCTCCTGGACCTTCCCCGAGCTCCCATCTTCCTCGATGTCCATCCAAAGAGCTCCGAGGAGGTCTGTCATGACCGTGATGGAGTGGCGGAGGAGAAGCACCTTTGCCAGAGCTCTGAAATCGCCGCCCGCCTTCGGCCAAGGGAGACAGTACAGGAACCGTTGGATGTTCCACCTTGGAGCCCATCCAACGATCCTGATGCAGCCACGTAGCCCCTAAACGACATCTTCAGGTGCCGTTGGATCTCCAACATCCAACAGATTACGACGAGCCACGTGGCAGTCTCTGAGCATCCTCCAAGCCTAGCGTCCGAGCCATGAGATCTGGATCCCCCGAGCCAATGTCGAGCCTACGTGGAGCCTCGGTTCTTCCAAGCCAATCCGAAGCAATGCAAGCCTCTGCCGAGCCCGAGCCTCCCTCCGAGCCTGGATGGCACGTGCATAGCACATTCCATTTGGGTAATTTGCACAGAGGCCCGCTGATAAACCGCAAAATCGGCCCTTTAAGAGAGCTAAATTAGCACTTCAACATGTCGCAGCAGTCGGGCCGATTTTGGTCATCAAAAAGACCATCTCATTGATATATGTCAAATAAGAATGCGATGGTCATGAAATTTTTTTTACTTGGTAAGATACCAAGGTCGAACTCAGGGACACGAGCCTCTCAAATATTAATCGGATTTCTATTTATTTGAATAAGTGTGGAGTTAGAGAATCTATAGGTCAAAGCATGCAAAGCCACGACACAACAATACATTAAAAATCAAACATGCATTTTTTTATCAATTTTTATAATGCAAGTAAATGGATGCAATGCGAATATGCCCTAAGTAAGAATAAATATGATGAGCAAGTTAATAAGAGTCAATTTCAGCTTTATTTGAAGAGTCAGAACTGATCGACAAAGTGAACAAGGCTTGAGTACATAATAAGATCCACTTAGCTAACATAATATTTCATTAAAATTTAAGTCTCTAAGATGAAAGATTAACCATGCCATTAAAAAGTACATCGAACAAGCTCTCGAACAATGCCGGTCGACGCAGCTCGAGCGGTCGCCGGGGAGCCGTAACTCCGCCGTGTGTGGTGAAGGGTCTCACCGGAGGCTCGCGTCGTCTTCACGCTCCATCCGACCTCCTCGCTGTCACCGAGGGGTGGAGGAATGCTGGTCGTGGCCCCACGTACAAGTGGACAGGCTGTAACGGTGAGGGAGGCGGTGTATTTGAAGGGGAAGGTGGCCGGTCATGGAGGTGGTCGACGTGGTTCGTGAGGGGATTGTGGGGCGACTGAGATGAGTTCGTGGATCGTGGAGTTATGCGCGGGGTAGAGGGATGATGGGGGAAGACCAGAAGGTGGTTGGTGAGATGCGAGGTTGACTGGAATGGCGGGGGGAAAAGGAGAGGGGAGAGTGGTGCGCAAGTCAGATCGTGGGAGAGAGAGGGGGATCTGGAGGTAGACGATGGTTGTCGGCTGTTGGATCTGGAGATCCAACAGCTGACAATTAGGCACTAAGCGACGGGTGAGATCAGATCTGAAGCGAAGTGATCGGCGGGCCATGAATCTGCCACGTGTCGTGAAGAGGCAGCGGCGCGAACGAGCGGCGCGGATGGAATTTGGGCGATGCGAACGAAGGGCATCGGCTATGCCACGTGTATGATCGAAAGCGAGGCGCTAAAGGATGGTGGCGATTCAGAGAAGGGGCGATCGAAGGGTCGAAGAGCGTTAAAGGAAGAAACGGTCGAGATGAAAGAATAGGGGCGCGATTGGACGGCTTCGGTGGCGCCACGTGGTACGCTCTGGTGAGAGCGCTCACGTGCGGTGCAGATTGAGAGCCGATGTCAATCGGAGGGCGGGGGAGCATCAACGGAAGGAGCGATCGAGATGGAAGATCTAGAGCTCGATCGAAGGGCTCCGCAGTCGACACGTGGCGCGAGGGAAGAGAGGCGGCAACGAGCGGCGGAGATTAAGGGCGGGGGCGATCAGACGGCTAAGAATAAGAGCGGGTATGGAGAGATCTGAGCCGTTGGATTAGAGGAGGATCCAACGGCTGAGGATGCTGGCGGCTGAAGCAAGGAGGGCGGGGCCACGTGGCGCACCCAGATTGGGCCACGTGGCCCAGTCAGATTATTCAGACTTTCCAATTGATTTTTGAAGGGCTAGATGGTCGAATTTGAGAAAACTCAAAACATGAAAGTTGTAGATCTTGATGTGATCTACAAGTTTCATTTTGATCAAATATAGAGATGATATCAACTGTAGCCTCGAAATATTTTTAAGGGTATTTTTAAGTCTAAAAATACCACGAATTTTGATTTTGCCATTTTTTTGTGGTTTTTTAATTTATTTAGGACTCTGTTAATTACAATACTTTAACTGAGTTTTATTGACACTCAGCTTAAGCAAGGGGGTTAAAAATGAGAAATAAAGATGATGAAATCGAGTTTCATCACCCCCCTATACTTAAACTATGCTCGTCCTCGAGCATCAAAAAGAATGACTAAGTTGGATTAACCCCCTTGTGCATGTGAATACAAGATCCAATCTGATCAAGTCGACTCGACTTTAGAGATCCAAAATTCTAGAGTTCAACCCAGCCTTAATCAAGAGGCTTCCAATTCCTCTACTTCTCTAGACTCTCTCTGATGTACATATAAACTAAAGGATATGAAATTTAGTGTTGACTGCAATTCTGAGAGTAGAGTCAATTCGTCACCCAAAATCTTGGTCCGAGAAAATCTCCTAAGGACCCAATCCTCAGCACTAGGGAATAAATCAAATCTTGCATTCAGTCCACCGTCTCTTTAGTTGTCAGACTTAGAAAATGTAGATGGCAGGCCAGAAATGGAGGGCATGGGATTGTGTCAATTCTTCTCTCCCTCTCATTGGAAAAAGGATTCTCTCTAGTGCCTTTTTACGCAACACATTTTTTGGTGTTGATCAGTGCGTCCGTCAAGAGAAGTTGGAGCCGTCTGCACTTGTTTTCTTGGGAGTACACCGGGGCCTGTCTCTTTTGAGTACCTATCGTACCTTCGACACCCAGACTTGTAGCATTTACGATGTAGAGCCCTTTTTTGGTGCAAGCCCGACTCCTGGTCCTAATAGCGGTGGTCCAAGTGGACACTTTGAAAAGTTGGGGAGCGCTCGCCTTTGGTGGAAGCTCTTTGATTTGTAACTTTGTGGAATGAGAGCTTTCCATTGAAATTTCATTGACTTGTATAATTTGTGGCTAGCTCCACTGCTTTTACCAAAAGTTGGCACACACTGATCAACATTTTTTATTTATTTCACACCCTTGCACTTAGGTCAATGTCAAGAGATTAGTATAAGAACCAAGTTCTCATACTGGCTAATATTGTTGGCACTCAGGTTTCATGAAGCCTCCAAAGACTTTATCCCATCCTCGAGCATCATTAGATCAAATCCAAGCTTGACTTCCTCATCCCAATCCCTCAGGTGAAAAATCAACTCATCTCATCAAAAACCGCAGTCGTGCATGTGATGTGCTGATCAATTCTTTTGTTTGAGACTAAGCATGGAATATAGCATGCAAATCTAGAAACCTAGAGAAATATGGACGATTAAGTCAATGACCCTGATGGCTAAGGCTGGTTAATCTAAAATCTCAAAGACCTCAAAAAGTTAAGTTTTCTTGATCATTTCAGATCCTGAGTGAAAGTGTAGGTGTAGAGGATTAATCCAACTTCTTTATTCAAAAACAAGATTTTTTTTGAACTTCAAGAGATATTAGAACTGCCTAAACTCAATTGAGCATCTGCAATTCAGCCAGTATGGATGTAAGTACAGGCCGAAGCCCGTTGCTTGAGGACGGGGCCTTACGCGATGTCCTCTAAACCATCCAATCTGCTAAGGGCGAACCCTCACTGAATGCGTCTTACTTAATTGGGTTTAGTAGTCACCAATAACTCTTTAAGGGTTTTTGGGTTTTCTCATTTTTATGGATTTTAATAAAGGTTAAAACACGAGTTAAACTCAACTTTCCTTGAAAAGAGATGGCGATTTTTTCAAAACCATGTCACACAAATAAAGTTTTCAAAACATTTTTCAAAAAGATTTTTCAAAACAAGAAAAACTCATTTTCGAAAATATTTTTATAAAAAATAGCGTAACATAATATCGAAAATCCGCGAAATCATTTGAGTTCTCTTAGTCCAAAGAATTTTACTTTAGCCAAAAAGTATTAAATTTTTTCAAAATTTTCAATTTATAGCTAAAGTAAATATACGGTATATACGGTATACCCCCTATACTTAAACTTTGCTATGTCCTCAAAGCACTAGATGTTACAAGTACATAGGTCCATTTAAATATATAGGAATATACGGGAGCTAAGAGGGACTCCCCCTATACTTAGGTTAGAAATAACCTAAGTATAGAGGCGAGAAAAGAAGAGTAGAGAAATCACAGGGACTCGGGTCCCCCCTATACTTAAGTTGAGATTAGCCTAAGTATAAAGATGGGAATTGATGTTGGGAGGGACCCAAGGTGAACGAAGAAGAGGAATGGATCTACAAGTGAGTGGATGAATCTTCGGAGATGAAATGGAGTGACTAAGGCTCGGGGAAGTGTGTCGCAACAAACATGGCTCAATCAAACAAGCAATACTCTCAATTTCACCAACTCACACATGAAACCAACCAAGGTTGGTTTATTATCTTGTCGGTTTTATTGGTGATAAAACATTAGAATTTTTACGCTAAGAAAAGATGTGAAGTGAAAATCATTGCGTAAGCGAGGGTATTGCTCTCTCAAAACCGAAGTTTTACTCCATTTTAGGTTGACTTGCAATTAACAGTCCCAATTTTATTTTAGGTTATCACTGATTATGATTAGCACAAAATCAAGAAGTCATCGTCTACCGTTCATTCCCTTTTTCCATTTAACCTAGGTGATCAAGATAGGAAAATGAAACCGAGAAAAACCGCGTATTCGATAAAACCATGATCTAAGCCAAGCGAGAAATCATGCAGCGACTTAGCGAAAAAATCCGTGAAAAACTTGGGCCGTGTTGAAAACCAAAACTCATGTATGCAAGTCGATTAAAAGGCCTCACCTAACATGCTTCTATTAGCGGTGATAATTTTCATTTTAATTTGGCTAAGTGAGGCGATGTTACGTGCGTCTTTGTTTAAAGTGTGTCCTACCTACGAGAAAACACGGAAAAGATAAAAAATGGAATATGCTCAAAGAGCCGCGTGTCTGATCCTAGGTCGACACTCAAGTGGGGACGATCCCCACACAACCACATTCGTTCGATTACACACGCGAGTCTTCGATCGAAGACCGCTGTAAAAGATGAGTTTATTACAAGTTCCTGCATGGAAATTAAAATGCAAGAAAGTTTTTTTTTCTTTCTTCTCGATGTACTCCAAGCGGTTCCTGCGGTTCCTCTCAGCGGGAGACACCAGCTCCTCGCCTCCTTGATCCATCAAGGGCCCTACCACAGAAACAATGATTAGAGATCAATCGAAAAGAAAATTTTATAGTGCAAAATAAATGAACAAAAATGACCTATAAAAAAGATACACTTAAATAAACAAAAAATCCCAAAAATAAAAGAAATGAGACGTGTCCCCGGCAACGACGCAATTTGATAAACCGCAAAATCGTCCCTTTAAGAGAGCTAAATTAGCATTTCAACATGTCGTAGCAGTCGGGCCGATTTTGGTCATCAAAAAGACCATCTCATTGATATATGTCAAATAAGAATGCGATGGTCATGAAATTTTTTTTACTTGGTAAGATACCAAGGTCGAACTCAGGGACACGAGCCTCTCAAATATTAATCGGATTTCTATTTATTTGAATAAGTGTGGAGTTAGAGAATCTATAGGTCAAAGCATGCAAAGCCACGACACAACAATACATTAAAAATTAAACATGCATTTTTTTATCAATTTTTATAATGCAAGTAAATGGATGCAATGCGAATATGCCCTAAGTAAGAATAAATATGATGAGCAAGTTAATAAGAGTCAATTTCAGCTTTATTTGAAGAGTCAGAACTGATCGACAAAGTGAACAAGGCTTGAGTACATAATAAGATCCACTTAGCTAACATAATATTTCATTAAAATTTAAGTCTCTAAGATGAAAGATTAACCATGCCATTAAAAAGTACATCAAACAAGCTCTCAAACGAAACTGAAATCAACTGAAACGGAAACATAATGCTCAAGTTATGCAATATGAAAGACAAGGGCATAAATGAAAGAAAACATGAAATAAACTTGCAGACAGGTCCTTGGGAGGGACTAAAATGTAATAAAAATAAAGTTCGGGACCTTCCCTGTAAATGACCCACACGCACAGGGGCATTTTTTTCAATTTTGAAAACCCCGCGAGGGTTTCAATGCAAATTACCCACAGTGCACATGATCTGCACGTGACGCAGGACCTGAATGCAATATGGAGAAGTCGGCGGGGCCTCGTTGCAATTAGCCCAGAAAAACACATGCAAGGCACGTGCTTCCTAGGCTCGGGACGGTTAGGAGGCTCGGCTGCTGCTTCGGCTTGGCTTGGATGTTGGCTCAGGCTCGGTCGTCGGCTCATGGAGGCTCGGGAGCATCCGAGCCTGGAGGCTTGAGGTCTAGGCTCGGTGAAGTCCTGACGTGACGCGTGGCCGGTTACACACCGTCGGATTATCGAAGATCCAACGTCCTCTGAAGAAGCACGGATTTATGACGTGGCTGCATGGGAACCATTGGATCTTACGGATCCAACGGTACCTAGAGGAAGATCCGATCGGCGACGTGGGCTCATCTAGGCCGTTGGATGATCCCCGGGGAAGGGACATCCAACGGCAACTGTTTCTCCTTCCTCGGCCGAAGGCGGGCGGCGGATTCAGAGCTCCGGCGAAGGTGCTCTTCCTCCGCCGCTGGTGCTCTCTCTCAGGAAGCCTCCTCGGAGCTCGTTGTATCTACGTCGATGAAGCTCGGAGCTTCGGGGAGGTGTCTGGCCTTGTGGCTCAGTTCATCAGCCTTCTGCAGTCGAGGACGGATGCGAAGAAGTGTGCTCCGACGAGCACTCCGACCATTGCGAGTCCAAGGATCTGCAGTGTTAAGACTAAAACCGAAACGTATATAGGAGGTGTGTGCGTGAAATGGGAGCTCGGAGGGGTCGGAGAAGGCGGGAGCTCAGAGCTCCTCCGTCGTGAATGGCGGAGGAGATGGGTCGGAAGGTGAAAGGTATGGAGGAGCGGGGAAGATGATCGAGAAGGGTGCGCATGAATGGGGGGACGATGGTGGAGCTTAGGCGGTGGTCATCGTGAAGTGGAGGACTACTCAAGCGGCCTAGAAAATTAAATAAAATTAAAGAAAAATGCAGAGGAAGAAGAAGAAGAGCTTACCTGGTCGGAGCGGAGCGGGTGGCTTGGGCCTGGGGCTCGAATTCAGCCCCGGGTCTTCGCTGGACGTCGCCAGCCGGTCGACGCAGCTCGAGCGGTCGCCGGGGAGCCGTAACTCCGCCGTGTGTGGTGAAGGGTCTCACCGGAGGCTCGCGTCGTCTTCACGCTCCATCCGACCTCCTCGCTGTCACCGAGGGGTGGAGGAATGCTGGTCGTGGCCCCACGTACAAGTGGACAGGCTGTAACGGTGAGGGAGGCGGTGTATTTGAAGGGGAAGGTGGCCGGTCATGGAGGTGGTCGACGTGGTTCGTGAGGGGATTGTGGGGCGACTGAGATGAGTTCGTGGATCGTGGAGTTATGCGCGGGGTAGAGGGATGATGGGGGAAGACCAGAAGGTGGTTGGTGAGATGCGAGGTTGACTGGAATGGCGGGGGGAAAAGGAGAGGGGAGAGTGGTGCGCAAGTCAGATCGTGGGAGAGAGAGGGGGATCTGGAGGTAGACGATGGCTGTCGGCTGTTGGATCTGGAGATCCAACAGCTGACAATTAGGCACTAAGCGACGGGTGAGATCAGATCTGAAGCGAAGTGATCGGCGGGCCATGAATCTGCCACGTGTCGTGAAGAGGCAGCGGCGCGAACGAGCGGCGCGGATGGAATTTGGGCGATGCGAACGAAGGGCATCGGCTATGCCACGTGTATGATCGAAAGCGAGGCGCTAAAGGATGGTGGCGATTCAGAGAAGGGGCGATCGAAGGGTCGAAGAGCGTTAAAGGAAGAAACGGTCGAGATGAAAGAACAGGGGCGCGATTGGACGGCTTCGGTGGCGCCACGTGGTACGCTCTGGTGAGAGCGCTCACGTGCGGTGCAGATTGAGAGCCGATGTCAATCGGAGGGCGGGGGAGCATCAACGGAAGGAGCGACCGAGATGGAAGATCTAGAGCTCGATCGAAGGGCTCCGCAGTCGACACGTGGCGCGAGGGAAGAGAGGCGGCAACGAGCGGCGGAGATTAAGGGCGGGGGCGATCAGACGGCTAAGAATAAGAGCGGGTATGGAGAGATCTGAGCCGTTGGATTAGAGGAGGATCCAACGGCTGAGGATGCTGGCGGCTGAAGCAAGGAGGGCGGGGCCACGTGGCGCACCCAGATTGGGCCACGTGGCCCAGTCAGATTATTCAGACTTTCCAATTGATTTTTGAAGGGCTAGATGGTCGAATTTGAGAAAACTCAAAACATGAAAGTTGTAGATCTTGATGTGATCTACAAGTTTCATGTTGATCAAATATAGAGACGATATCAACTGTAGCCTCGAAATATTTTTAAGGGTATTTTTAAGTCTAAAAATACCACGAATTTTGATTTTGCCATTTTTTTGTGGTTTTTTAATTTATTTAGGACTCTGTTAATTACAATACTTTAACTGAGTTTTATTGACACTCAGCTTAAGCAAGGGGGTTAAAAATGAGAAATAAAGATGATGAAATCGAGTTTCATCACCCCCCTATACTTAAACTATGCTCGTCCTCGAGCATCAAAAAGAATGACTAAGTTGGATTAACCCCCTTGTGCATGTGAATACAAGATCCAATCTGATCAAGTCGACTCGACTTTAGAGATCCAAAATTCTAGAGTTCAACCCAGCCTTAATCAAGCGGCTTCCAATTCCTCTACTTCTCTAGACTCTCTCTGATGTACATATAAACTAAAGGATATGAAGTTTAGTGTTGACTGCAATTCTGAGAGTAGAGTCAATTCGTCACCCAAAATCTTGGTCCGAGAAAATCTCCTAAGGACCCAATCCTCAGCACTAGGGAATAAATCAAATCTTGCATTCAGTCCACCGTCTCTTTAGTTGTCAAACTTAGAAAATGTAGATGGCAGGCCAGAAATGGAGGGCATGGGATTGTGTCAATTCTTCTCTCCCTCTCATTGGAAAAAGGATTCTCTCTAGTGCCTTTTTACGCAACACATTTTTTGGTGTTGATCAGTGCGTCCGTCAAGAGAAGTTGGAGCCGTCTGCACTTGTTTTCTTGGGAGTACACCGGGGCCTGTCTCTTTTGAGTACCTATCGTACCTTCGACACCCAGACTTGTAGCATTTACGATGTAGAGCCCTTTTTTGGTGCAAGCCCGACTCCTGGTCCTAATAGTGGTGGTCCAAGTGGACACTTTGAAAAGTTGGGGAGCGCTCGCCTTTGGTGGAAGCTCTTTGATATGTAACTTTGTGGAATGAGAGCTTTCCATTGAAATTTCATTGACTTGTATAATTTGTGGCTAGCTCCACTGCTTTTACCAAAAGTTGGCACACACTGATCAACATTTTTTATTTATTTCACACCCTTGCACTTAGGTCAATGTCAAGAGATTAGTATAAGAACCAAGTTCTCATACTGGCTAATATTGTTGGCACTCAGGTTTCATGAAGCCTCCAAAGACTTTATCCCATCCTCGAGCATCATTAGATCAAATCCAAACTTGACTTCCTCATCCCAATCCCTCAGGTGAAAAATCAACTCATCTCATCAAAAACCGCAGTCGTGCATGTGATGTGCTGATCAATTCTTTTGTTTGAGACTAAGCATGGAATATAGCATGCAAATCTAGAAACCTAGAGAAATATGGACGATTAAGTCAATGACCCTGATGGCTATGGCTGGTTAATCCTAAAATCTCAAAGACCTCAAAAAGTTAAGTTTTCTTGATCATTTCAGATCCTGAGTGAAAGTGTAGGTGTAGAGGATTAATCCAACTTCTTTATTCAAAAACAAGATTTTTTTTGAACTTCAAGAGATATTAGAACTGCCTAAACTCAATTGAGCATCTGCAATTCAGCCAGTATGGATGTAAGTACAGGCCAAAGCCTGTTGCTTGAGGACGGGGCCTTACGCGATGTCCTCTAAACCATCCAATCTGCTAAGGGCGAACCCTCACTGAATGCGTCTTACTTAATTGGGTTTAGTAGTCACCAATAACTCTTTAAGGGTTTTTGGGTTTTCTCATTTTTATGGATTTTAATAAAGGTTAAAACACGAGTTAAACTCAACTTTCCTTGAAAAGAGATGGCGATTTTTTCAAAACCATGTCACACAAATAAAGTTTTCAAAACATTTTTCAAAAAGATTTTTCAAAACAAGAAAAACTCATTTTCGAAAATATTTTTATAAAAAATAGCGTAACATAATATCGAAAATCCGCGAAATCATTTGAGTTCTCTTAGTCCAAAGAATTTTACTTTAGCCAAAAAGTATTAAATTTTTTCAAATTTTTCAATTTATAGCTAAAGTAAATATACGGTATATACGGTATACCCCCGATACTTAAAATTTGCTATGTCCTCAAAGCACTAGATGTTACAAGTACATAGGTCCATTTAAATATATAGGAATATACGGGAGCTAAGAGAGACTCCCCCTATACTTAGGTTAGAAATAACCTAAGTATAGAGGCGAGAAAAGAAGAGTAGAGAAATCACAGGGACTCGGGTCCCCCCTATACTTAAGTTGAGATTAGCCTAAGTATAAAGATGGGAATTGATGTTGGGAGGGACCCAAGGTGGACGAAGAAGAGGAATGGATCTACAAGTGAGTGGATGAATCTTCAGAGATGAAATGGAGTGACTAAGGCTCGGGGAAGTGTGTCGCAACAAACATGGCTCAATCAAACAAGCAATACTCTCAATTTCACCAACTCACACATGAAACCAACCAAGGTTGGTTTATTATCTTGTCGGTTTTATTGGTGATAAAACATTAGAATTTTTACGCTAAGAAAAGATGTGAAGTGAAAATCATTGCGTAAGCGAGGGTATTGCTCTCTCAAAACCGAAGTTTTACTCCATTTTAGGTTGACTTGCAATTAACAATCCCAATTTTATTTTAGGTTATCACTGATTATGATTAGCACAAAATCAAGAAGTCATCGTCTACCGTTCATTCCCTTTTTCCATTTAACCTAGGTGATCAAGATAGGAAAATGAAACCGAGAAAAACCGCGTATTCGATAAAACCATGATCTAAGCCAAGCGAGAAATCATGCAGCGACTTAGCGAAAAAATCCGTGAAAAACTTGGGCCGTGTTGAAAACCAAAACTCATGTATGCAAGTCGATTAAAAGGCCTCACCTAACATGCTTCTATTAGCGGTGATAATTTTCATTTTAATTTGGCTAAGTGAGGTGATGTTACGTGCGTCTTTGTTTAAAGTGTGTCCTACCTACGAGAAAACACGGAAAAGATAAAAAATGGAATATGCTCAAAGAGCCGCGTGTCTGATCCTAGGTCGACACTCAAGTGGGGACGATCCCCACACAACCACATACGTTCGATTACACACGCGAGTCTTCGATCGAAGACCGCTGTAAAAGATGAGTTTATTACAAGTTCCTGCATGGAAATTAAAATGCAAGAAAGTTTTTTTTTCTTTCTTCTCGATGTACTCCAAGCGGTTCCTGCGGTTCCTCTCAGCGGGAGACACCAGCTCCTCGCCTCCTTGATCCATCAAGGGCCCTACCACAGAAACAATGATTAGAGATCAATCGAAAAGAAAATTTTATAGTGCAAAATAAATGAACAAAAATGACCTATAAAAAAGATACACTTAAATAAACAAAAAATCCCAAAAATAAAAGAAATGAGACGTGTCCCCGGCAACGACGCAATTTGATAAACCGCAAAATCGTCCCCTTAAGAGAGCTAAATTAGCATTTCAACATGTCGTAGCAGTCGGGCCGATTTTGGTCATCAAAAAGACCATCTCATTGATATATGTCAAATAAGAATGCGATGGTCATGAAATTTTTTTTACTTGGTAAGATACCAAGGTCGAACTCAGGGACACGAGCCTCTCAAATATTAATCGGATTTCTATTTATTTGAATAAGTGTGGAGTTAGAGAATCTATAGGTCAAAGCATGCAAAGCCACGACACAACAATACATTAAAAATCAAACATGCATTTTTTTATCAATTTTTATAATGCAAGTAAATGGATGCAATGCGAATATGCCCTAAGTAAGAATAAATATGATGAGCAAGTTAATAAGAGTCAATTTCAGCTTTATTTGAAGTGTCAGAACTGATCGACAAAGTGAACAAGGCTTGAATACATAATAAGAGCCACTTAGCTAACATAATATTTCATTAAAATTTAAGTCTCTAAGATGAAAGATTAACCATGCCATTAAAAAGTACATCGAACAAGCTCTCAAACGAAACTGAAATCAACTGAAACGGAAACATGATGCTCAGGTTATGCAATATGAAATACAAGGGCATAAATGAAAGAAAACATGAAATAAACTTGCAGACAGGCCCCTGGGAGGGACTAAAATGTAATAAAAATAAAGTTCGGGACCATCCCTGTAAATGACCCACACACACAGGGGCATTTTTGCAATTTTGAAAACCCGCGAGGGTTTCAATGCAAATTACCCACAATGCACATGATCTGCACGTGACGCAGGACCTGAATGCAATATGGAGAAGTTGGCGGGGCCTCATTGCAACTAGCCCATAAAAACACGTGCAAGGCACGTGCTTCCTAGGCTCGGGACGGCTAGGAGGCTCGGCTGCTGCTTCGGCTTGGCTTGGATGTTGGCTCAGGCTCGGTCATCGGCTCGTGGAGGCTCGGGAGCATCCGAGCCTGGAGGCTTGAGCGCTAGGCTCGGTGAAGTCCTGACGTTGACGCATGGCCGGTTATACACCGTCGGATTATCGAAGATCCAACGTCCTCTGAAGAAGCACGGATTTATGACGTGGCTGCATGGGAACCGTTGGATCTTACGGATCCAACGGTACCTAGAGGAAGATCCGATCGGCGACGTGGGCTCATCTAGGCCGTTGGATGATCCCCGGGGAAAGGACATCCAACGGCAACTGTTTCTCCTTCCTCGGCCGAAGGCGGGCGACGGATTCAGAGCTCCGGCGAAGGTGCTCTTCCTCCGCTGCTGGTGCTCTCTCTCAGGAAGCCTCCTCGGAGCTCGTTGTATCTACGTCGATGAAGCTCGGAGCTCCGGGGAGGCGTCTGGCCTTGTGGCTCAGTCCATCAGCCTTCTGCATTCGAGGACGGATGCGAAGAAGTGTTCTCCGGCGAGCGCTCCGACCATTGCGAGTCCAAGGACCTGCAGTGTTAAGACTACAACCGAAACGTATATAGGAGGTGTGTGAGTGAAATGGGAGCTCGGAGGGGTCGGAGAAGGCGGGAGCTCAGAGCTCCTCCGTCGTGAATGGCGGAGGAGATGGGTCGGAAGGTGAAAGGTATGGAGGAGCGGGGAAGATGATCGAGAAGGGTGCGCGTGAATGGGAGGACGATGGTGGAGCTTAGGCGGTGGTCATCGGAAGGCGAGGACTACTCAATCGGACTAGAAAATTAAATAAAATTAAAGAAAAATGTAGAGGAAGAAGAAGAAGAGCTTACCTGGTCGGAGCGGAGCGGGTGGCTTGGGCTGGGGCTCGAATTGAGCCCCAGGTCTTCGCTGGACGTCGCCAGCCGGTCGACGTAGCTCGAGCGGTCGCCGGGGTGCCGCAACTCCGCCGTGTGCGGCGGAGGGTCTCGCCGGAGGCTCGCGTCGTCTTCGCGCTCCATCCGACATCCTCGCTGTCACCGAGGGGTGGAGGAATGCTGGGCGTGGCCCCGCGTACAAGTGGACAGGCTGTAACGGTGAGGGAGGCAGTGTATTTGAAGGGGAAGGTGGCCGGTCATGGAGGTGGTCGACGTGGTTTGTGAGGGGATTGTGGGGCGACTGAGATGAGTTCGTGGATCGTGGAGTTATGCACGGGTAGAGGGATGATGGGGGAAGACCAGAAGGTGGTTGGTGAGATGCGAGGTTGACTGGAATGGTGGGGGAAAAAGGAGAGGGGAGAGTGGTGCGCAAGTCAGATCGTGGGAGAGAGAGGGGAATCCGGAGGTAGATGATGGTTGTCGGCCGTTGGATCTGGAGATCCAACGGCTGACAATTAGGCGCTAAGCGACGGGTGAGATCAGATCTGAAGCGAAGTGATCGGCGGGCCATGAATCTGCCACGTGTCGTGAAGAGGCAGCGACGCGAACGAGCGGCGCGGATGGAATCTGGGCGATGCGAACGAAGGGCATCGTCTATGCCACATGTCTGATCGAAAGCGAGGCGCTAAAGGACGGTGGCGATTCAGAGAAGGGGCGATCGAAGGGTCGAAGAGCGTCAAAGGAAGAAACGGTCGAAATGAAAGAACAGGGGCACGATTGGACGGCTTCAGTGGTGCCACGTGGCACGCTCTGGTGAGAGCGCTCACATGCGGTGCAGAATGAGAGCTGATGTCAATCGGAGGGCGGGGGAGCATCAACGGAAGGAGCGGCCGAGATGGAAGATCTAGAGCTCGATCGAAGGGCTCCGCAGTCGCCACGTGGCGCGAGGGAAGAGAGGCGGCAACGGGCGGCAGAGATTAAGGGCGGGGGCGATCAGACGGCTAAGAATAAGAGCGGGTATGGAGAGATATGAGCCGTTGGATTAGAGGAGGATCCAACGGCTGAGGATGCTGGCGGCTGAAGCAAGGAGGGCGGGGCCACGTGGCGCACCCAGATTGGGCCACGTGGCCCAATCAGATTATTCAGACTTTCCAATTGATTTTTGAAGGGCTAGATGGTCGAATTTGAGAAAACTCAAAACATGAAAGTTGTAGATCTTCATGTGATCTACAAGTTTCATGTTGACCAAAAATAGAGATGAGATAAACTGTAGCCTCGAAATATTTTTAAGGGTATTTTTAAGTCTAAAAATACCATGAATTTTGATTTTACCATTTTTTTGTGGTTTTTTAATTTATTTAGGACTCTGTTAATTACAAGACTTTAACTGGGTTTTATTGACGGCTTAAGCAAGGGGGTTAAAAATGGGAAATAAAGATGATGAAATCGAGTTTCATCACCCGCCTTCTTCTCCAATATTGCAACCAGGTCCAGATCACGTGCAGCGCGCGTGCACTGTGGTAATTGTTATTGAAACCCTCACGGGTTTTTAAAATTGCAAAAATGCCCATGTGCGTGTGGCCAATTTACAGGGAAGGTCCTAGATTTTCTTATATTTACATATTAGTCCCTCCCAGGGACCTGTTTGTAATTTTATTTCATGTTTTCTTTTATGTATGCCCTTGTCTTCTTTCATGCATATCTTGAGCACCGTATCTCTGTTTTAGTTGATTTCAGTTCCATTTCGAAGCTCTTCTCGTTGTCTTTCTAATGGCATGTTAAATTTCAGATTATACACTATGAACTTTAATGCATTATTTTATTGTCTAAGTGCCTGGCTCCCCATGTAGCTCATGCCTAACTACCACTAGAAGGAATAGTGCTTTGTTATGTGACACTGATTTGACTCAATTTTTTTATGGCTCAATTACTTATGATTCAGGGCTTGCTTGCATTGCATTTCATTGCATTTATCTGCATGATTAAAAATAAAAATATAAAAAAATGCATGTTTTTATTTTAATGCATTGTTGTGTCTTTTGCATGCTTTGACCTATATGTTCTCTAACTCAACACTTAGTTAAATAGATTAATATCCGAATAATTCGAGAGAGGCTCGTGTCCCTGAGTTCAACCTTGGTATCTTGCCAAGTAAAAAAAATACGACCATCTTATTCTTATTGAAATATCAATGAGATGGTCTTTTGATGACCCGAATTGGTCCGACTGCGATGATGATTTCAAGTGTTAAAACAACACTATTAGAGGGTCGATTTTGCGGTTCATCAAATAGCACCGTTGCCGGGGACACGGCTCATTTCGTATAATTATTTGGATTTTCATTTATTTAATTAAGTGCTTCTTTTTATAGGTCAACTTGTTCATTTATGTTGCATTTTGTCTTGCATTATAAAATTTTCTTTTCGAGTCATCTCTAACCATTGATTCTGTGGCAGGCCCTTGGTGTTCAAGGAGGTGAGGAGCCGATACTTCCCGCTGCGAGGAGCTGCAGAAGCTTGTTTGGAGCAAGTCGAGAAGAGAAAAAAATGTGTCATTTTTGCATCTCATGTTGTAATAACCGTCTTTACAACGGTCTTCGATCGAAGGCTCGCGGTTGTAAAAGAACGCTTATACGTGGTTGTGTGGGGATCGTCCCCACTTGAGTGTCGACCTAGAACCAGGCACGTGGCTCTTTGAGCTTAGTTCAAAATTCTCATCTTCATGTGCTTGCTCGTAGGTAGGACACACTATTAATCGAAGACGCACTTAACCTCGCTTCACTTAGTCAAAATAAATAGATATTTTCTCATCGCTAATAGAAGCATAATAGGTGCGTCTTTTATCGACTTGCATACATATTGATTTTGGTTTTCAAAACAGCCTAAGTTTCTCACGGATGTTTCGCCAAGTCACTGCATGATTTCTCTCTTAGCCTAGATCGCGGTTTTTATCGAATACGCGACTTTTTCTCGATTTCTCTTTCCCAGCTTGATCACCTAGGATTAATGGAAAATGAGATTGAACGGTAGACGATGATTGCTTGATTTTGTGCTAACCTTAATTCAGTGACAACATTAAGTAATAACTGGGACTGTTAATTGCAAGTCAACATAAAATGGAGTAAAACTTTGGTTTTGAGAGAGCAACACCCTTGTTTACGCATCAATTTTCACTTCACATTTTCTCCGCGTAAACATCAAATGTTTTATCACCAATAAAACCGACAAGATAATAAACCAACCTCGGTTGGTTTCATGTGTGAGTTGGTGAAATTAAAGGGTGTTGCTTGCTTGATTGAGCCATGCTTGCTTCGATACATTCCCCAGAACCTTAGTCACTCCATCCATCTCTGTAGATTCATCCGATCACTTGTAAATCCATCCATCTTCTTCGTTCACCTTGGGTCCCTCCCAACATCAAATTCCATCTTTATACTTAGGCTAATCTCAGCCTAAGTATGGGGGGACCCGAGCCCCTGTGATTTTCTCTACTCTCCTTTCCTTGCCTTTATACTTAGGTTACTTCTAACCTAAGTATAGGGGGAGCCCCTCTTAGATCCCGTATATTCCTTTATATTTAAATGGACCTATGTACTTGTATCATCTAGTGCTATGAGGACATAGCAAAGTTTAAGTATAGGGGGTATACCGTATATACCGTATACTTACTTTAGCTATAATCTGAAAATTTTGAAAAATTTAAAACTTTTTGGCTAAAGTAAAATTCTTTGGACTAAGAGAACTCAAATATTTTTCATGGCTTTTCTATACTATGTTACGCTACTTTGATAAAAATATTTTCGAAAATGATTTGAAAAAATCTTTTGAAAATGTTTTGAAAACTTTTTGTGTGACATGGTTTTGAAAAAAAAAATTCTATCTCTTTTTCAAGGAAAGTTGAGAAAAACCCAAACCCTTTAAGAGCCATTAGTGACTACTAAGCCCAATTAAGTAAGCCGCATTCAGTGAGGGTTCATCCTTAGCAGATTGGATGGTTTAGAGGACATCGCGTAAGGCCCCATCCTCAAGCAACGGGCTTCGGCCTGTACTTACATCCATACTGGCTGAATGCAGATGCTCAATTGAGTTTAGGCAGTCCTAAGATCTCTTGAAGTCTTAAAAAAAATCTTGTTTTTGAATGAAGGAGTTGGATTAATCCTCTACACTTACACTTCCACCCAGGATCTGAAATGATCAAGGAAACTTAGCTTTTTGAGGTCTTTGAGATTTTAGGTTAACCAGCCTTAGCCATCAGGGTCATAGACTTAATCACCCATATTTCCCTAGCTTTCTAGATCTGCATGCTATATTCCATGCTTAGTCTCATACATAAAGAATATGATCAGCACATCACATGGACGACTGCAGTTTTTGATGAGATGAGTTGATTTTTCACTTGAGGAATTAGGATGAGGAAGTCGAATTGGATTTGATCTAATGATGCTCGAGGATGGGATAAAATCTTTGGAGGCTTCATGAAACCTGAGAGTCAGCAAATTTTAGCCAGTATGAAAACTTGGTTCTTATACTATTCTCTTGATATTGACCTAAGTGCCAAGGTGTGAAATAAATAAAAAAAATGTTGATCAGTGTGCGCCAACTCTTGGTAAAAGCAGTGGAGCTAGCCAAAGATATTACAAGTCAATGAAATTTTAAAGAAAAGCTCTCATTCCACAAAGTTACAATTAAAGAGCTTCCACCAAAGGCGAGCGCTCCCAACCATTTCAAAAGTGTCCACTTGGACCACCGCTGTTAGGACCAGGAGTCGAGCTTGCACCAAAAAAGGGCTCTGCATCGTAAATGCTACAAGTCTGGGTGTAGAAGGTACAATAGGTACTCAAAAAAGGCACACCCCAGTGTACTCCCAGGAAAACAAGTGCAGACGGCTCCAACTTCTCTTGACGGACACACTGATCAACACCAAAAAAATGTGTTGCGTAAAAGCCACTAGAGAGAATCCTTGTTCCAATGAGAGGGAGAGAAGAAATGACACAATCGCATGCCCTCCATTACTGGCCTGCCATCTACATTTTCTAAGTCTGACAACTAAAGAGAAGGTGGACTGGATGCAAGATTTGATTTAATCCCTAGTGTTGAGGATTGAGTCCTTAGGAGATTTTCTCGGACCAAAACTTTGGGTGATGATTTGACTCTACTCTCGAAATTGCAGTCAACACTAAATTTCATATCCTTTAGATTATATGTACATCAGAGAGAGTCTGGAGAATTAGAGGAATTGGGTGCCTCTTGATTAAGGCTGGGTTGAACTCTAGAATTTTGAACCTCTAAGGTTGAGTGGACTTGAACAGATTGGAGCCTGTATTCACATGCACAAGGGGGTTCATCCAGCTTATTCATTTTCTTTGATGCTCGAGGAGGAGCATAGTTTAAGTATAGGGGGTGATGAAACCCAATTTCATCATCTTAATTGTCCATTATTAACCCCCTTGCTTAGTTTTGTGTCAATAAAACCCAGACAATGTCCTGTAAGTATCAGAGTCTCTAATAAATTAAAAATCACAAAAATGGCAAAATTAAAATCCATGGTATTTTTAGCCTTAAAAATACCCTTAAAAATATTTCGAGTCTTTGTTTGACGTCATCTCCACTTTTTGATCAACATGAAACTTGTAGATCTCATTGAGATCTACAACTTTCATGTTTTGATTTTTCTCAAATTCGGCCACCTTGACCTTCATATTTTAATTCCTAAATCCTAATAATCTGATTGGGCCACGTGGCCCGTTCTGGGGGAGCCACGTGGCCCGCCTCTCTTTGTCTTATCCGCCTTTGCTCAACACCGTTGGATCTCCTTCTGATACAATGGCTCAGCTATCTCCACACGCGCTCATTTTCCTAGCCGTCTGATCTTCCCTCGCCTTCCATCATTGCCGTCCATTGCCGCCTCTTCCTCCTTTTGCCACGTAGTAGCCTTACGCACCCCACGATCATCTCCAGGCTATTCCATCTTAACCGCTTAGTCTGCATCAACTCTCGGCCCTTCGATCTACAGCCACTTATCATCGTGGACGTCCGCTAGCGCTGTTGTCTCACCACGACACGTGGCACGCTCATGACGCTTCGATTCCGCCGCCGCGATCTAATCTAAGCCGCTGGTCAGCGCCTTCATCTCGGCCGTTGGATCCGAAGATCCACCGGTCGACTCATCGTCTCCTACCTCCAGTCAGCCTCTCTCCCACGATCTCCACTGCACCGACCCATCGCCCCCTTCTATTTTTCCTGCCCACGTCCTCCATCACCTTCAAACTCCAAATACCCCACGACCGTGCCCATTCATTCCTCTACCTCGCGAGCCCTCCATCTAATCACGACAACCTCCCTTCACTCCATGATCTCCTCGAAACCCACGATCCTACTCCACGAACCATCAACTTCACCTACAAATCCTCGCCTCCCCTCCGAAAACCCTTGTCCACCTGTACGCGGGGCTCGGCCCAGCCCTCCGCCATCTCCCTGTGACAAGGGGAGATGGCCGGATTGAGCGAAGACGACCGGAGCCTCCGGTGAGACCCTCCGCTGATCAAGGCAGAGCTGCGGCGCCTAGTGCCGCTTGAGCTCGCTGGGAAGGCCGCTCAGCACGTGCGAAGACCCCAAGGTCCTCAAAAGACCTCGAGCCCATGCCAATTCCTCCTCGCACCTCAGGTAAGCTCCGATCTCCCTTTGCATTTTTATTCAACTTCGTTGATTTTCTTAGCTCCCTACAGTCAACCCCCTCCTCCATTAATCCTCTTAACAGCTCCACCTATCAACCACCGTTCACGCCCCGCTTCTCGATCATCCCCTTCTTCCTCCAGACCCTAGATCACCTCCGGACCCACCTCCTCCGACTCCCACGGCGGAGGAGCTCCGAGCTCCCATGTTCTTCACACTCCAGAGCTCTCATTCTGCTCCACTACGCACGCACAACGCACTAGCTTGCTTCGGCTATCAATCTAACGCTACAGGTCATCGAGTATTCAATGAACGGAGCCTTCATCGAAGCTATCTTCATCGAACCTGGAGCACTCACCCAAGCTCCGATGCACGGTTCCAGAGGCTCCTGGACCTTCCCCGAGCTCCCATCTTCCTCGACGTCCATCCAAGGAGCTCCTGGGAGGTCTGCCGTGACTGTGATGGAGTGGCGGAGGAGAAGCACCTTCGCCAGAGCTCTGAATCACCGCCCGCCTTCGGCCGAGGGAGACAGTACAGGCACCGTTGGATGTTCCACCTTGGAGCCCATCCAACGATCCTGATGCAGCCACGTAGCCCCTGAACGACATCTACAGGTGCCGTTGGATCTCCAACATCCAACGGACTACGACGAGCCACATGGCAGTCTCTGAGCATCCTCCAAGCCTAGCGTCCAAGCCATGAGGTCTGGATCCCCGAGCCTATGCCGAGCCTGCGTGGAGCCTCGATTCTTCCGAGCCAATCTGAAGCAATGCAAGCCTCTATCGAGCCTGAGCCTCCCTCTGAGCCTGGATGGCGCGTGCATAGCACGTGCCATCTAGGTAATTTGCACAGAGGCCCGCCTTCTTCTCCAATATTGCAACCAGGTCCAGATCACGTGCAGCGCACGCGCACTGTGCTAATTTGCATTGAAACCCTCGTGGGTTTTTAAAATTGCAAAAATGCCCCTGTGCATGTGGGCAATTTACAGGGAAGGTCCCAGATTTTCTTATATTTACATTTTAGTCCCTCCCAGGGACCTGTTTGCAATTTTATTTCATGTTTTCTTTTATGTATGCCCTTGTCTTCTTTCGTGCATATCTTGAGCACCGTATCTCCGTTTTAGTTGATTTCAGTTCCATTTCGAAGCTCTTCTCGCTGTTTTTCTAATGGCATGCTTAAATTTCAGATTAGACACTATGAACTTTAATGCATTATTTTATTGTCTAAGTGCCTGGCTCCCCATGTAGCTCATGCCTAACTGCCACTGGGAAGGAATAGTGCTTTATTATGTGATACTGATTTGACTCAATTTTTTATGGCTCAATTACTTCTGATTCAGGGCTTGCTTGCATTGCATTTCATTGCATTTATCTGCATGATTAAAAATAAAAATATAAAAAAATGCATGTTTTATATTTAATGCATTGGTGCGTCTTTTGCATGCTTTGACCTATATGTTCTCTAACTCAACACTTAGTTAAATAGATTAAAATCCGAATAATACGAGAGGCTCGTGTCCCTGAGTTCGACCTTGGTATCTTACCAAGTAAAAAAAATACGACCATCTTATTCTTATTGAAAATATCAATGAGATAGTCTTCTGATGACCTGAATTGGTCCGACTGCGATGAAGATTTCAAGTGCTAAAAAAACACTATTAGAGGGTCGATTTTGCGTTCATCAAGAGACCAATCAGGAGGCTGAAGGACATGAACCTCTCCAACTAGACTCTTGAGAGTCTCAAATGACGCTAGACACATCATCCACAATGAACTCGGTATCTTTCGTCAGCAGATCAGTCAACGGTCGGGCAATCCGGCGAAATCATGAATAAATCGTCGCTAGAAACCGACGTGCCCTAGAAAAGACCGTAATTGCCGTAAGTTGGATGGTGGATTGAGTTTTCTAATGATATCCACCTTGGCCAGATCAACCTCCATGCCCCTGTTGGAGATGATATGGCCAAGCACCATCCCTTGAGTCACCATGAAGTGACTCTTATCCCAAGAAAGCACCAGGTGCACCTCAATACATCGCTGGAGGACGCGGTCTAGGCAGTCAAGACAAGAATCGAATCAGTCGTCGTAGACCGAGAAGTCGTCCATGAAGACCTCCAAACACTCCACCACCATGTCCGAAAAGATGGACAACATGCACCTCTGGAATGCCGTCGGAGCTTTGCACAATTCAAACGGCTTCCGTCTAAAAACATATGTCCCAAAGGGACAGGTGAAGGTAGTCTTGTCATGGTCCTCTAGCGTAATGGCCACCTGATTGTATCCGGAGTACCCGTCCAAGAAATAGTAATGGCTCTTCCCAGCCAGCCTCTCAATAATTTGATCAATAAAGGGAAGGGGAAATGATACTTCTTGGTGGCCTGGTTCAATCGTCTGTAGTCTACACAGACCCACCAAGAAGTGGGTACCCGGGTAGCAATCTCCTCTCCAGACTCGCTGACAACCGTGGTGATGCCTGTCTTCTTGGGCACCACATGCAATGGACTGACCCACTTGGAGTCGGAGATGGGGTAGACAAAATCGGCGCTCCACCATTTCAAGATCTCCTTCATGACAACATCTCGAAGGTTCGGGTTCAGCCACCGCTGGAACTCACACGACGGCTTCACTTCCTCCTCGAGATAGATATGGTGGGAGAACAGGGCCGGACTTATCCCCTGGATATCGGCTACACTCCATCCTTTCGCCTTGCGGTTCTTTTCAAGAACCCCCATCAGACGGGATTCCTGATCTCCAGTCAAATCCGCTGAGATATTGACTGGGTACATCTCATGCTTGCCCGCAAGGAACCTATACTTTGGTGATGAAGGAAGCGGCTTCAGCTCTGGACAACACGGTGTTGGTGGATCTGGCCTCTGAAATGTCTGAGTGAATGCGGCCAAATCTGCATGGGAGAATGAGAACTCTCGCTCGGAATCTGAATCTGGTGAAGGCTTCTCTGCTGGCATGTCTCTGCTCTGTGTGGAATCAGCCTCCTCCCTAGCTGTAGGCTCTGCGGAAGTCAGACATGGTATCAAGTCATCAAATTCGGCCCAGTCGAAATCTGACTCCAAGGGATCTGTATCAGAATCACAAAAATCTGCCTCACGATCGGGAACCGGCTCCGTTGCCTGAGATGTATCCTAGACCAGGGATGCGCTCTCCAAGCTCTCCTCTGCTGTCATATGTGCATCAGCAAACCCTGAAGGTGAGATGATGGCATGTGCTACTGGATCTGCCCAAACTGCCTCATCATCTGTGATCACAAAGTCGCAGTCCTGGTGGATGTCTCGCCCTGCCTCTGTCATATGCTTTGAATATGATGTCAGCTCGGAGCAAAATGAATCTCTGGCTCTAGTCTCCTCGATCGTCTCTATTTGTATACTCTCACCCTCGACGCGAAAGAATACCTTCCCGCTATCATGATCGGACACTGCCATGGCTGTGGCCAAAAATGGACGTCCTAAAATGATGGGGGTATCAGTCACGGACTCAGGGATCTCCATGTCCAACACAACGAAGTCCACGGGGAATTTTAGGCCCTGAATCGTGACGACAACGTCCTTCAGCAACCCCTTCGGCCTCTTGACAGATCGATCAGCAAACTGAAGGACCGTCCTTCTCTGTCGTAGAGGGCCTAACTCGAAGAGGATGAGTAGGGCTACTGGAAGTAGGTTGATTGAAGACCCGTTGTCTAATAGAGTACGATCGAACCTCTGCTCTTGAATGTGGCATCTGACATATGGGGCTCCTACATCTGGCTTCTTGGCTGGCAGACGGTTCCGGATCGCAAAGCATGTGGCGCGAGTGAGCACATGGATCTCTGACTGCTGGTTCCTCCTCTTCCTCTGAACTATGGTCCTGTCTTTGAGTGATTTCTGGAAGAGAGGGATGTGCTCCAAGGCCTCCTGTAGAGTCAGTTGTATCTGAAATCTGTCCATCATATGTCGGCTGAACTCTAGCTGGTGGGAATTTTTGGATCTTTTTTGGTCCCCTTAGCCAAGCGGAGTGCTTGAGGGAAGGGGACTGCTGGGTCCTTCTTAGATGAAGGACTAGGAGAGGGTCTAGGCTGCTCAAGCACGGCAGAATCAACACATACATCATCATGAAACACAGGCGGATCGTAATAAATCAAACCCTTTCCTTTATTCAGAGAAATGTCCTGAGGTACATGCACAGAAGGAAAAACAACAGGACTAGCAGTAGTAGTAATGGTGGCCTCAGCAGCACCCTCAACGTCTGGATCTGCGGCATCAGTACCGCGCTCTAGCTTGGCAACAAGTCTGGCGGCATCAGTACCACCTCCTCCATCTGGTGAAACGACAACCTCAGTACCATCGGCTGGATCAACATCCGGGGTGGCGTCAGCACCACCATCATCATCTCTAGCGGCATAAGCACTGCTCTCCTCCTTGCCTGGCACTCTTGAAGTAGCATCGAGTCGTCGCTCAGACGAGGCGCCTCCTGCTGGCATCCTACCGCTCCTAAGTGTAACAAAATCAACATCAAACATGTATGCAAACATATCACCAAATGAAGCACTAAGAGTGGTAATCTCAGTGAACTCTACCTGCTCAGATTTCCTCTTCAAACTGTTGGAGTTCGGCTCAATCTGGGCATGGATGGTGGCCTTCCCTCTCACAATCTCCCTCATCTCCTGACGGAACTCGTCCATCTCCCATCGAAAGGTAGCCTGATGCTTGGACATGAGGCGTGCTAGATCATCCAAGGCGGGGTTCTCATAGGTCAGCACATGAGAACCTGACGGGTAGCCTCTCTAGTAGTGAGGTTGCTACTGATGGTGAGGGTGAGAGGGGTACTGCTGATGATATAGCTGCTGAGGATGCTCTCGCCTCCAAGGTTGTCCCTGTTGATAGGGACGAGGACCGTACTGCTGATAGTGGGATGACTGCTGCTGAACTGGGGACTGGGGCTGTTGGTGCTGCTCACGCTGCTGGCCGTACTGACCACCCTGAACTGGAGGCTGGGGCTGCTGGTGCTGCTCACGCTGCTGGACGTACTGGCCACCCTGAATTGGAGGCTGCTGCTGGGAACTGGTGCCTCCAGCCGACTAGCGGAATCCGGGATGGTCTCGTCAGATACCGGGATGGAGTCGGTCATACCAAATCCCGTTGACATCCATCAATGGCTCCTGCTCGTAAGAGGGCGGGGGGAGTACTGTCAGGGGCTGATCCGGCTGATACACCACCATCTGAGTGTCCTGGGATGGTGGTGACTGGGCGTACTGCGGTGGCTGCTGGTACGACTCCGCATGTACAAGGTGGACCTGTCTAGGCTGACTGGAGTGCTGGGACGAGCTACCACTGTTGCTTGGATCTCCTCGTGACCTGAGACGGGGCTGAGAAGCCGTCTGTGCCTCCCGGAGACACATGATCTGTGTCTTCAGATCACTCAGCGTCTGTACCATCTGGTCGATCTGCGTCATGCCCTGGCACTGCTTCTTCTCTATCAGCTCAATCCGGTCAAGCTTCTCGCTGATGATGCCCATGTCTGTGGCTGTAGACTCGACCTGTGCGACTGCCGTGGAAGTGGATCGATCGGCATCGACCCTTGCTATCATCTGAAACTGCACGGCCTGTGGCTGGGGGCGTTCCTGAGTGTAGAGTCGGGTCTGGGACATCACGGTGTAGTTCTCGGCCATCTCCTCATAGATGGCCCAGACCAGATCCTCATCCTAGGCGAAGTAGGAACCACCACAAGAAGCGTTCACCAAGCCCCGCAGCTCTAACGTAACCCCGCAAAAGAAGCTCTGAACTAGGTTCAGCTTTGAGATGTCGTGGTGCAGGCATCTGTCGGTAAGCTCTCTGTACCTCTCCCATGCCTCATGGAACTGCTCATTGGGGAGCATGGAGAAGTTGCTGATCAGGGCTCTCGATGCATTGGTCCGCCCGAGTGGATAGTACTTGTTCAAGTACTCGGTGCGGAGCTTCTCCCAGGTAGTCACGGACTCACAAATCTCCTCAAATGCTTCAGCTAGTTGGCTGCTCTGTCGACCAGGGAGAAAGGGAAGGCGATCATCCGTATGGTATCCTCGTCCACCTGCCGATCGTGGACGGTGCTGCAAATCATCTCAAATTCCTGGAGATGCAGATGGGGCTCCTCAGTTGCGAGCCCGTGCAAACGAGGAAGAAGCTGAATCATTTGTGGGGGGAACTTGAAGTCCCCCACGATCGTCGGAAGAACGATTTACCGGTGTAAGTGTCGATCCGGGGTTGTGTAACTCTGGCATCGGTCTGGCTGCTGATGCCGGCTGGACTGGCTCATCGGGCTAATTTGGTATCTCTGGTCCGTCTCCTGCGGGCATGCGCTGCTCGCGATCGACTCTCATCCGCTCCATCTCTCTCCTCATCTCCACCGTGAAAGCTCCCTGATCCCTAATCTGTTGCTGCATTGTATCGAGGGAAGCTATCAAGGTGTTGTTGATCGCACCCTGGTCCAGTACATATGTCTGCTCTGGTATGGGGCCTCCGGTGCAGTCGTCACTGTTGTCGGTCATGGTCTCTGCAAAGGCAAAAGACCCAAGCTCAGGTGCTGAAATGTAATCTGTCTGTTGCTCTGTCTGATTGGGAACCTCAGGACTGTTAGAAGAAAGGTGGTCGGGGGGAACAGGATGGAAGCGAACTCGGGTTCGGAGAGCGGGTCTCGGCTCTCATGAACTGACCTAGATGAACAGGCCAGAGTGCTCATAAGCGGTGCAGCCAGAGGCTGCCTAAGGGACCTCCGACCCATCATCGTGATCTGGCGAGTCGGGAGGATGGGATCTGGAAAGAAAACAGGATGAAACAGTCAAACCCCCAATTCACCAAAGCGACGCAAGCTGATGACCGTAAGAGTTCGGTCTTTTATCTTGTCTTTTTTATTTTGGTGATAATACAATCTAACAGAGCGATTAAGCGAGCTGTTGGGAATCCAACGCCCCCAGGAGATTGTCCCGATCTCGAACTAGATCTTTCCCAGCCAGTACAGGCCGCGGACCATTTACCGGCTACCCGATCAGCTCGCTTTGTCAAGGATATCGCGGCTCACTTTACCAGAAACTGGAGCGATCCTCACTGGAGAACGACTTAGCCCAGAAGCACTAGTATGAAAAGGGGTCGGATGTGGCTCTACCTAGGGTGCGGGTCACTCTCTCGCCCAATCAAACCATACAAGGTGGGGGTTGCTGTCCCAATGCAACTTTTTTGGTGAAGTGATTTTTAGGTCCAATTTGCTTTAGCAGTCCCAAATTTTATGATTTTTTTAGGTATTTTTCAAGAAAACAAATGCCTAACAAATTTTTCAGGTTCTCATGATTATTTAAGTCCAGAAAATAGGGGGAGAAGATGAAAAAGCCGATGCGTGAAGAAATCAATGATGCATGCAGAGTAAGAAATGCGTACCTGACTCCAGCACTCTACATGCAGGGTGATCCGCGCATAAAAATAAAGACAGAAAATAAACTACATATATGATGCACGAGGAAAACGGCCTTAGACGAAGCAATTTCTACACGGGGAGAACAAATAGCTAACGGGGCAACAGGAGGGCTCAGGGTCCGGTCTCTGATGCCGATCGGTGTCTGCCAAAATGGATCCTGCCAGTGTTGTATACGGCCTCTAGTGGCACATGACCCCTCGAGTGACCAGGTTAGCTTTTTCTTTATTAATTTTTAATCTGGTCCAATTACAATCTAAATAGGAGCAGGCAGATAATTAGGGTTTGGATCCTAATCAATTACGGTGCAATCAGAAAAAATCCTAAGCTAAGGCCAAAATCGTGTAAATCAGACAAGCAGTAAAAGGCAAAAAATCAAAAACCAGCATAAAATACGGTGAGGTCCCTCGAGCACACCGGTGCTCGGCGAAACAGACCCCGCAATCACAAGTCTCTGAGAGTCTGGTTGTCCCTTTATTATTACAATAATCAAATAATCTAAAAATAAAACTATCCTAAACCTCTCCTCTCCTGCTCAACCTCTCGCTCTCTCCTGCAGCTCCGTATAGAAGGGAGCCGCCTCTGGCTTCCGCGGTTGCTTCGGCTTTCCAAAGAAAGTCGCCTCGGTCCTCGGGCCCTTGCAAGAAATCAAACAAGAGTGTCAGACCATATTATTATAAAAATATGCAAAACAAAATAAAGTAAAATAAAATGGCAACTATATGCAAAAATAAAAATAAAGACAAATAAAATAAAACAAACAAAAACAAAAATAAAAGAAAAACAAAAGAAAACAAAATGTTGTGAAAGAAAGAAAAGCCGAGGAAAAAGCCGTGGAACTGAAAAACGAAATCAAATATGACTACTAAGCCGTGCTCCCCGGCAATGACGCCAATCTGATGAGCCGAAAAAGCCAAGAGACTCAACAAGAAAAATCAGACCACTAAAATAAGTCAAAAAGTCAATGAAATCGAAGAGCGGTCTTCACTATTTGTTTAACCTGGTATAGCGACCAGGGTCGAACTCAAGGAGCACGGGTTGACCGAATCGGCCTACAAAGTAGTCAAAAATAAAATAAAGAAAAGAAAATGATTTTTGTGGATTTTATGAATTTTTAATTATTTATGATTTTTAATTATGAAGAAAATGAGGAAAAGGCTAAAAAGATCACATTCAACAATTTATTCAATGTATCAAAACAACTCAGAAAATTCAAATAAAATCATCTTTGTATCTTTTATATTTTTAAGTTTTTTTGGTAATTTTTTCAGAATTTTATAATTTTTAGTTGATATAAAAATAGAAAAAGGCAAAAACAGTGAAGTAATGTGCAGCCAAATTTGAAAGGCTAATTAAAAATAGATCATTTAGCCTCTAAAAATCTAAAGGCAATTTTTCTGAAAAATAGAAATAAAGACTAACCTATAGAAGCCAAAATTGCAATTTTTTGAATTTTTTAAATTTTTAATAATTTTTAGGGTTTTATATTTTTGGGGGGTTTTATAAATTCAAACAAGATGAAAACTAGGCTAAAGCAAGTAAACAACTGAACAAACAGTACCTAATTTTTTTATAATTTTTAGAGGGGTTTTTATATTTTAGTTGATTTTATAATCCAAACAGTGACAAAAATAAGTTGTTTTTGATTTTTTGAAAATAGCAAACAACAATAAAAATGTCCCAAAAATTAGATGAAATTTTTACACAGTGGCAGGGGCCACGTATCCAAATTTCACAAGATTTGGATTTTATTTGATATTTTACTAAATCAATATAAAAGCTACAGCACACAGGGACCTAAGTGCAAAGAAACAAAGTTCATAGGACAAACATATAACACGTGTAAAAACCACAGGGCCACAGTTGCAAAAAGCCAAGGTGGGCACGAGCCACGCACGTGAATCACAAAAACAAGGGCATTTATGTAATTCCTATTTAAAGAAATGCAAAGAGTAAGGATAGAATATCCAAATGTTCCACAATAACGTGTCGAAGAACGTGCACCACATATACAGGGACTAAAATGCAATATCTAAAAACACCAGGGTCCAAAGTGCAAGTTACCTAAAATAAAACAACTATAAAAGATATTTACAGGACTAAACTAAAATATAAAAAATGAAAGAGGGCCTAAGTGCAAATTACCCCTTTATTAAGATCCACGGCTAAAGAAGGGCCACGGGTAAGATCAGATGACTCTGGTGCACGGGTACCCCTTCGATGATGTGCGGCCTGGATCAGATCCTCAGCTGGATCCAACGGTCAGACGCAACCCTCAGACGGACGAGGATGATCTAATCTGGCACGAGGGCTCGATCCGACGACGAGAGAAGGTCCTGGAAGAACAGCTCACCAGCGACTTTCGTCGGGACAATACGCATGCTCTGGTCCTTCTCCAGAGCTGCTCAAGTGGGCAAATCGAAGCTGGTGGTCGTCCGCAGCTCGTGGTGTGCTCCGATGAGGCCGGGAGGACCTCGAGGGTCCCCGGCGACGTCGAGCACCTGAAGCTCCTGTCCTGAATGGATGAGCCTCCAGATGAGGCTCTCAAGCCGTAATACCTGCACAGGAGTCAAAAGGGGTCGAGGGCAAACTGCCTCGACCCGTTAGCGGGCGAAGTGGATGAACAGATGGGTCGCGACGTGGTACTCCGGCGAGCGGCGACGGGGGAGGACCTAACTCCTGGTTCTGGGGTGAACCAGGATGATCGGAGGTGTGGAGAATGTGGAGCGAAGTCTCATGAAGGTGATGGTCGAGTCAGAAGGGGAAATGGTTGATCGAAGTGCGGTGAATCGACCAGCAAAGGTCGGCGCGCAAAATCGAAAGAACGAAATTAAAGCTACGCTAGGGGCTAAAGAGGCTACCTGATGATCGAGAGCGTCTGTGAAGGAGATGTTGCGTCTCCTGGAGTCCTTGCCTCAATGGAGTGATGCCTCCAGAGGCTCGAGCTCGCCAATGGGTGGAGCACGACGGTGAAGATCACCGGACCAGGGGCTAGACCGCTCCTTTCCTTGCTGCAACACCTCTTAGGGCTTGCTATCACTCAAGGCTAGAAGATGGAGGTCCTGGGAGTCGAAGACGGAGGCCGAAGGTGCGTGAAATGGCGGGAGGAGGTGAAGCTATATACTGGTAGGGGTCCGGCAAGAAGAAGATCGGGCGCGCAATCCGATGCTCGGATCCCTAAGAAAAATGGCGGGCGTGGATCATGGATGTATCGTGGATAATCGGGGCATGAGGTTTAAGGAAATGGGTGTCGGATCGCATCTGGAAAAATTGAGGAAGATCGGGTCGTCACGCGAATTTGGGCGAAGTGGTCCAGGGGATAGTTGACCGGGGGTCAACAATCCCTCGTGGACCAAGGGGAAAAATGCATTGGAAATTTATTTGGAAAATCAAAATAAAATAGAAAATGACTTTATTTAAAAATATTTACAAAATGAAAAATGTTTATTTATTTTCAAAGTATTTTCTAGAGATTTTTACTTATTTTTTGAAAAATAAATTATGTATTTACATTATATTATTATTATATACAAGTATATATATACCTTTGTATTTTTGAATTTTATTTTTATTATTTTATTTTTGTATAATTATTCCAATTTTATATTTTATTTATTTACACATAAAGTTTGGAATATAAAATGATTTTTATTTGTTTTTTATTAATTATTTACAAGGGTGAAATAAATAGTTCTTATATTTTATATACATGGTATATATACACTGAGGAGAGAGAAATTATTTATTTTTATTTTTCTTTAATTTTTTCCATTTTTATTTTATTTTTATAAATATGTACAAAATATAGGGAACATCTAAATAATTTTGTTTTTATAAAATAAAATATTTACACTAAGAGGGGGGTTATGTACAAGGCTGAGTCACCCTATCTCTCTCTACTTATTTTATTTTGCGGTCAGGCCCATATTGAGCCTTCCCTTGGGTTCAGGTCACTCAATATTTATTCTAAATATTTCTCTCTTTTTCTTTATTTCTTTATTCTTTTATTTTTGCACAAAAACTTGCTAATTATTAATATTTACACAATGCATGCTTTTTGATAATTTATTTTATTTACAAACATATACATGGTGCTTTGCAAAGGTTTTTAGAAAAAATAAAAGAATAAAGAGTGATGAATGAGGATTCATAATTATCTCAATCTCTTAAGTCAACTCTTTGACCTAACATATCTGACACCTACGGATCTCTATTCCTATGCAAAGGACTTGCATCAAGAGGTCAGTCAAACATCAGCCTTTAGAGAGGAATTGCCATATCCTTCTCAGGAAAGAGATCATTTCTTAACAACCATTTAACAGTGCTTGATGAGTCCTCAATCTAACTCTTTAGATATCATCCTAGTACCTGCCTCTATGATTCAACCATTGAATCAACAGTTGTATGATTATTAAGATGGACATGGTACGCAACACTAATTGATTTAAGATACCTTATAAGTGCATTCATTTATTTAATCTCAAACAAGGAGTGAAAAATAAAATCAATAACCTTTATTGATATATCAGATATTACAATAACATTTATTGTAGAAATGATTCGCCCTGGGCTCACATGGCTAACAACTGTCTGGTAAAGATAGCAGGACATTGTTTGCATGCTTCTCTGCTACTTATTGAAATGTGAATGATTCTAACATCATCATTGGGATGGACTGGTTGGAAATATATCATGCACACATACACTATTTCTAAAAGATAGTAACCTTTTACCTTTATACCTCCATAGAATTTCAGTTCGGTGGGAAAACTTATAATGAGGAAGTGGTATATATATCTGCTCTAAAGGCATGACGATTGTTGTTACATAGATGCAAAGGTTATTTGGCCTATGTATCTACCACCATAAAAATAGAGCAAAAGAAAAAGTGCCTATAGTATGTGATTTCCCTGATGTTTTTCTAGATGAACTACCTGAATTACCACATGAACAAGAGATTGAATTAGAAATCTCTCTTGTACCTGATGCTCAACTAATCTCTATTCAGCCATATCCTTTGGCACTAGCTGAGTTACATGAATTAAAGGTACACCTGCAATAACTCATAGATAAATGGTTCATTCACCCTAGTACTTTACCATAGAGTGCACATGTGCTTTTTGTTCGAAATAAAGATGGTTCATTGCAACTATGCATTGACTATCGACGGTTAAATAAAAGGACAATAAAGAACCACTATCCTTTGTCATAAATAGGTGATCTCTTTGATCAGTTATAGGATTCTATTGTATACTCAAAGATTGATCTAAGATCTGGATACCATCAGTTATCAATTATGACTCGAATATTTCTAAAACAACCTTTCATACTTGATACAAACATTAAGAGTTCTTAATCATGCTTTTTGGACTGATAAATGCATCAGCAGCCTTTATGGATCTTATGAATATGATATTTAATCAGATCCTAGACCACTTTATAGTAATATTTATTAATGATGTACTCATATATTCTAAGGACAAACAACAACATAAACAACATCTCAAACATGTACTAGAGACACTAATGAATAATAAGTTATATGCCAAGTATAACAAGTGTGATTTTTGATTAATCGAAGTATCCTTTCTAGGCCATGTCATTTCTAGGGTAGGTATCTTTATTGATCTTACAAATATTAGTGTGATGATGAGATGGGGGCATCTAAAGATCGTAATAGAAATACAATCTTTTATGGGGCTAACTGGGTATTATAGAAGATTCATGAAAGGCTTTCCATGAATAGCTTTGCAATTGACTAGGTTAACTCAGAAAGTGGTATTGTTTATATGGTCTGATACTTGTGGAACTATCATTCAGACACTGAAAGAACGTTTAACCACTGCACATATCCTTACTTTACTCATCGGCATCGAGGACTTCACTATATATACGATGCATATAAAGAAGAACTTGGGGCAGTGCTCATGCAACATGGTAAGGTAGTAGCATATGCATCACTACAATTGAGGACACATGAGCGCAATTATCCAACTTATGACCTTGAGATTTAGTCATCTTTACTTTGAAAACATGGAGACACTACCTTTATGGAAACACTTTTGATATCTTCACCAATCATAAGACTTTAAAATATTTATTTGACCAAAAATATATAAACATGAGACAAAGTTGATGGCTATAATTACTAAAGGACTTTGATTGCACAATTGCTTACCACCCGGGTAAGGGCAATTGGTAGAAGATTCTCTCAATTGAAGAACTTATTCCCAAGGCATGTTGACAGCAACACAATTTTGGGGGGTGTTAGCTACATTAAGTGAATGGTAATCTTTTGACATTGATATAAATACAATAACCATTCCTCATTGATGTAGGCTGGAGATTTGGGGTAGAATACATAAAGGTCAAGAAGATGATCTACTTTTAAATGACTTAATAGAAAAAGTAGAAAGAAACAAAATCGATGGATTTCATGTACATGATGGTTTATTGTATAACCATCGTATAGTTTGTGTATGGGATACACCTGAGTTAAGAACAAACGTCATGCGAGAAGAACGATGTTCAAGATTATCAATTCATCTTGGAATTACAATAATGTATAAAGGTCTTCATTCATACTTTTGGTTGCCTGCAATGAAGAAGTATGTTGTCAGGATTATGAACTCTTGCTTTACCTGTCAATAAGTAAAGACTTCTCATCAACAATCACAATAATTATTACAACACCTTCCTATCCCTAAATGAAAATGGAAAATCATTTCCATGGACTTCATCACCGGTTTACCACTAACCACAAGAGGTAAAGACAGTATTTGGGTAATAGTAGATCGACTAACCAAGGTAGCACATTTTATTGCAATCATCTTAAACCACTACTCTAGATCAACTTGATGAATTATATATTGCACATGTGATTCGTCTTCATGGTATTCCAAAGGAGGTCATTTCTGATCGAGATTCGTCATTCACCTCACATTATTGTTATAATTTTATGGAAGCACTGGGCCCACAACTTTCTTTGAGTACATCATATCACCCTCAGACATATGGTCAATTAGAGCACACCATACAGGCCTTAGAAGATATGTTTCAAGCATGTGCCTTAGAGTGGAAAGGATTATGGGTTAAGCACTTGTTGCTTGTAGAACTCACCTATAATAATAGTTATCATGTCAGTATTAGCATGACAACCTTCGAGGCACTATATGGGCGTAGGTGTACAACTCCATTGTGGTTGCAAGAGGTTAGAATAAAGAACCTCTATGACTCATTCAAAATCAACAAGAGAATCCATGAAGCTTGCTCGAAAAAAGACTAATAACTGCCTACAACCTCCAGAAGAGTTATAGTGATATTAGATGTAGATACCTCGAGTTTGAGATGGGTAATTTTGTCTTCATGATGGTCTCCCCTATGAAGGGAGTATAGATATTTGGCTTCTGAGGAAAGTTAGCACCCAGGTTTGTAGGTCCCTTTGAGATTATCCAACGGGTGCATATAGACTTACAATTCCTCCTCATTTTTTTAGAATACATGATGTATTTCACGTATCAAATTTGAGTAAGTATGTTAGGGATCCAGAGTGTATTATAAGTTACGATGATCAAAAAGTTGAACCTGAATTAACATACACAAAAACTTTAGTGCAAATATTAGACAAAGATGTCAATAAACTAAGAAATAAAGAGGTGCATCTTCTCTAAGAGTTGTGACAAAAACAAGATTTTGAAGAAGTTGCATGGGAACCTGAGGAAATATGATAGAGAAGTATCCCTATCTATTTGTGTAATAATATCACATATTTGTATACACTTGACTTTAAGTAAAAATAAGTTCATTCTCTTTATGGTTTTTATGTTTCCATCCTCTTTAAGATTTTTATACATCCATTTTAAGTATTGAGGATGAGCCTTCTTTTAAGGTTCTTATAATTTTAAAGCCCTAAAATCAACTTATTTGGATAATACATTCATATAGATATTGGATCTATCCTGATGAGACGAATCCATCGAAACTTGTTTTGTCTTAATCGGAGGCTATTTCGAATAGTTAAGAACTTTGGAAGTAAACGAGGATGACGATGGTTAAGCCATCATTATCTCTTAATTATTATCATTAATAATAACAAATCTTGATTAAAATGATCATTAAGAATAATGATCATGGTTAAGGAATGTTGATCATGATTTAGTAGATGTTAATCACGATTACTAATAATTAATCACGATCAGAGCTAATTAATTATAATTAATGCTAATGAAGAGACATTAGCAAAACCATGGGTTTCATGAAAATCTTAGGTGAAATCGTGGGAAAAATCATGGGCTGTGAAACCATGATGTTGAAAGAAACCATGGTTTTGGGAAAAAACCATGGGCGAAAACCATGGATTCTAAACCATGATTTTTAGGATTTGGGAGCCTATAAATACCCCCCACCACTCCATTCTCTATAGCATTCATTCCATCCACCACTACCTAATGGCTAGGGTTGAGAGGCTGAGAGAGAGAGGGAGGGAGGCTAGGAAGAAGCGCTAGCGAAGCACTACTGGGAAGAAGAGGAGAAGGAAAACGGAATGCTCCTCTCCTCGACGACTTCGAGAAGGAGGTAAGTAGGTCTTTTTAATTCATGTTTCAATCTATATCTTTGAAGACTAATGTTTTCTTTCGAGATTCTCTAGATATAAGGGGAGACTCAGCCGAAATGTTTCTTGAAATATCACCTAGTGCAGGGGGAAACTGTCGAAATTTTTCTTGAGATATCACCCAATATAAGGGGAAACTCTACCAAAATTTCCCTTGAAATATCACCGTATATAAGTGAAATTCTGGCGAAATTTTCAGAGAATTCATGTTTTTAGCTTTCTTCATGTTCTTTGGTCAGTCTTCACGCTCTTTGTTTGTTCTTCGCATTCTTCATGTGTTGTTCGTGTTCTTGATACGTAAATAAAATTCAATCATTTCAAGATATAATAAGCCCCTAGTTGAACATGAATCGACGCAGAATGATCTCATTTTAAAGTCAATACGACCAGGTAACGAAATCCTACCTTTGATGTTGGGTTTTCAAGTAAAACTGTATAAAATTTTTGTTTATTATTTCCTTTTATGAAGAATGTTCACATGCTTATTCCTTGATTTACTAAAATAATTGCTAAATTAAAGCTGGTGTAATGAATAATCCTTGTAGCTTTATGATTTACGTTCAATATTATATCGTATTAGGTGAAAATTAACATTACATAAATGGAATCCAGTTATGATTTTCATACCATCTTTTACAATAAGGATAACTTGGAGTAGATACTACAAATCAGGCATGCAACTTGTAGGATTGTCATAAGAACATTTGTATTAGCAATCCATATTGTTGAGAAGTATTTTCACTGGTCTTGCATTCCACACAAAGCGGGAACACAATCTTTAAGGCGATCGAATGAGAACCACTCCTCAAATAACAATTAACCCAAAAAAATAGATCAAGCAAAGCAAAACAAAATGTGGAGTTAAAATTTATTATAACTGTACAAAAGATGTGTATAGGTGTAAGTATTGTAGAGGTCGAACATAAGGAGCAAGGGGAATACACAAGAAAAATATGCAAAAAGATACAAAAATGTTTTTTATGAAGATTTTTTATTTTTAATGGGTTTTAATATTTAATATTTTTTAATATTGTATATTTATTTTTAATTTTAAAATTTTTATTTTCTTTTTATATTTTCTGATTTTAAATTTTCTTTTCTCTTTTTTTAGATATAAGATAAGCAAATATAATATATATACTATAGATAATATGAATAATAAATATATAAAATAAATATAAAATCAGGAAGATACCCGAGGGTACAATCCTTTTATTTTTTAAGGGTATAAAAATATTTTTCGGATTTTTAATAATAATAATATAAGTAAATATAGCTATATAAATAGATTTCGTTTTAAATTTATAAAATAGCTATAAATACTTCAAAAACAAGAAAATAGTTTTTTTGGCTTTTTTATAATTTTCTCTTTTTTGATATTTTTTTCCAAATTTTTATGATTTTTTTATTTTTAATTGAATAATAGACATGTGCAGAGAATGGTTGTAGAAAAAATGAAAATGCTAAGGTTGATGTGTGGACACACTTGCAAAGATCGGATTCAGAATGATGCAATTAAAAAGAAGGCCAGTGTAGCTCCAATTGAGGATAAGATGCGAGAAAACCGCTTAAGATGGTTTGTTCATTTGCAAAGAAGGTCTGTTGATGCACTAGTTAGGAGATGTGAATTTTGGGATATTGAGCCTTTTAAGAGAGAGCAAGGATGGCCCAAGAAGTATTGGAAGGAGACTATACGAAGGGATCTTAGTTTTTTTATATAAGTCTGAGATTGACCCAAGATAGATATGAATGGAGGCAAAAAATCCATGTAGCCAACCCTACTTAATTGTGGGAAAAGGCTTTATTGTTATTTTAATTGAATAAAAATAGGCAAACAGTGAGTAATAATATGCATCCGACTTGTTTTAGATTTCAAAATTAGCTAAATAGCTCAAAAATTTCCAAAACTAATAAATATAATGATATTTTAATGGTTTTCAAGTAATAAATATAATAAAAAAATCAGAAACAGAAAATGCCACTTTCAAGTATTTTTTAATGATTTTTTTATTATAGGGTTAGAAGGGTAGGTGCTAAATACATATTGAATAGCCCCCAATTTTTTAGAATTTTTCAAAATATTTTTCTTATTTTTATTGATTTTTTAATGCCGATAGGGAATAAATACAATATCTTTGAATTGCTAAATATAGGAAAATATTTTAAATTGTCATGCGAAAATATATGTAACTTAATAATATAGCAGGCACTTAAAATAAAATTTCTATAATCTTTAGATGCAAAATGGATTTTTTAATGAAATAAACAAAGGAAATAAAAATAAAAAACTGAGAGGGTCTAAAATGCAAATAAATAAAAATATAATCCAGGATCAATTTTCAAAGTATAAGGGCCTTTGCATAATTTACCCATGCATATTTAATTAATTCCATGATGGTAGGGGTATAAATGTAATTTAAAAACAGGATTTTTACCCAGCAGACCCTATAAACTTTGTCGACCTTATAAATTACCCCAAGAACCCTATCGACCTTATAAATTATTCCAAGAACCCTCTCTAGCTTCAAACAGAGTAACCACAAGGTTTATAGGGTAAGAGTTGGCAAGTTTATGGGGTCGAGGGGAGAATTATGTTGTTTCAAAGGTCTGGAGGTAATTGGCAAAGATTATAAGGTCTGTCGGGTAAAAATCCCTTTAAAAAATACGGTAGGGCATACATGCAAATTTTCCTAAAAGTTTTGAACTGAATCTCAAAGTAACTGAGCTAAACAAACATAAGTACAGGGGGTTCTTGGAAAAAGCCCACCACCTCTCATATATGGGCATGTGACGTGACGCGGAAGAGGACATAAGTGCAAATATAGAAAGTATGGGGGTCTACTTGCAAAATAACCAGAATTTTTTACGCTACAGATGAAAGTTTGTGTATTAAAAATAAAATACAAAGGGAAATATGGTAAAATTACCCCCTAAGGCATGATCCGATGGTGGGTAGCTCTTCACTTAACATGTGACGCCTTCCGGACCGTTGATAACCCTTCAATGACAGATGGTTGAGATTAGATCTCAGTGGTTGGATCAACGATTGAGGGCTTCTAGATCGGACGACTGCTCCTGCACCTGGAGTGAGTTCTTCATCTGACGGCTCAGAGGACGCTTGGAAGAACACGAGAAGAACTCGCCTCCTTTGAGCTCCAATCATCAAAATCTCATTACTCTGTCCTTCTCCTTCACTTCTGAAGGGCTCTACTTGTTCCTAGAAGGATTCAACGGTGTATGGGTAGCTCAGAGAACCCCGAAGCTCATCAAAGGAGCCCTGGATGTCGGAGACATCTAGAGTTGTTCTTGAGGTTCAGAAATACCTCAACCGAGGCTCTGGGCCTTCAGGGCCTACACGGTCAGATTAAAAACAAAACGACAATGTGTCATGAGCTTTAAAGGGTGTGAAAAAGAGAGGATGCATCGGAGTGATGCTCTCCGATGAACAGCGGAGATGGGAGAGTTTATATCCATATTAAAGCATGATCTGGTTGAGTGAAGGCTCCTGGAGCGTAGGGAATCGCATATGGAAGAAGATAGAGGTGTTGGTAAGGTCATAATTGGGATGGGTATGACGGAATGAAGTCCGGAGCTAGAGCTCTGAAGAACAAGATTGTTTTTATTTTTTAGAATAAAATGTGAAATCAAGGAGAAATAAAGACTAATCAACTCTAATATATGTTCTAAGAACATAAAAATACACAGATATAGATGCTCACCTATCTGGGGTAGATGGGAGTGGAGCTCGCGACGGAGATGGTCGGTAGAGCTGGATCGGCTCGATTCGACACCTTCCTCGCTTGTTGAATCCTTGGGGATGTTCTTGCTGTCACTAGGAACCTCGACCACGCTTGGTATTAGGGTTTGGGTGGGTAGAAGAGGGATCAAAGATCGAAGGAAGTCCGACAAAGTGTTATGCACATATGCGTCTTCGATCAGGAAGTGTGCCTGATTTAGTGGACCTCATATCGAGAAAAGAAGGACACGTGAAAGGGTTGTGATCGAGGTTCAAAAGTGTGAAGGAATCAAGCTAAATGGATGTAAGGAGGAGTGGGAATAAATTTAGGAAATATGGGTCAAATGCATGTCCGACGCAGAACTAGGGGTTTGAGGAGTTGACCGAGTTCAAGTCAGACCCTGCCCCCATTGGTCCACGTGTGACAGAAAAAGACAAAATAAGTAGAAAATTCATTATTAATTTAAAATAAAATATTAAATGATTTTATTAATTTTATGTTAAAATGCAAATATTTATTATTTTATGTAGTATTTTATTATGATTTTTATTTATTTTTACAAGCTAATTTATTATGTATTTATTTATACATATATAAATATAGGTATATTTACCTATATAGTATGTCTTTTATTTTTATTTTCTATTTAAGTTTTATTATTTTATCTACATAATTTATATATTTGTAGCTTATTTAAATGCATATATATATATATATTATTGCATTTTTCTGAATTAATATGTACATTTAAATAAATAATTATGTTTATTATATAGGTATATGGGTATACAATTCATCTATATCTTTGAGTATACTTGCATTTTAAATGTTTTATTTATTTTAATTAATTGTATATGGAATTCGTATATTATTTATAAAATGATAAAAATATAAAATTATGAAAAATATAAATAAAAAATAAAATGAATATTTTATTCAAGTATAGTGTACAATAGCTGTCTAAAACCTAAATTTTGCATAGCTAATTAAAAGTTATATACAATTAAAGAGATATCGATGAATTTTGATTTCATATATAGAAGATATTAGTTGTGAAGTTACGATTTTAGACTTTTATTTTGAGTGTAGAAGATACATTATTTTTATGTGAAATTAATTTTATATTTTTCTATGTATTTTTATCTACAACTTTCATGTACAAAGTTTATTGATTTGAGGTATAAATAGCAAAGAATAAAATAGATCCTAAAATAGACTTGTTGATGAATTTGCAAACTAGGGTTTATTATATTTATTGGTCCTTATCCCTCCTACTTTATTCCTTATCGACCCAATCATCATGATGCATAGGTCTCGGGGTGTAGGGTCGTTCAACACCTATAGTATTTCATTCTTTTTCTGTTTCTTTTCATTATTTTTTATTTTGGCTTTAAATGTGCTCTTTTATATAATATCTACACAATATATGATATATGTTATTTTATGCAAAATAATACTTTTTACATGCATTTAGCTAAGGTTTAAAGGTCAAATGAAAGAATAAAGGTGATGAAATGGAGATTCATCACATATCTAGATGGTACACAGATGCCCGGATATGTTGAGAACACAAAATAAATTATTTTAAATATGTGGTACGCAGTTGCCATTAGGCGGTTTGATCGAATGAAGATGTGATTGTGTCATGTAGAGACACAGATGGTTTAATAAAGGATTGGACATGATACCATGTATTTAAAGTTACTAGTATATGCGATTAAAGGTAAGCATGTGGTTTTAAGCTACTGAGTCCTCAAGGATGGTGTACTTCCTTATTTGTCAGGTTTAGAGTTTGGAACCCTAGATGATAAATAAAAATGAAATTGTTAGGGTGGTATTGGAGGATTGGTTAAGGTGACGTGTTGCAGAATAAACTCATCAAATCAACGCAATCTCCAATCCCAAAGTGCCTACATCTTCGGAGTCCATGAGAGGTGAGAGAAGTCAGTTGTACTAATCTCCGACGTGTAATAGAAGGAATAGGACTTAATCTAATGAGAAGAAATGAAACTTTCTGGTATAATAAGTTTTTCTAAACTAAACTACTTCTTTATTTTTCTCTTCTTTTTTACTTACCATTTGTTAATCTTTATCCTATGATTTCTGAAAATTCAATAGATATCAGTGAGTCATCGCAAGGACCTTAATCAGCTAGTCAGCCAGCCAACAGTAGCAGCTTATAGTATAAGGTAGTTAGTAGTTCTTTAGTACCCTTTTCCTTCATCTTGATGTACATGAAAAGAAAATGATGGGGCATTTTTTCTATGTAATCCTTATTTTGTGAATGGAACAAAAATGTGAGATGCTCTTTATTTGCAGTCTGTTTCTGAATGTTAGCTATTATTGTTAGATAAAACTATTGTTGAGTAACCACATCTGGTAAATAAGATGATCTTATGACCCAGAACTAGGGTCGTGACATCCACCCTCTATCCCGACCATTATTTAAGGGTGGAGAAGTGGGGAGTCCACCCTCATGCTACCACTCGATTTGTTCGTATTTACTTCTTGTTTGCATATTTCGTTTGTACTTTGAGCTTCCTAGAAGGCTAAGTATGTGCTCTTATCATTCCTGTACCCTACGACATCTTGTTCATATAGAATCCCTTTAGATAGTCCTTGCTTGTGCACAACTTGTCCTAAATTGGATGCTTGTTCTAATTTGGTTGTGTTGATTGTACGATTTTTATGTTATGATATCCTTATCCGTAGAGTATCTCTTGTATAACTTTATCTGATGAAAAAATATCATTATGTTTTGGATTAAAGTTCCTTGATACCTGAAGCTAAGTTTGAGTCCCATGGTCAATTGAACGGCGGGTTTGATTCCATTGCCCGATTTAAGGCTAAATTTGAATCTTGTAGTCTTGAATATTGTCCTAGAGCTCATGACAGATTTAAATCTACTGGGTGTGTAGTTGAAAGGTCCTCTTAAATTATTGGTTACTATTTTGATTTAGCAGCTCCATCCTTGTCCTTTGCTTTTGTTAAACCATTGCTGAGAGTAATGAATCTGCATAATGTTTTGTTGCTAATCTCCCTTATGATTGGTTGATGACATATTGTTGTGAATTACTCCTCAATCCTATATATAGTCGGATTAATTACTACATAATGCTATTGATTTACAGTTCGATGAATCAATAGCAATGACTCATTATACATATTGTTACATTTGGATGAATTCTACATAATGACCCAATCCCTCCTCAATCTAGTTTATCAAGACATGCTTCTGATTTCCTACTGAATTAATTCCAGTGGGCTATTAATGTTAAAGTTGGAGGAATCTTTATGCTGATTTAGTAATGATTTACTGTTGTAAATATGATTAATCATTCCACTGAATCTCTGTTAATGTTATGTTAGTTGTCTTTGCTAACCACTTTCCACATAACTAGAAACCCCAATAATCTATTATACATAGTTTGGTTGAACTAATAATAAACCCCAATACTCATTCCAATGTTAACGTTATATAGACACTCAAGCTTCACTCTAATGACTCATGCTACATAATTACTATCAGTTGACTGATTTATTGATGTTCATTATACCAATTTATTATATGGGTTATCTCATTGGTCGATTCTTTATGTATAGTTACCAGCGATTAGTTGATTCAATGCACATATTTACTACATAATTACTGTTGGTTTTGTGGTTTACAGTTTCTCCTTATATTGATCTGTTCCACTGAAGGGTTCCTTGGTTGTTTCTTGCAACAAACTTACTGGTGATTGGCTAATTCATTCTACTGAATCATTTTATATAAATATTACTGATTTAATGTTCTAAATATCCTACTTCATTCCAGTCAATCTTAGTTAATGTTATATTAATAATCTCTACCAGCTTCATCCTATACAATTGGAAACCTAGATTCTTTGTTATTGTAAATTAGACACCCAGCTCCATTCTATTGATTCATTCTACATAATAACTACTCATCGCATGCTTAAATTTGCATGACCTAGAAGCTTGATATGTGCTCTTTTTGGAATTGTACATTGATATTTGGTATTTGTTTCTGACTTGTTCCATGACATCTAAGTTGTGTTGCTCACTACTTCCATAACATTCATAGTTCCTAATGATATTATGCTTGGTGCAATTAGTTTTAAGATTATTTTTCTATATTTTTACCTAACAACCATCTATCTTGGAGTAATACCCTTTGCCTAACCACATTGGAACAACATATTGTTTTATTTGGTTTGTGATTTCGATGTTGCAGTTGAATAAGTTATAATAAAACCGATCCCTGATGCTCTTGTTAGGTATGTCTACCTATTAACTGCAATGACTATATTCATATTCACTCTCCATTCTATCACGTTACTCTTGTGTTTAAGTGGTTTATTTACTTCCATTCCATTCCTTGTACTACGGTGTTCAATTACATATGACTTGTGTCATGTTGGCAAGCACTTCAATGAACTCTTATATTCCTTAAATAGTGCCTAAGGTACTAAATTTAGACACTAAATATTATGCTTAAAAATGATAGGAACTTAAGTTATTATGTCCAGTTGAGACATGTTCATAACCTAAAGAACATGGTAACATGCCCTATTTGGTATCCTTACACTTTGTATTGCCATTCTTGTTTGTTACTCAATTAAATCAAGTACATCTTGTTTACAATGCGTTAATTCTATTGCCTTCATTTGAGCTTGGATTACTTGCAAGTACTGGGTTTGGAGCCCTAGGTCTAAGTATTATAGTGGTATACTTGACCTTATATCATACAGCCAGTGTAATTACGGCATGATAAGGGCTTCCACCAGGTTGTCTATGCTAGTACTAACAATTTTGTTGTTGACCACCCTTTCCAGGATGTCTACCACTAATAATAGTTCGACACGTCGTGGGCAACAAGGTGGCACATCTAGATTGCAGCATCTTCCAAAGTGGACTCACCCAATGGATGAGAGCTTGCTCTTGTTGTTCAAGCACCACTATGACTTTGGCGATTGGGTTAGTTGGTCTTTTACAACCCAAGCTTGGAGGACCATCACAACCCACTTCAACATGCAGACAAGCCAACACCTAGAAGTTAGTAACTTGCAACATACAATGTCTTCGTACAACTCATGACGAAGAGCAGGTGGGGTTGGGATCCGTTATCTCACATAGTTGTAGCCCCTGATGACGCAACATGGGAAATGGTACATGTCATTCTACTTATCTCAAACATTTCCTCCCGAATAAGAAATCCCAAGTCTGACACCCGATCTCTTAGTTTGATGAAGAATTCAATAAGTATCACAGAAAGAGTTTCTCTCACTACGAATTGGTGGATGGTATGATTGGGGACTCAACAGCGATGAGACAATTTGCCTTCTTGTAGCAGTGGGCACTTCCAGGGTCCTTTGCTACATTCTATGAGGGGGACTCGGCCACCCAATAAGCATTTGAGGATGAACTTGCTAGTGATGTGGGTACGAAACCATCCGAGAAGCAGACAAACCCAAGAGTAACATCTTCGTAACCATCAGGGAGGAGGCGTCACCGAGGTTCAACAGGACAATCCTCTGGAAGCAAGTGATCCAAAAGTGACGTGGGATGTGATGTCCCAAAATTGTCGCAGGTCGTAGGATATGAAATCGTGAAGGTCACCTAATGAATGATGGAGTTGTAGTAGCTACATTTGGAGGAAATGCAGCTGAAGGACCCCTACGAGGGTGTGGGGGAGATACTGGACAAAATTGAGCTATTGATGGTGCACATCTCTCCGGAAGATCATATTAAGTTGGTGTACAATCTGAAGGATCCTAACCAGTGTATCAACTTCAACAAGGCAAAGAGTATCACCTCGAAGTTCACAATATTGCTCTACAACTCAGGAAGGCGGATGTTTGACATGAGACCTTGGTAGATTTTCCTTTATTTCCTGTAGTAGTTGCTGTATCTTTTCATATCCCATAATCTACAAAGACATGTAATATTATAGACAAGTTTACTCTCAAATCATCTCCATCTTCTACTTTGCTTGTCTAAATTCCTACTTATGCATCGGACCTTCTACTTTAATTGCCTGATCTGCTAGATATGATTCAGACTCTTAACTTTTCGTATGATATTTGATCTTAAATCTTTATTATAGATCAGAACATAGATAGTAAGTTTTCATATGATGTTTTATCTTTGGATCTTAAGATTCTGTACGATATTTGATATTAAAACTTTATTATGTCAAGACATGGATCCACTGTGGTCACTTCATTCGAATCTTGCTTTTATGAAAACATGATACCTGCGTGCAGTGATGTTGGAGGAGGAATTCGAGGAGGCAGGTCTAACGGATATCAACCCCCATCTACTAATGAATCCGCATTTCATCACTACTTATTATTTCCTTTTGGCCTTAAATCCCTAGCTAAATGCATGTATACATCATAAATTTGTCAAAATAAACACTATAATTTGTACAAAATACTGAATAAAATATTGTATTGTATTTAATTCCAATATAAAAGAATAAAAAAAGAAAGAAAAGAAATGAAACACCATAGGTTTTGAGTGACCCTAGATCCTGAGACCCTATCATCATGATGACTTGGTCAATAAGGAATAAAGTAGGGGGAGATAGGGCAAAAAAACTATACAAAAATACATAAAAAACATGCATAAAACCAAGATTTTAATCCATCTATAACTAGTTTTTGGAACCTGATTTATTTTATTATTTTTACAACTCAAATGACAAAACTCTCTATACGAATAAGGTAAATAAAAATACAAAAAAATATAAAATTGATTTCACAGAAAAATAATGCATAGTGTGCCCGAGACACGTAACATAAAAAGTCAAAATAAAAACTTTACAAACATGTATCTTTTCCATACTATCTCAAAATAGGCCAAAATCACCTTTAATTGTATATAACTTTTAATAAGTTATTTAATGAATATGGTTTCATTTAGTTTTTAGCTAAGATGTAAAAGTTAAGTTTTAGGCTCATATTGTGCAATATTCATGTATACTTTATTCAATTTATTTATTCTTTATATTTCTAAAATCTTTTATTTTTATAAATTATAAATATTATTAAAAACACATACTTAAAATAAATTAAAACCATCAAAATAAAATAAAAAAAATCATATACTTTAATACATAGATAAAGTATACCTATAATATATATGGAATTAATTAGGTGTACATATAAACTAATAAAAATAAAACAAAAATACCTAAAGATGTATTTAAATAAATTAAAAATATATAAGATATCTATATATTAATAAATATAATAAAAATTAAAAATCAAATACCAAAAATACATGTATATTTACCTATAATTATACATGTAAATATTAACTTATAATATATGATCTTAACAAAATAAATAAAAATATGTATAAAATACTACATAAAATTAAAAACATTTTTATTTTATGACCTAAAATTATATAATTCCTTTATTAATTTATACTTAATTTCTAAGGCATTTTTGCCTTGCAATTTCTTGGTTGGTCCAAGTGGACCAACCAGGAGCCTTCAAATTTTAACCACGGGTCAACTGTCCTAACTGTCCCGCACCCCATGTCAGAACTCACGACGAACCATTTTTCTCCCCTTTTCCACTCATCATCCATGTGTATCCTCACCCTCGAGCTCAACCATCTCTAATCCCTACACATCCTCGACCCATGTCGACGTCCTCAACCCCTCTTCCTTCGCGCGCAACTTCACATCGAAAATCTCTCGTCACCCACCTATAAAGTTGCACCTTCTTTGCAAATTTGGCCCGTGATCCTTCCTGGAGTGTTCGTAGCCCCTCAAGTCATTGTTGAATCTCGCAGTTGGTGACAGGAGCTTGCGGGTGGCTTCTTACAGCGATGAGGAGCTCGCGGAGGATATTCATTCATGGCCGGACACCGTCACCAAGGGTTAAGCTTCTTTGGCCATTGTCTGAATTGAGGCCTTCCGTTCAACAGTTCTAGGTAATGTTTAGGTGTAGATTTCATTTCAGTTAATTAATTTTCGTGATTAACAGTAGATTTAAGTTTATTTTTAGATCGTCGAACACCTGAAGTTCACACTTCACGTCGATTTCACTATCAACTTGTATGTGTATCAACCCATCACACCCCCTCTCTGTTCCTCATCATGTTCTTCGCAAAATCCCTCACTGATCCTCCTCGATTCTGCAAGAATTGAGGCTCGACGGAGATCCTCTTCCTGCACTACGCCCGAGCTCATCACCCCTCCATATAACGAAGCTTCCATCTTCAATTTTGGGTCGGGATGACTCGTCTTCAGCCACCAAATCCTTTGGTATAGGTTAGGTCCTTTGACAGCTCTTTGGAAGTAGTTGAAGTAACTGAATGAAGCTTCAGGTTATCTGGAGCTAAAAGGGCCCCCAGATCGCCATTGAAGCCACCTGAGGCTCATATGAGTTGCCTGCATGTACGGAGGACTTCCAACAACACGTTGTCGCAATTAGATTGGAGAACCATCACCGGAGGATGGAGTAGTTGCGGATCAAAGCTCAACAAGCCGGAGTTCCTCGGTTGTTCTCTGAAGCGCCTCGTCGACCATTGGATGAAGAACACGACCCATATCTAATATGGATTGTCGAGTTAAGACGAAGGGGTATGCGTTAAGGACCCTCCGATCTAAAATATGGCATAAAGAAAACGGCTGGATTTGGGGCATGTAGGTAGGGTAATTTGTGAAACCCACCTCTGTAGTTTTTGTAATTATTAAATAGTTTCGTAAATTTTTAATTATGTGTAAAAGTTGGTGGAAAGTTGCAAAGGAACCCTTGTAGCTTCTACATATTACATTTTGGTTCTCTATTAGCTCAGCTCATGTGGCCCCTATGTGAGTTGGGCAAATTTCATGTATAACCCGTCTCATTTATGTATTTCGATTTAATTTATAAAAACTACATTATAGTGTAAAACATTTGGTGTTTTTACACATCCACCCTCAATTTTGTAATCGCAAAAATACCCTTGCCAACTTAGTTAATATTCATGCATGTTTATTTATTTTCAAAAAATATCATATGTGCTCTAAAAATCATGGGAGAATAGGATAATGTGATTGATTACATGCTTTGTCATGCCATTTAATTATTTTTGCATTTCATACTCATTTCCTATTTATTAAAAATCCAACGAGCGTGTTTCAGTCCCTGCTTGCCTTGAAAAATACAAAAAAATATAAAAGTTTAATTAAAAAATCAAAAAAATACCTATTGATTATTATAGTATTTTATATCTACAGATCAAAACCATAAAAAATATCAAAAGAAACTCTAAAAATTGGCAAACCCTTTCTAATCTTAAAAAATGTAAAATATTTCCGAAAATTCTAAAAAAATAATTTCTATTCTATATTTATATATATATATACTATTATATAAATATTAAAATTAATGTTGAGAAATTTTTAACTTATATATTTTTTTGAAATCTTAAAACAATCCAGCCTATTTTCAAAGTCCTTGATTTTGCATATTTCAAAATTTAAAAATACCTAAAAATCAGCAAAAATTACCAGAAAATTACAATAACATTAGAAAAATATAAAAAACATAAAGATATTATATTCTATAATTTTACTATATTTGGCTATATTAATAATTGAAATAACCTATATTGTTTTATATACTTATAATATAACTATATATAATTAATACTATAATTAATTATTAGAAATACTCTAATATATTTTTAATCCCTTAAAAAATAAAAAGACCTATTCTCTTAGCTATTTTATGATTTTTATATATTTATTATACATATTATACTATATATTGCATATATTATAAATATATACTTTATATTATACATATTATATATAGTTATATATATACTGAGATTATTTATTAAAAAGAAAAGGGAATTAAAAATCAAGAAATTAAAAATAGAAATATATACTTAAAAAGTAATTATTTGATTTAACTTAAAAATGAAAAAATTAATTAAGCAAATATTGTACATTTATAATTACATAAATTATTAATTATTTATTTATAATTAATATACATGCTACTCCAACTTGTCTGCTTATTACTATATGCGCATTTATTGTAGGGTATAATAAATTTTGATCCACATATTTTCTTTTATTACTTCATATTTATATTGTTGGTTGATTGTTGAATTTAGTCGAGATTCTTAGGAGAGGTCACTTCAGCGACTGTGATCCCCCTTGTGAGACCACATGACTCTCTCCTCTGGGTTTTGGCTATTTCAAATGGCATCGTTGATGGGGAGCAATGAAGTGTAGCCAATTTGTACATTATACTTTTTATTTCTCTTTTTATTTTTCTATTTTTTATTTTAATAACTATTTGATTGCTTTGACCCATATTTATTTATTAATCTTCCATGCGAGGGACAACTTGACGATGGCTATCTCATAGGAGGTGGACGCACCTGAGCCACAAGGAGGTGGGCTCTTCCACTTATGAGCTGACTAGGAGAGAGAAAGAGAAGAGCATTTGGTAGCATAGTTTTTATTTTTTATTTTGTGAGGAGAGACTTTTATTTTTGTAAATAAATTTGTAATAATTCAGACACTACCACACTTCACAAGGTCCATTGCCCAGGTGTCTGTTCTCCTGGGGGCCTCGTAGGTTTTTCGTATTTCTAGCACTTTCTTTTATTTTATTTCATGAAGTTTTCAGCTTTTTGCCTTTATTTTTCATTTGTTTTACGTGATTGAGCCCATGGATCGCGGTTCACTTGATTCGGTATCTAGGTTTAAAGCCCTAATAGAAGCATGCACCGATAGTCTCTTACGTTTGGATCTAGTGAAATAATTAATTGCTAATTACTTGAATTTAGACCCACGAGCTGTGAGAGACTTCACACAACGCTTGCATGACTTCTTGTGGCGGGCATCGAGGAGTATTCAAGATCGGACACTTGGAGCCATTTTTGAGTGATTAGCATTGGTTCTTCTTGATAATAGCAATTGTTGTTTAGGACACTTTATCACTTTGGATATCGCACATGTAGTATAGGTTTATATATTCTATTTTGCATACCACGTGGAGAGAGTTAGTAAGCACTGTAGGTCTCTTTACTTTGCTTGCATCATTTGTTACGAGAGTGAGATTTCCACTCCCGTGCCTGCTTGCATTTCTTTTCTGCCTTCTCCCTTTATTTTTGCACATATTAGGATTCAAAGAAAATACAAAAAAATCATTAGGTGACTTACTCTGAAAAATACTAAAAATTAAAAATTCAAAAATTAAAACAATAGGACTGCTAATAAAACTTTGACTTTAATAAAAATCATAATTGACATCATTATTTTGGGTTCATAAAGCCCTCATTATTTCCAGGTACCTTCCAGACTAAGTGAGGTGCAAACCCCTATGGATTAGAGCCAAAAACCCTATCCATGGCAGCCTTGATAATCACATGAGTTGGTGAAGTATTGGCGCTTCTATCATACATGACCGAGTAGGGCCCTATCAACGATGGTGCTCTTGCCTTGTGTGGAGCATACGACTTGGTCTGAAGTACTGAGCCTAGGCCATGCCCTCGCGGGTGTGTGTCTCATTGGTTTGTGTTCGAGTACCTCACTTGTGAGGGAAGTATCGATTTCTCCTATTGGCTTCCTACTCTATTTCTTTGGCTGAGTAGACACCCAGGCACAAGATCAAGGACCTCAAAGTGTACAAGTCACATGTTACAAAGGTTGTGGAAGAAGTACGGGGTACTTTCCTGGGAGTACACATACTCCTATAGGGATAGCACTCATAAGGACTTGTTATAAGATCTTTCCTGCAAAATAAAAATAAAATTGAAAAGATAAAAATAGTCGAACTCTTATGGTTTCACCAATGTTGAGTTGGTGAACCCAAACATGTTTACTGTTTCTTTTATTTTAATTAAGTTCAAAGATCAGCCCTGTGTACTTTGTGCCATTTTTGCTTTCCTTTATTTTATTCCTCATTTGATCCCCGCTCGCTTTGAGACTTCTATTGTTTTACACTCCTTTTATTCCTTATTTATCATTGTATATTTCATCCATTCTCAATCTCCCTCTTCATATTCAAGATGGTGACTCATGGATGGCTTGGTCGGGACTCCGTCGACACCGACAACAAATCCATGCGCTCACCTTCTCTAATAATTCAGGGTGATTCCCGAGAACCCAGTTCGAACTTTGCAAATTGATCTCCAGACTCCCGCCTTCTTCAATAATCTGGGATCACTCTTATCCCAAACTCTACCCATTTTGGTTAGCAATCGATTTCACTCCTTACACATCACCATCCATAATGAAGTTCTGTGCTAACCTTAATACATAACAATTCTCTACATATAGTGCTTCAATTAAGATTGATCGAGGCATCATTCCATGTGTAGATCACGAGCCCGATGAGTAGAAGGAGAGACAACCCCAAAAAAGGAGAAGGATAAGAGGAAGAGAGAGCAGATGGTGGCCACTAAGGCCCAGCAGATGAAGCCCAAGCAGAGAGGCCCAAGCCCACGCTCAAGGAAACATACAACCCTGGAGTGGGCCAGATGAGCGAGTGGACCCAAATCGTTGCGTCTGCGCACACTTCGAGTTGAAGCCTCAAATCTTGGTGCTTCTTCCCACTTTCCACGGGAATACAAATGAGGAACCTTATATCCATCTGCAACAATTGACATGCATATGTTGTATAACTCACTACCATTATCGTTAGGTATAGTCAAAATGATGACCTTTCTGTTCAGCCTTCAAGACAAGGCACTTCATTGAATTAACCATCTCGAGAAAGTTGTCACCACCTGGGAGGAGCTGAAGTCAGCCTTCTTGCTCAAGGTTTGTCCTCTCGGGCAGTTAAATCAGATGTGTGCCCACATAGACAACTTCACCCAAGCCACCCATAAATCCATTCATGAGGCTTGGGAGATGTTTACATATTTACAGGAAAAATGTCCCCATCACGATATCCCTCAGACCAGTCTGGTCCAACATTTCTTTGGGGGACTGACAACTGAGAGCCAGAAGCTTGTGGACGTCGTGTGTGGTGGATCACATTTTAATAAGGACGAGGACGTCGTCTAGAAGATCTTCTAGGAAATGGTCGAAGGAGAGGTTGCCTTATCATCATCCTATGCATATCAACGTCATCCACACAGTCTACATAAGGCAGTTCATATGGTGGCTTCTCACGATACAAACAGGGATGAGAGATCCAACTTGAGAATCATAGGGAGTTATCTGTCTAAGGTGGATATTATTGAGAAATGATCACAAGATCTTGAGAATCTTTCTGTAACAGAGGACGCAACATCTGGATAAATTGGATCAGATCAACAAGTAGTTGGAGTTGTTGGTAAGTACCATCAGTGTCTGCCAGTCTGTGTCTGTAGCTTCGACTCATTCTGAGATGAAGGAGCCCTCATCGCCTCAGCCTCCTCAATAAAGTTTTTCAGAGCCAGTGGTTCAGCACGTTTATTACATGTAAGCCCTCGAGCCTACATCGCCTCAGCAACAACAGCTGGTGGTCTACAAGCACGATCTTCAAATCTTAATAGATCCATGCTCTCCTCCACCACCTCTCATTCAAGAGGTGAATGGCGTGTGGAGCAATGATGCATAGCTGACATGTTCTGGTGGACAACAGCAGGGCCAATCTACAGGCAACCGATCAACCCCTCAACAGCAAGGAGGGAGGTTTGTCCAAAACCAACCTCAACACAACCAACAATCTCCGCCATATCAGGACACCTTGAGACAGAAATAGTACTAGCAACCGCAATACCGCCAGCACTGATAGAATTAGCAGTGCTCTATTGGGCCTTACCAGTACCCTCCTCAGCAACATCAGCAATACCACCCTTATCCCCAGTATAATTCTCAGCATTCCTACTCACATCCTCCACACCATTCCCAGCATGGTCAGCATGTTGAACCATCTAAGATTATCATGCGAACCCCGCATTGGATTGCTTGGCTCGGTTGGTAAAGAGCCTTGTTAAAGTGTGCATGATTTGTTTTTATCTATTGTTGTCACTTTCAAGAGCGGTAGGAGCCTTGCAGCCGACTACCACCATGAAGGGGGCAAATAAAGATTCACCTAGCAAATCATCCTCTTCTGCATCAGTTGATCCAGCATCTGTTCCAGGTGAGTAAGAAGAAGAGAGAGGATAAGCATTAGAAACAAAACACAAAAATATGAAAAATTAAAAACATTAAAAAGACATCACCAGGAGCAACAACGAAAGCACCACTCTACGGCCACCGAGGAGACCGCACCAGAAAAAACCCTGATGCCATCCGATTGAGCCCCGCCTGCAGATTTTGGGTGTCCACCTCTCTTGGATGACCATGCTTTTTAGTCATCCATTTGTATAGCCTGATGTAGGCATTGATTTTGATGTAAATAGGAACAATATTTCTGCTTTTGGTTCTATAAATATTCCATTTCCAGATGCTTGAGAAAACAAAATAGGAATTTAAAACGGTCGTGTCCAATCCTGATGTGGTCGAGATTATTCATAATCATATTCTTGAAATGCCCCTGCTCAAAGCCATAAAGTACATGCCTAACATCAAGAAAGGGTTGAAATAAGCTAGTACTTAAAAGAGACAGACGCGTCAAGCACGTGAAAGAAATTCGAAGCATATTCTGGTCGTGGCCACTATGAACACAATCAGCAATCTCCTGACCAAAAAGAAAGACATGGGAGCTCCCTTAGTCAGATGTCAGATGTTCAACCAGGAGTTCGATCGAACACTCCTTGATAATGGATCATCACTCAACATGATGCCTATTTCATTGCTCAATGAATTTGGGTTGGGACTGCTCAAGTCCATAGGAATGATTCTGCAATTCGCAGACACTTCAATGAAGCGACCCCAATGAATTTTGGAGGATGTCATCATCACCATTCAAGGAATGTCGTTCTCTGTGGACTTCATAGTGCTTGACATCCTCTTCTGCATAACTTGATAATCCTTGGACGATTGTTCCTTCGAACATCCGAAGCAGTGGTGGACTATGACACAAGACAGATCACCTTTCGTTCTAGCAGCGACAAGGTGCCTATTGAGATGATCCAAGTGCCAAAACTGACAAAATCTACATTAGACAAGATTGGGCCAGTAGAACAGCGAATAGAAGATTGTGACTTCCTCGATGAAATCTGTGATACAAATTTGTTTATGGATGATATCGAAACCCACAAATTCCCCTCCTTGAAGGAAAGATTTAACAGCACAGTCGAGTTCCCAGATATCCTTGATGATGAGATTTTGTTGAGTTGCCTAAAGAATACATCGTTGGCCACTTATCCTTGGCAGAGCAGGAGGAAATTATTGGAAATTTTTGTGAACAAGATTCGATCATCGAAGAATTTTGTGTTGCATTGAATGTAGAGCCTACAGTGCCAATGGTGGACACAATACAGTTGAAAGATCCGACACCGTCGCCCTGCATAGTAGCTGGAGTCACCATCAAACAAAATAAGACACCGCCTGAGCTCAAGCCACTTCCATCAAACATGAAATATGCCTTCATTGCAGATGTGCAAAACATGTTTCTAGTGATCATCAATTCCCAGTTGACACAGGAACAAGAATTTCGTCTTCTCGAGAGAAGAAACCGCAAGGCCATAGGCTGGAAAATTTCATATCTCCATGGGATCAACCTGTCAGTGTGCTCACATCACATATACCTTGAAGAGGACAACAATCCATCTCGAGATTTCCAGCACAGATTACATCCAAATCTCCGGGAGGTTGTGATGAATGAAATCATGAAATGGTGAGATGTGGGATTCATATATCCCACATCTGACTCGAAATGGATGAGTCCCTTGCATGTTGTGCCAAAGAAATCAAAGATCACCATGGTAAAGAACGACAAAGGAGAGGAGATCGCAATCAGAGTACCAACATCTTACCATGTCTATGTGGATTACAAACGACTGAATTTAGCAACCAAGAAGGACCATTTCCCACTCCCCTTCATCGACCAAATATTTAAAAGTATGGCCGCGAGGGAGAATTTCTACTTCTTGGATGGTTAGTATGGTTATAATCAGGTTGCAATTGCTCCTGAAGATCAACAGAAAATGACCTTGACCTATCTATTTGGGACCTACACCTTCCGTAGAATGTCGTTTGGTTTGTGTAATGCTCCAACGATACATGTTGGTCATATTTGCAGATATGGTTGGAAGTTTTATCGAGGTTTTCATGGATGATTTCTTGATCTACAGAGACAGCTTCTATTAGTTCTCATCTTATTTAGATGGAATCTTGAAGAGATGTTGTGAAGTAAACATGGTGCTCTCATGGGAGAAGAGCCATTTCATGGTGACCGAAGGGATCATGCTAGGCCATGTCATATCTAAACGTGGCATGGAGGTAGACCCTGCAAAGGTGGACGTCATTTTAAAACTCGAGCCACATACAAATCCAAAGCAAGTCAGGTCATTCCTCGGGCATGTCAGTTTCTATCGATGATTCATCAAAGATTTCAGCAAAATTACTCGAACATTGATTGAGCTTCTAGGCAAGGGGGTGGATTTTATCGTCAATGCCAGAGTCCTCTAAGCCTTCACTCAGTTGAAAGAGCTGATCACCCAGGCCCCCATGTTAGCCATAGTGTGAGCCCGAGGCGAATCATTCCTACAATAAATGGTATTGTGATGTTTGATATATCAATAAAAGTTATTGATTTATTTCACACCCTATCTGAGATTAAATGAACGAATGCACTATGAGGTCCCCTATTATAATTAGGTTTATATACCATGGCCATCTTGATGATCATATAGTTGATGATTCAATTATTGAATCATAGAGGCTGGTGCTTGGATGAATATCTAAAGAGTTAGATTGAGGACTCATCGAGCACCATCAATGATTATTAAGAAATGATCTCTATCCTAAGAGGGAGATGGAAATCCTTCTCTATTGGCTGATATCTGACCGGCCTCTTGATGCAGGTCCTCTGCATAGGAGTAGACATTCAGATGTGTCAGATTAGTTAGGATCAAAGATATGACTTAATGAGATCAAGATAATCAAGTCCTATGTCGTATACTGTCATGATATAGGCATGCATCCTCTGATCAGAGATAGATGTATTGCTATATGTCTAAGTATATACATTTGGCAGACCGATAGGTTGATGGCCTAATCAAGTTCTATACACCGGCGAGGTGGTATGCATATAAGGTCATATGAGTAATACGATCTCTCAAAGAGATCATACAGTTTCACTTGTGAATCGGAAGACATGAGCTCACTTATGAGGTATAGGACCGATCAAATTCCATGCATGGTCGTCTTACTTTGGAAAGGTGACAAGAGTTTATAGGTATGCTATATGCATTTGGAAAGCATATGGTCGATACCAACTCCCAATGACCGAATGAGAAACTTAATGATAAAACCCTGAAGATGATAGTGTATATTAATCTATATCTTCGTGTTTATTCTAGGTCTTCCAGTATGTAGGATGTATAGGTATTAGCAATACCTGAGGTTGATGTGATCATAAATGATTGTATAACCACGACACTTCCAATCCGAGGGAGTAATGAAACAAGTTTGGATTTTAGTGACTCCTCTCAGTAGAGAAGTTATCTATTCTTTGTCTAAATGATGGACATTGATCTGAATGTAATTTAAGATGCAATGACAAAATTAGATCTACGACCTTAATTTAATCAAGCCTCTATGAGAAGTCCTCAAGATCTAGATATGAGATGTAATCTCAATATCCAGGTCACTATATGTGGAATGTACAATCGCCCTGTTCTTATCTCCAAATATCTGCGGAGAAAGCGCATTATTCTTGAAAGTGTTTAAGAATAATTCTATTGATAAATGTGTATCCGTGTATTGTGATATAGATAATTAATTATGATTTAATTATCATAAATAATGTGAATTTGATTCATATTATTTGATGCATGAGAATGATGATCCGAGATAATTAAATAAGATTTAATTATCATGGATAAGAATGATGTGGATAGTACTATCCATATTAATCATATATATATTATAAATGTGATTTATACTATATTAGAGAGAACTATTTGTAAATAACATTTACAATTTAAATGTTGATGTGAATTGGATTCACATTGGATATTCAATTGAAAATGTAATTTACATTTTATTTTGGGTGTGAATGTGATTCACATTTTTTATGGCAAGATTGCAATAATCACATAATAATTATGAATTATTTTATGGAAATATTTACAATAAATGTTGTTGTAAATATTGGAGAAAATTGTGGATTAATGTAATCTCATATAATAGGAGGATGGATCCACCTTCCTTATAGAGAGGGTGGACGACCACCAAGTCCTGCTTGGACTTGGTGGTTGCCCCCCCCCCCCCCCCCGCTTCTTATTGAAGGAGGCTTGCATCCTTCCTATTTATCCAAGGTGGATTGATTTAATTGAAATTAATTTATATTATTATTATTTATTATATATTTAATTAAAATAAATTAATTATTATTGTAATTTTATAATAAAATCATGGCCATTGAAAGAAACACAAATCAATCTCAACCATTGGATTTGTGTTGTCCATGGATTGAGATCCATGGACTCTTAAAATATTATAAAAGAAGAGTCAACCCTAGCTCTTCAATATACATGCAAAAATTGCAAGTTCTCTCTCTCATTCTCCACACGGGTCCCCCTTCTCTCCTCCAAGAGTGGCCATCCACCTCTGGCCCTAGAGAAGACTATCGTCGTCGCCAAATCGTTGGGTCGCTGCTTCGATCGCTGGTGGATCTCTATCTCCTTCAGTGCATCTTACTCGTGAAGAAGACATTGGATCTCGTGTGACAAGATCAGGATATTTGTCACTTGGATCATCAACTCGGATTGCGAGGAGCACAAGTTTCACCTGCACGCTCGCAAGTGTCCCCTCCGTCGGATCGGACTTCAGACATGAGGTCTCTTGCTTTAGAGACTTGACCGCAACCAAGTTTCAAGAGCTAATCCTACATCTTACTTGTTGTTGGATGAAATGATCCAAGAAGTATTCTCATATTATGTAGTTTAATCATTTAAAATTTTTAAATTTCGTTGCACCGAGCAACTAGCGCAACGCTCCGATCGCATATGATGTGATCTTCACGCTTTTGTGATGCACTTAAGGATCTTCACATATCCTTCAAGTGATATCAGAATCTTGGTCGAGGTCTTGGATACGATATGAAACTCTAGGTGATCGAGGTTCATGTGTTGGATACGTGGGAATCATTGTTTTTGCATTGGATGGAAGATTCAAATCAATTTTTCGCTTAATTAAAAAACTAATATTTTTGCATTGTTTGGACTTGTTTTTTGGCTATTAAAATGTATTTAGAATGTTTAAATATGTCTCAAAAACGATATCCTAATGTTGGTACAAAAAGTGCATGAAAATGATTCAAAGAGTTCCCATCATAAAAGTTGTTTTGCATGTATTCACAGATTTGTAAGAAAAATAATTTTATTTACCATTTTCCAGTCATGAAATATGAAATATACACTTCGATTAAGTAGAGAATCAAATCACCAAACTACTCAAATTTATATTCGTGTGATTCTGACTCCGTTTGCCTTAGATATTCCATATTTAGTGGGAATGGGTCGAAAGATGATTAAATCATCAAACATCTTTACTTAATGTGTTTATAATTCAATGGAAATCATGGAAATTATGAGTTTATCTTGATTAAATATGATTTCCAATAATTATGAACATAATTTATTAATCATCATAGACCATTGAATGAATGTTTCATGAAAACCCTAGTTTGTCCTAAAATAGTTGTAGAATAATCTCTACATGTAAAACACTGTTAATTGACTAACATTGGGGAGTTTTTAAGCAAATATCCTTATCATATTAACCAAAATGATTTTTATAAATATTATATGATATAACTTCGGTTAAAAGACTGATATCATATCGAATACAAAATGATCAAATCACATTATCCTGACTTGAGGTGGATATGGTGCTTAGTCGGGGATCGTTGGGGTAGCAGGTTGCTCCATGAGTGGTCTATATCCCACAGCCTGTGCGTACTGGTCATGACAGCATGTAAGGAAAGGATAATGCTTGAAGAGATCATGATGTATTTTTCTACTTATTAAAATTTGAATAATACGTATTTTGAGATTGTACCATCCTTTCAAGTAACAATCAAGATTGTTTGTTGATTGATTAAATTAGATTGATAATTGATTTAATATGATTAAATAATTATATCCAATTAAAAATATTCTTTATGAAGAGAGTAGTATTTCCCTTTGAAAAAATAATTATGAGTATATGATTCATGATAATTGATTAAAATTTGAATAAGGTATGGAGGATCACATAAGAGACATCCATGGTCTCCCGTCAAGATGAAGAGTTACATCGCCATGGATTGTATGTAGGAGACGCATGTACGAAGTGACAGCTCCTGCATACAAGAGCGCATGGATCGGGCTCTTTGCATCTCTAAAGAGTAAGGTCGTATGCGTAGTGACCCCTAGCAAGTGCTATTTATGTTGACGGTTGGTTCAATTAACAGCGAGCCGACATCACCTTAGGGGTGGTGGGCCCATGTGTCAAAGATCGAATTGAGAAATGCAAGTTGGACTTGCAAGGCAGAATGTGTTCCCACTTCATTTTATCCGAGTTGCAAGATAAGGATATGGGATAATCCTCAAGCGCATCATGGAAGCGTGAGCGTCGTACCGAATACGATGAGGAACGACTAGTCGCACTAGTTGTTCTTTGCAGCGGAAATTAAAATTTTTTTCATTTGACGAAACCACATGATCCAAGAACACTTCTCGGATCATTTCATATAAACCACAAACAATTAATAGGATTACCTCTTGAAGCGTGGTTGCGATAGAGTCTCTAAAGGAAGAGACCTGTTGTCTCAAGTCCGATCCGACGGAGGAGATGCTTGCGAGCATGTTGATGAAACATGTGCTTCTCGCAATTCATGTTGATGGTCCAAGCGGTGAATCTCCTGATCTCGACACATGAGATCCGACGTCTTCTTCACGAGTGAGGCGCACCGAAGGAGACAGAGATCCACCAGCAAATGATCGGATAGCATAACAACGACGATGCGGCGATGGAGAACCTCTCTAGGGCATCCATGATGGACGACCACATGAGAGAAGAAGAAAGGGCGTGTAGAGAGAGATTTATGTTCTCTTGTGTGTAAAGAAGAGCAAAGGGGTGCCTCTCCTTTTATAATATTTTGGGATCCATGGATCTCAATCCATAGACAACACAAATCCAATAGCTCACATTGATTTCTGTTTCTTTTAATGGACAAGATTTGTGTTGGTAAAAATCAACAACAATTAATTTAATTTAGATTAATTATATAATGATAATCAATATAATTCAATCACCAAATTAAATCAAGATCTCATGAAAATTATAGGAGAGAGAGTGCCTCCTTCCATGTTGGAAAGAGGGGACGGCCACACACTCCTAATAGGAGTGGTGGTCGTCCACTCCATGTATATGGAAGGTGGCTCTCATATCTATAATGTAATCTCCAAGATTATGCAACAACTTTTGTTGCAAATTATTCTACAAAAATAATTTACAATTATTTTGTAGACATTGCAATCTTGCCATTGAAAAAAAATGTGAATCATATTCACAACCCAAAGAAAATGTAAATTACATTTTCACTTTAATGTCCAATGTGAATCCAATTCACATCAACATTTAATTAACAAATGTAAATTACAAATAGCTCTCTCTTATATATTATAAATCACAATTATAATATATGTGATTCATATGGATAGTGCTATCCACATTATTCAATATCCATGATAATTAAATCACATTTAATCATATTGGATCTCTATTCTCGTGTGCCCAAATAATATGAATCTCATTCACATTATTTACATTTTTGATAATCAAATCACATTTAATTATTTAAGATAACTCTCTTTATGATATGAATCGAATTCATATTAATCATGATAATTAAATCACATTTAATTATCCATTTTCTCAATGCTCGGATACTTATACCAACAATGAAATTATCTTAAACCCTTTCAAGGATAATGCGCTTTCTCCGTAGATACTTGGAGATAAGGACAGGGCGATTATATTGTTCCACGTATAGTGACTTGGATATTGAGATCACATCTCCAATCCAGATCTCGGGCCTCCCACAGATGCTTGATTAAATCAAGACCGCAAATCTAATCTTATCATTGCATCTGAATCACATTCAGATCATTGTCCAACATTTGGACTAAGATCAGATTACTTCTCTACTGAAAGGAGTCACTAAAATCCAGACCCGTTTCATCACTCCCTAGGAATGGAAGCGTCATGGCTATACAACCGTTTATGAACACATCACCCTCATGTATTCCCAATACCTGTACATCCTGCATACTGGAAGACCCAGAATAATCCCGAAGTATAAGATCAATTTTACACTGTCTACTCTAGGGATTTATCATTAAGTTTCTCATCTGACTATTAGGAGTTGGTATCGATCATATACTTTCTAAAAGCATATATCATACCCAGGTGTTGAACATATACTTTTCAAAAGTATATATCAAACCTACAAATTCAGTCAAGCTTCCAAAGCAAGAGGACCATGCACGAAATTTGATTCTTCCCAATATCTCATGAGTGAGCTCATGTCTTCCGGTTCAGTAATGAACATGTATGATCCCCTTGAGAGATCTTATTACTCATATACCCTTATATGCACACCAGCGCGCTGGTGTATAGACCTTGATTGGGTCATCAACCTATTGGTCTGCCAAATATACATACTCAAACATATAGTAACACATCTATCTCCGGTCAGAGGATGCGTGCCAATATCATGACGCATACGATATAGGACTTTGGTTATCTCGAGCTCATTAAGTTTACTCTTTGACCTAACTTATCTAACACCTCTGAATCTCTATTCCTATGCATAGGACTTGCATCAAGAGGTCAATTAGATATCAGCCTAAATGAGAAAGGATTGCCATCTCCTACTCAGGCTAGAGATCATCTCTTAACAATCATTTGACAGTGCTTGATGAGTCCTCAATCTAACTCTTTAGATGTTCATCCAAGCACCAACCTCTATGATTCAATATTTGAATCAACAGTTGTATGATCATCAAGATGGCCATGGTACATAACCCTAATTGTACTAAGGGACCTATTATGCAAATTATTTATTCTTCATTTCAGATCAGGGAATGATATTTGCAATAACATTTACTGCATAATGGCTCGCCGTGGGCTCGCATCTCCAACAATCTCCCACTAGCCCAAAGAGCCATTAATGGGCTAATCTTTAAATCCACACTCATGTGACAATCACAGGCTATTTAGAAAATAGCTAGGTAAGCTGATCAGTCACTCTATTCCCGAGAGACTACGCCAAGTCCTTTTACGGCACTTGCATATCCCCTAGTAACAGTGTTCGCATCCAATGCGAATGTTGCATCTCATGCAATTAATACTCAATCATATCAGTCATAGTGTCCTTGACACTACACCTCAATAATTATTATAACCAGTATGTAATTTCAATTATCCTTATCAGAATACCCTTATTCTTGGAGATCTCTATCTCACAAGGTATTCGCAGTTAAGACCTTTTAGATTACTATCTATAAAGTCTTAATTTCTTGAAGATAAGACTTTGAGATCACTATATCAAAATTCTTTTCCTTTATGAAGATATTGTTATTACTGCAATCAAGTGTTTTATCACCATGGTAGGATTAGTAATAGTTTACTACTCCCACTGCATGGCAGATATCTGGCTTTTGTACACATCTAGAATACACTGGCTTCTCGGAACTGATGCACAAGGGCAAGCAGTTTTAGTATTCACATCCTCAACTCTTTGAGGTGTTATCCCTTTAGATAGGTCAGTACCATATCTTTAGGGAAAGAAGCCTTCTTGGAATTTTCCAGAAAATAGAAATGTCCAAGGTGTACCATTAATGTGACGGTTCCAATACCATCTTCTCTTTGCTTTTGAACAACTTCAGAACTAAGATTTAAGAGGTATTCTTAAGATCATATCTCGAGGTATGGAACAACCAGATTATAAAACACTTATTATTATTATCCTTAGACCATTCCAAATGATTAGGATATCTACATTTAGCACGATGAACACAATGGCACTCCCACTAAGCTCCACATGGTTTATCAAGATTCTTTCTGAAATCACAACATTTATGATTTCATCATATCAACTACAAGAAGCTTATTTGAGTCCAAAGATGGAGTTTCTTTAGCTTGCACATCTTGCTTTCCTCAACCATGAAGTCCTGGGGTTGCTTCATGTGAATGTCCTCAGAGAGGTATTCATAGAGGAATGTAATCTTGACTTACATCATGAAGATGTCATAGTCAAGTTGGGTAGCTATGGTTCGCATTATTCTGATGGGTTTAAGCATGGTCACTGAAGAACAAGTCTCATCACAAGCAATATCTTCTCTTCGGTGTGTAGCTCATGGCTATGAACCGTGCTTTGAAGGTCTCTACCTTCTCATCAAATTCCCTCTTTCTCCTGAAGATCCATTTACACCTTAATGGGTCTGACCCTTATAGGTAAATCCTCGAGGGTCCACATACAACACTTGTATATGAAGTCTACATTATACTTTTATTGCTAACATCCATCTTTCCATGTCATGATCCTCAGGAGCTTCATCACATGAAGTCAGATCGTTATCAGATTCAACTGACACATGGAATCCATCTTCAAACTTATATGAAGAGGTATTAGTGTTTCATCTTTAATTATCCTTTTAGTTTCCAATTTTAGGAGTCTCATTATCATCTCAAGATTAAATGAGTTCCTTTACTTCATTTTCATCTTGATTCTCAAGAGTCTCATCATCTAAGAATCACATTCTCAGATTTAAAATCTTTTAAGAATCTCAAGGTCATAAAGTAGGTATACAATACCATCCTTTATTTTCCTAATGAAGTAGCACTCTCAGGTGCTAAGTTCCAGCTTACTTGCATGGAATCTTATTAGGGATATATTGTAGTCTCTACCACATATACACCTGGAAACTAATAGGTAATTATGCTAAAATTCATCATTGATTAAATCATGTCATACATGATCCAATTGTATCTCCCCACAACTCTCTTGAGTTTAGGTGCATTAGGAGAATTGAGATAGAAATGGCATTCATATCTCTATAAGGCATTCCATGAATTCATCTAATAGGTACTGACTACCTAGATTAGATAAAAAATTCATTTAATCTTCCTTCAAACTTTGGTTCTAAACCAAAATTGTGAAATCTTTGAACATTTCAAAGTTTTCTAAGTGAAGAGAAGAAATCTCATATCGCAAATAATCATCAATAGATATCACATATCCATCATGTTTATTCTGATATAGATGATTCACATACATCAATATGCATGAGATCTTGAATACCTTGACATCTTACACCATTCTAAGGGTGTATTGTACGTTTTTACTTTTGAATACAATATTCACAAGTATGTAAGATTTGAACCTTTAGATAATATAAAGTTTCATCTCTTATTAGTCTATTGATCACATTAACAGACAAATGTCCAAGGCTTGATGCCAGATCATTTTCAAATGATCTTCATCCTCCTATTGATCTTTAATGGTTCAATTTTCAATATTAGAAATGTTAATAAACCATTCATTAATTTTTCTAATTTAGTAGAGTCCTCCAGATGTCATATTACTATCTAAAATCTATCCATCATAACTCTTTATGAGAGGTCTATTCCAGAATTCATATTTATTTCCAACATTTAGAAATAAACAATGAGTGTAATCTAATGTCTAGGTCATAGAGGCATTCTCTAAGACTAAGGGCTCCTACTAAATATATGAAGTCTATTGATCCAATGAAAATTGTTGCAACAATTGCATCAATTCCAACATGGATGACCATTAAACCTTAAGATCAAATTTCTAATCTTCTAACACATATGCAACCAATTGCAAGTGTTATTAGAAGATTGAGATACAATTATTAGACTTTATCTTATCAAATAAGAAAGTCAATTTCAATGATTATATGTAGATTATTCTGATGCACTATCTGAGTCCTTCTCTAAGGATTCTAGATAGAATTGATAGTCATACTATCAACACATCAGCTTATTGCAGTATTGGCATTTATCCAACCCTTTGGATTTCATATGGAAGTCATAGAAGTACATTCAACTCTTTGACTTTCATTCTCACATGGGTCAGACCCACGCTTCCACTGTGCTCCCTTCATCTATAAACAACCATTGCTTAAGATAAGGGATCTCTTATGTTAAATTCAAAATATTTCAATATAAGAGCATTTCAACATTTATACATGTGCTTCATTCAATTCATACAATATGAATATTATGAAGCTTCAGGAATGACCAGAGTATAGACAGTAGAATGATGACACTCATCGTATCTACATCCATCTAAACTCCTAAAACATTGGTTCAGGTAGGTATTCAAATATTTTGAATACAGCATCTCTTATAGAGCCATCATGTCATTCATGATTAAATGTCGAGAGCACATATGTATGCCATAACATCTTCTTAGATTTTTTAGGGATTAATTGACAATTGCGAGCGTCATCGACATGTCACTTTCAAAGTACATTCAATGAGAGATCAGGACTATAGAGACATACAAACCCTAGGGTTGAAGTCCTAATGTCTATTATAATTATCATTCCTCATTATTATGAGGAAACTTGCACATTGCAATCACATACATTATGTGTTCAACTGCAAGTACAATGTCTTGACCATGGATCCAATTCATGATATTTTACTGGTTATTATTGAGTATATTATTGAGTGTGTTTAATGAAGGATTATCTGAAATAAGAAATTTGCATAAATATATATAACTATATATATACACACATTTTACTTTGATTTAGGAATTTTATATCAAAGTTGTCTTGCCTTGTCAACACTGAAAGTTCATTCCCTTAATCACTTTCAATGTAAGAGATATACTTACCATCATATCTCAGCAAGATCTGGGATCTCTTTCCTTATCTTTGTTACATCCCAACAATATGAGAATCTGTTACTCGGATAAAAAGAAACGGGAACACATTCCGCCTTGCAAGTCCAACTTGCATTCCCAATTCAGTCTTTAACACACAGGCCCACCACCCCTAAGGTGATGTTGACACGTCATTAATTGAACCAACCGTCAATAGGAATAGAACTCGCTATGTGCAATCCATTATTGTCCCAATAATATGAGGACTCGACATTGTGGTTACTACGCAGACGGCCTTACTCTTTCGAGAAGCAAAGAGCCCGATCCAAATGCGCTTGCATACAGGAGCTGTCACTTTGGACAGGCATCTCCTATATGCAATCCCTGGCGACGGAAACCCTTCGCCTTGACGGGAGACCATGGATGTCACTTATGTGATCCTCCACCTCATATCCAAATTTTAATTAATTATCATGAATCATATTCATATAATTAACTCTTCCAAGGTAAATTCACATCTATTCATAATAGAGTGTTTTAATTAGATATAATTAATTCAATCTAATTAAATCAATTATCAATCCAATTCAATTAACAAACTTGATTGGTTTTACTTGAATATATATATGGTATTATCTCAAAGTATGTATTAATTCGAATTTTAATAATTAGAAAAATACACCTTGATTTCTCTGGCATTATTGAGTCCCTACCCGCTGTCATGGCCAGTACCGACGGTAGTGGGACGGACCGCAACCGGTGCGACCGCTACCCCAACGCTCCCCAACTAGACACCATATCCACCTCAAGAAAGGATAATGCCAAATAGAACAATGTGTAGTTGAGATGATCATAGGTTATTCAACCAAAATTATACTATATAGTAATAATCAAAATATTTTTTATTAAAGGAAATTTGCTAGACAAATTCCCAATCCTATTCAAGCAAGTTGTTTGTTGATTGTGTTTCCAATCATGATCAAGAACAAATCTAATCAATATATTGGTTGAGGCCAAGTCAATTAAGGAAATAATCATCATTAAATATTTCTCAAATATTTTCTATAATTATTTCATGAAATTAATAATTAATTTCACTAATTGACAATCACATGGTTCTTGATTAGGAATGTAATTTCAGCAGTGACCCCAGTTACTAAAATTAGCATATCTAAATCAATTCAAATCCAAATTAGACAAAATCAGTTTTCAAAGATTGCTAATTTGATTTTATGACGGAACCTAAGTGATATTTCATGCATTTCTAGGCAGATCAAAACAGTAATTAACTCATTAATCATGTTAAGATTCGTAGTTCCCACAACAGTGAATACATGTTCATTAAAATGACCATATATCGAGCAAACGGAATCCTAATTACGTAAACTTAGATCATATGGTTTCCTTATTTAATGGGGAACAAAATCCAATTATTATTTTCGTGTTTAAATAATTTAAACAGGGCTGAAAATAATCACTAAATAGAGATGCAAAAATGAAATGTGATAAAAATTTCGCAAACCCTAACGAACCCAAATCATCCTAGGTTTATGGATCGCATCCGAAACCTCCAACCTGGCTCTGATACCACTTGAAGGATATTGGATAATCCTCAAGCGCATCACGGAAGCGTGAGCGTCGTATCGAATACGATGAGGAATGACTAGTCGCACTAGTTGTTCTTTGCAGCGGAAATTAAAATTTTTTTCATGTGATGAAACCACATGATCCAAGAACACTTCTCGGATCATTTCGTCTAAACCACAAACAAGTAATAGGCTTACCTCTTGAAGCGTGGTTGCGATAGAGTCTCTAAACGAAGACACCTCCTGTCTCAAGTCTGATCCGACGGAGGAGACGCTTGCGAGCGTGTTGATGAAACACGTGCTTCTCGTAATCCATGTTGATGATCCAAGCGGTGAATCTCCTAATCATGACACACGAAATCTGACATTTTCTTCACGAGGGAGGCGCACCGAAGGAGACGGAGATCACGAGGAAACGATCGGGCATCATAACGACAACGTTGTGGCGATGGAGAACCTCTCTAGGGCATCCATGGTGGAAGACCACATGAGAGAAAAAGAGAGGACGTGTAGAGAGAGAAAGAGAGAGAGAGAGAGAGACTTATGTTCTTGTGTGTAAAGAAGAGCAAAGGGGTGCCTCTCCTTTTATAATATTTTGGGATCCATGGATCTCAATCCATGGACAACACAAATCCAATGACTCACATTGATTTGTGTTTCTTTTAATGGCCAAGATTTGTGTTGATAAAAACCAACAACAATTAATTTAATTTAGATTAATTATATATTGATAAATCAATATAATTCAATCACCAAATTAAATCAAGATCTCATGGAAATCATAGGAGAGAGAGTGCCTCCTTCCATGTTGGAATGAGGGGACGGCTACGCATTCCTAATAGGAGTGGTGGTCGTTCACTTCATGTATATGGAAGGTGGCTCTCATCTCTATAATGTAATCTCCAAGATTATGCAACAACTTTTGTTGCAAATTATTCTACAAAAATAATTCACAATTATTTTGTAGACATTGCAATCTTGCCATTGAAAAAATTTGTGAATCATATTCACAACCCAAAATAAAATGTAAATTACATTTTCACTTTAATGTCCAATGTGAATCCAATTCACATCAACATTTACTTAACAAATGTAAATTACAAATAGCTCTCTCTTATATATATATATATATATTATAAATCACATTTATAATATATGTGATTAATATGGTTAGTGCTATCCACATTATTCAATATCCATGATAATTAAATCACATTTAATCATCTTGGATCTCTATTCTCATGTGCCCAAATAATATGAATCTCATTCACATTATTTACATCTTTGATAATCAAATCACATTTAATTACTTAAGATAACTCTCTTTATAATATGAATTGAATTCATATTAATCATGAAATTAAATCACATTCAATTATCCATTTTCTCAATGCTCAATACTTATATCAACAATGAAATTATCCTGAACCTTTTCAAGGATAATGTGCTTTCTCCACAGATACTTGGAGATAAAGATAGGGCGATTGTATTGTTCCACATATAGTGACTTGGATATTGAGATCACATCTCAAATCCAGATCTCGGGCCTCCCACATATGCTTGACTAAATCAAGACCGCAAATCTAATCTTCTCATTGCATCTGGATCACATTCAGATCAATGTCCAATATTTGGAGTAAGATCAGATTACTTCTCTACTGAGAGGAGTCACTAAAATCCAGACCCATTGCATCACTCCCTAGGAATGGAAGCATCATGGTTATACAACCATTTATGATCACATCACCCTCAGGTATTCCAAATACTTGTACATCCTACATACTGAAAGACCCTGAATAATCCCAAAGTATAAGATCAATTTTACACTGTCTACTTTAGGGATTTATCAATAAGTTTCTCATCTGACTATTGGGAGTTGGTATCGATCATATACTTTCCAAAAGCATATATCATACCCAGGTGTTGATCAAGTACTTTCCAAAAGTATACATCAAACCTACAAATTCAGTCAAGCTTCCAAAGTGAGACGACCGTGCACAGAATTTGATTCTTCCCAATATCTCATGAGTGAGCTCATGTCTTCTGGTTCAGTAATGAACCTGTAAGATCCCTTTGAGAGATCGTATTACTCGTATGCCCTTATATGCACACCAGCGCGCCGGTGTATATACCTTGATTAGGTCATCAACCTATTGGTCTTCCAAATGTACATACTCAAACATATAGTAACACATACGTCTCCGGTCAGAGGATGCGTACCTATATCATAACAGCATACAATATAGGACTTTGGTTATCTCGATCTCATTAAGTCAACTCTTTGACCTAAATTATCTAACACCTCCGAATCTCTATTCATATACAGAGGACTTGCATCATGAGGTCGGTTAGATATCAGTCTAAATGAGAAAGGATTGCCATCTCCTACTCAGGCTGGAGAACATCTCTTGACAATCATTTGACGGTACTTGATAAGTCTTCAATCTAACTCTTTAGATGTTCATCCAAGCACCAACCTCTATGATTCAATATTTGAATCAACAGTTGTATGATCATCAAGATGGCCATGGTACATAACCCTAATTGTACTAAGGGACCTATTATGCAAATTATTTATTCTTCATTTCAGATCAGGGAATGATATTTGCAATAACGTTTATTGCATAATGGCTCGTCGTGGGCTCGCATGTCCAACAGCAAGTTCTCATATTATTGGAATGCAACAAAGGTAAATAGGAGATCCCAGTTCTTATTAGAGATATAGATGTAAGTGTATCTCTTACTTTGAAAGTGATTAAGCAAATGAAAACATTTAAAAGACAAGACTAATTTGATTAAAAATTCTTAATCAAAGAATTTAATTTTTGAATATATAATTATATGTTGTAATATAGTGCGTTCTTAATTTCATACAATGAAGTCCATGATCCCACTTAGTAGGCTTCTGGAGGTCAACCAATTGACCAGACGAAATTACTCGGATTGGATCCATAATTTGGATCTTATTCTCTCTGCAGATCGCATCTCTTATGTGTTATCGAAGAACAAGTACACAAACCCTATGACATCAGAAGAATTAAAGTTCAATGAAAATTACGATGAAGATCATACATTGGCTTGGTGTTATATTCTGGGATCTCTCTCCAATGTGCTTTAGAAGCAACATGTGTAGATGGAGACAAGCCAGGATATAATGTTGAATCTCAAGGAGATGTTTGGTGATGTCAACCACACACATCATTATAATGTTATGAAAGAACTTATTCGCTGTAATATGCAGGAAGGGACTTCGATTCATGAATGCGTACTCAAAATGTTTGGGTACTTGTATGAGCTGGAGACTCTCAGGGCAAAGATGGATGCAGAAATGCAGTCTGACTTCATTCTGCTGTCACTGCCCAAGTCTTTCAAAAACTTTATGGTAACATGCCATATGAATAAAATGGAATTAACTAATATTGAACTCATGGCTTCATTAAAGTCTGCAAAAGATGTAATGAAAAAAGAGAATCCCTCTAGCACTGCAATGGTTGCACAGTTCGAAGGGAAGCGCGGCCGGGTGCAAGGATCTTGGAAGGACCTAACCCAGAAGAGAAAGAAGCAGTCAAGTTGTTGGCTCATCTTCTACTGCTTCTGCACTAGTGACATCAAAGAAGACCGATGTGTGACCATTGTAAGAAGCTGAGGCACTAGAAGCGTAGCTTCCTAGATAACCTGAAGTCTACTGACAAAGGTAAAGCTCCAACACGTATGAATTCTACTTTCATCATTGAAACTAATTTTCTCGTAGGATGACAAGGTTGTTGGGTCATCGATTCTGATGCTTTGGTTCATGTATGCAATTTGTTGCTTCTACTTCAAGAAAATAAGAATCTTGATGATGGGGAGATATTCATCCAGATGGGATCTTATGCAACTGTTCCAGTAGTCACCATCGGGACCTACATACTATCATTATTTAGTGGAAGATTCCTTATGCTTAAAGAATGTCTTTATATTCCAAATGTTAGAAGAAACTTTATATTTGTATCTAAGTTAGTTAGAAATAGATATTCATTTCTATTTTGTAATAAAGTTATCTTAAATTTTTATGATAAACATATCGTGGATGGTGTTCTAACTTGTGGTGTACTCTATGAATTGTGTATTAATGAAAATATCATTAATGCTACTACCACTGATAAAAATCCTAAAAGAACCAGGGAGGATGGGAATCATTCAAATATGATTTGGCATCAAAGACTTGATCATTTATCTGTTGATATAATAAATAGATTGATAAAGGATGGACCCTTAAATTTTCTATAGGTCCAATCTTTGCCTACCTGAGAACATTGTATTCGAGGTTAAATGACTAGGATTCCTTTCTGTAACAAGATTACAAGATGCGAAGGTATTCTTGACCTGATACATACTGACGTATGTGGTCCCTTCAGTGTCGTGACTCAAAATGGATATCGAAACTATTTGATGTTTATTGATAATCATTCACGATACGAGTTTATCTTCCTATTACATCATAAATCTGAAATCTTTGAAAAGTTCAAAGAGTCCATGGCTTTAGTTGAGAACAAAATCGATAGGAAGATTAAACTGATTCGATCTGACCAAGATGGTGAATACCTCTCAGATGAACTCAAGGAGTGCCTTAAAGAGAAAGGAATTGTCTCCAATCTCACTTCTCCTGGAACTCAATAACTTAATGGTGTTGCTAAAAGACGCAATAGGGCCATCATGGACATGGTTCGGTCAATGATGAGTAAAGAACATTTACCACTTAGTTTCTGGGGATATGCATCAAAGAATGCAATATATATCATGAATAAAATTCTAGTAAGTCTGTACCTAAAACTCCTCATGAGCTTTGGTATGGAACCAAACCCAGTGTTAAACACTTCAGGGTTTGGGGTTACTTGGTCCATGCGAAGAACGTGGACGCAAGTAAGCTAGAATCTCGCACTCATAAATGCTTCTTCATTGGGTATGTTAAGGATGGTATTGGATACCAGCTTTATGAACCTGAGACTCAAGAGGTATTCATCTCTAGAGATGTAAAATTTTTAGAGTATGGCTTCCCTAAGAGTTAATATAACAATGAAGTAAAGGAACTCATAGTATTATATGAGGATGTTGATTTTCCTAAACCAAAAACTGAGGAAGTAAATGAAGATGTAACACACGTACCTCTTTGAAGGAATTCGATGGTGGTTGCACCACCTGAAAGGTACGTATTCCATGTGTCAGATGAAACTGACAATGATCCTGCTTCATTTGATGAAGCACACGCGGATCATGGCATGGATAGATGAATGCTAGCAATGAAGTCTGAAATAGACTCCATGCATAAAAAATGGTGTATGGACCCTAGAGGATCCACCTAGAGGGGTAAAACCCATTGGGTGTAAGTGGATCTTCAAGAGAAAAGGGAGGCCTGGTGGGAAGGTAGAGACCTTCAAGGCATGACTCGTATCCAAGGGCTTCACACAGAGAGAAGGCATCGACTATGATGAGACATTCTCTCTTATGGCTATGCTTAAGTCCATCAGGGCACTGCTAGCTATAGATGCATGTCTTGACTACGACATCTAGAAGATGGATGTCAATATGGCTTTCCTCAATAGATACCTCGAGGAGGATATCCATATGGAGCAGCCCCAAGGCTTCATAATTGAGGAAGGAAAAGTACGTAAGCTAAAGAAATCCATTTATGAGCTCAAACAAGCTTCTCATAGTTGGGACATAATATTTGATGAAACCATAAAGAGTTATGATTTTGTGCAGAATCTTGATGAACCATGTGTGTACAAGAAGCTTAGTGGGAGTGCCATTGTGTTCAGCATGCTTTATGTAGATGACATCCTTATCGAATATGCGTGAGCATTTGTACTGGTGATAAGCAGCTCCGTCCTCTAATCATGTTCTTGATCTTTCTCCCTCTCCCAAAAGAATTCGACTTGGCACGTTGAATTTGCTAATAGTTTGGGTTTAGATTGCCTATAGTTTGATGGGAATGATACATGGATGATGACCAATGTTAACATTTGGCTATCTCATACCTTTGAGATGAAAGATCTTGGAAAAGCCTTTTACATCATGGGTTTGAAATAGTTCAGAAATAAAGAAAAGAGGACATTGGGATTGTCACAACATGGGTACAATAAGAAAATCTTGGAGCAGTTCCATATGGAGAACTCCAAGAAAGGTTTCCTTCCCTTAAGACATGGTATCCACCTATCTAAAGGAATGGTTCCTCAAAGTGTTGAGGAAAAGAAAGTCATGGTTGGATGTCCCTACGCATCAGTTATAGGAAGCTTAATGTACGCCATGATGTGCACAAGGCTAGATATCAGCCATGTAGTGGGAGTGGTAAGTTGCTACCAATCCTGCTATGGAGATCAACACCGAAATGCAGTAAAAAAACATCTTCAAGTATATGAGACGGATGCAAGATTACATTCTTGGTCTATGGAGATGGTGATCTCCAAGTCTTGGGATACATAGATTCATACTTCCAGTCTGATATGATGATCGAAAGTCGACATCAAGTTTTGTGTTCCTGTTGAATGGTGGTGTTGTGAGCTGGAGAAGCAAGAAGCAGGACACTGCGGCCGATGCAATAATAGAAATACATTACCTCATCGAATGCTGCAAAGAAGGTAGTGTGGTTGCGTAAGTTCATCTTGGAGCTTGGTGTAGTTCCCTTTGATACCCCCATCCACGGGAGCCATGGCTCAGGCGAAGGAACCCATATGGCATCAAAAGAGCAAGAACGTGGAAAGTAAATACCACATCATTCGAGAGATACAAAGGTGTGGTGACATCATCATAAGTAAGGTGGCCTCTGCCGATAACATTGTTGATACGTTTATCAAACCTTTGACACAAAAGGTTTTCGACTAGCAGATAATGAGTATGGATTTAAGGATTGTACCTGAATGGTTCTAAGGGCTAGTGGGAGATTGTTAGACATGTAGGCCGAAGGCGAACCATTCCTACAATAAATGTTATTGTAATATTTGATATATCAATAAAATTTATTGATATATTTCACTCCCTGTCAGAGATTAAAGGAATAAATGCTTTATGAGGTCCCTTAGTACAATTAGTGTTATGTACCATGACCATCTTGATGATCATACTGTTGTTGATTCAATTATTGAATCATAGAGGCTCGTGCTTGGATGAATATCTAAAGAGTTAGATTGAGGACTCATCGAGCACTGTCAAATGATTATTAAGAGATGATCTCCATCCTGAGAGGGAGATGGTAATCCTTATCTATTGGTTGATATCTGACCAACCTCTTGAAGCAGGTGATCTACATAGGAATAGAGATTCGAAGGTGTCAGATTAGTTAGGTCAAAGAATTAACTTAACGAGATCGAGATAATCAAGTCTTATGTCGTATATTGTCATGATATAGGCATGCATCCTCTGATCAGAGACAGGTGTATTGATATATGTCTAAGTATGTGCATAGGTAGACCGATAGGTTGATGGCCTGATCAAGGTCTATAAACCGGCGAGCTGGAGTGCATACAAGGGCATATAAGTAATACGATCTCTCAAAGGGATCGTACAGATTCACTTGTGAATCGGAAGACATGATCTCACTCATGAGGTATTGGGACCAATCAAATTCCATGCATGGTCATCTTGCTTTGGAAGCATGATAAGAATTTGTAGGTATGATATATACTTTTGTAAAGCATGTGATCGATACCAACTCCAAATGACGAATGAGAAACATAATGATAAAACCCTAAAGATGACAGTGTAAATTGATCTATATCTCTGGGTTTATTCTAGGTCTTCCAGTATGTAGGATGTAGATGTATTAAGAATACCTGAGGGTGATGTGATCATAAATGATTGCATAACCATGATCCTTCCATTCAGATGGAGTGATGAAATAGGTTTGGATTTTAGTGACTCCTCTCAGTAGAGAAGTGATCTATTCTTTGTTCAAATGTTGGACAGTGATTTGAATGTGATTCAGACGCAATGAAAAGATTAGATCTACGACCTTGATTTAATCAAGCATCTATGATAGTTCCCCGAGATCTGGATATGAGATGTGATCTCAATATCCAAGTCACTATGCGTGGAACGTACAATCTCCATGTCTTAATCTTCAAGTATATGCGGAGAAAGCGCGTTATTATTGAAAGAGTTCATGAATAATTCAATTGATAAATGTGTATCTGAGTATTGTGATATAGATAATTAAATGTGATTTAATTATCATAAATAATGTGAATTTGATTCGTATTATTTGATGCATGAAAATGATGGTTCGAGACAATTAAATATGATTTAATTATCATTGATATGAATAATATAGATAGTATTATCCATATTAATCATATAAATTATAAATATGTTTTATAATATATTAGAGAGAACTATTTGCAAATAACATTCACATTTTAAATGTTGATGTGAATCGATTCACATTGGACATTCAATTGAAAATGTAATTTACATTTTGTTTTGGGCATCAATGTGATTCGCATTTTTTCATGGAATGATTGCAATATTCACAAATTAGTTATGAATTATTTTGTGAAATTATTTACAACAAATGTTATAGTAAATATTGGAGAAATTCTGGATTAATGCAATCTCATATAATAGGAGGATGGAGCCACCTTATAAAGAGGGTAGACAACCACTAAGTCCTACTTGGAATTGGTGGCACCCCCCCTTATGGAATGAGGCCTGCCTCCTTCCTATTTCTCCAAGGTGGATTGATTTAATTGAAATTAATTTATATTGATTATTATTAAATATATATTTTATCTAATTAATTGTTGCTGTGTTTTTACAATAAAATCATGGCCATTGAAAGAAACACAAATCCATCTCAACCATTGGATTTGTGTTGTCCATGGATAGAGATCCATAGACTCCCAAAATATTATAAAAGAAGAGGCAACCCTAGATCTTCAATACACACACAACAATTACAAGTGCTATCTCTCTATCTTATTCTCTACGCGTGCCCCCTTCTCTCCTCAAAGAGTGGTCTTCCACCTCTTGCCCTAGAGAAGACCGTTGTCATCGCCGCATCGCTGTGATGCCACTTCGACCACTCGTGGATCTCCGTCTCCATCGGTGCATCTTGCTCGTGAAGAAGATGTCGGATCTCGTGTGACGAGATCAAGAGATTTGTTGTTTGGATCATCAACTCGAATTGCGAGGAGCATGCGTTTCATCAACGCATTCTCAAGCGTCCCCTCCATCGAATCGGAATTGAGACATGAGGTCTCTGGCTTTATCCGAGAAGTGTTCTCGGATTATGTGGTTTCATCCTTTAAAATTTTTAAATTTCGTTGCACTGAACTGTAGTGTGACTAGTCGCTCCGATCGCATATGATGTGATCTTCATATTTCTGTGAAGGATCTTCCCATATCCTTCACCCTATCCTCCAACTGCCAGACTAGTCTCTCTGGTTTGAGATCATGACTGATGCATCAGACTATGCCATTGGGGTGGTTCTAGGACAGCGAAGAGGCATTTTACTATTTGTTATTTGATGACTCAAAATTTGATCAACTAAGGTGGGAATAATAAAGCAATTATCGTTGTCCCTAATCGATCAAACTAGTCACAAGAAAAAGAAATAAACCACTAAATAGATCAAGCAATCAAATGTAAGCGGACAGCTATTTTGATGTACCTGGTATAGCTACCATGGTCGAACAAAAAGAGCACGAAAAAGAACGAAGTAGTCAAATTTCAAAAATAAAAGATTTTTTAGTGGTTTTTAATTTTTAAATTTTTAATATTTGATGAAAGGCAGACAAGCACAAAACACTTAAAACATAGACAACACTCTTTTTGGATTTTTTAAACTAATCAAAAATACTCAGAAAATAAAACTAGAAATATTTTTAGGTTTTCTATTTTTTTCAAGTGTTTTTGATAATTTTTCTAGGTTTTTCAAATGTTTTTGTGATTTTATAAAAATCAAACAATGCTCAAAAGACAAAACAGTGCATAGCCTGGACCAAATTACAAATTAAAAATATTCAAAGTGCCCTAAGGTCATGGATGATAATTTTATGATAAAATATAAACAAAAACATACAAACAGGAATTGAAAATATAATTTTTGGATTTTTTTTCTTTGATTTTATGTGATTTTTATAAGTTTTTTATTGTTTTGTAATTTTTAGGATTTTTATAAAGAATTTTCAAACAAACTTTTTACTGAAGATAAACAACAAAAGACACACACAGGAATTTTTGTGGAATTTTTGACACATTTTTCGAATTTTTATAATTTTTCTAACTTAGACAAGACACTTTTTAGGGGTTTTTGAATTTTTAAAAATAATAAATGCTAATAAATCAACCTACAAAAATTACATTAAAGACTACACACTAGCAGGAGCCCATGCAAATTTTTATGCAATTTTTAAGATTATTTACAAGGTATTGCATCACATATAAAAAGCAAGCTAGAAACAGTCCACAAGGACCTCTTCGTAAATATTTTTAATTCTGTGTACCAAATAGATAACAAGCTAATAAAGCATAGGGTCAGTCACACAAAAAGTCGAGCCAATTCACGCATATGGTCAACATTCAACGCATAGGGGTATAAGTGCAATTTTCAAAACTAAGCATGCATTTCATAACATTAAAAGAGTTAAGGAAATATCCTACAAATAACCCACAGAACACGTGAGGATATAAATGAAGCAGACTCGTGGGGACTAAAATGCAAATATAAAAACTACGAGGTCCAAAGTGTAAATGTTTTGAACTACATATTTTATTTAACGGACTAACTCTAAAAGCAGAAACATGTAAGGGCACAAGGGAAATATACCCAATGGGGCACGTGGTGCACGTGGGGACCGGCTCTGATGTACGACCATGATGGTTGTGGCTGATGAATATGATGATCCAAGGGATGTCGCGGATGCGCGGTCAGATCTGACAAGTCAGATATGATCTAATGGTCTGGGCACCCTTTTTGTTGGGTGGCTCAGATCAGATCTGGCAGAGGAGGGCTCATCTGATGGTGGAGGATTATCTGGAAGAACACGTCCCAGGCGACCTTCAACAGAGCAAGGATCGAGATCTGTTGCTCCGATAAGGATCTGAGAGGTCCGGTAATGTCGTGGAAGGGGTCCGTGTGCAGTGGACTACCCCGATGAGCTGGAGGACGGTCGAATAGGCTAAACCAAGCTGGTCCTCCTTGAGCTGTTCTGCCATAGCAATAAGGGCATCAACTGGTCTTCCTCGTGCGTGATGGTACCTACAGAGAGTGAAAGGGACTCGGGGCGACGCTCCGGTCCAAGTCATTGCAGACAGAGATATAAGAAGCGACGGGAGATGGTGCTCGACCTCCGGTGAAGGCGGGGGACGGAAGTCTAAATGTCAATCTTGCTATAATGGGTGAGGTGGAGGATGATCATATGGCGTAGGAAGATGTGGAATGGTCTGGGGAGTCGATCCATGCGGATGGGTGTTGGTAGGGGGGCTCCGACTAGCTGGTCGGAGCAAGAAAATGTGTGGCAGAGATGGAATGGGTATATGAATCGAATGTGTAAATAAGGGAGAGAAAGGGTGATACCTGAAGCTCTAGATGAACTCAGAGGCTCCAAGAGAAGGAGGGTGACGGGGTCTTGGCCTCAACCAAGATGCGGTTGGCTGGGAGGTTGCTCGCGGCGGTTCTCCATCCATGAAGTGAGCTACGAGCCTCTAGGTGTCTCTGGATGACCCTAAGCTACTCCTTCCGTAGTTGTCACTCTAAGGAAGGGAGATAGGGTCGGTGGTGGCACGAGGGGAGAGCTACGAAGCAGTGGAGGCGGAAGAGTGGTTTTATAGGGTTCCTAGGGTCCAGAAAGATCGGAAGGGGGCATGCAACCCTAAAAGGATCCATACCATCCTAGGGATCTCCGAGGATCATGGATCCTAGGAGAAGTATCGGGCGAAGAATCGAGGGGAATAGAGGTTGGACTCGGGTGCTAGAAAATGGACAAGAAGCTCCGAGGAAACATGGTGCGACCCAACCCGGCTGGAAGAGATCGTTGACTAAGTTTAACGGTCTGGCGTGGCCCAATGAGAAAACAAGATGTACAAAAATAAAAGAAAATTCAATTAAAAATAGTAAATGAATTTAAACTAAAAAATGTATAAAGTAAAAATGTTTATTATTTAGTAGACAATTTTTCTGTGATTTTTAATTATTTTTATGAAAATAAAAATAATGTATATACAATATATAGTATTATATACAGATATAATCTACCTATGTATTGTGTACACATAATTTATTTTATTATTTTTATAAAATTAATTATTTTATATTTTATTTATTTACAAAATAATGTAAGGGATAGAAAATGATTTTTATTTTATTTTTATTGATTAATTAGAGGTGTGAAATAAATAGTTAATGTATTATATATATGTATTTTGTACATGGGTTTGATGATTTTATTTTTATTTTTATTTTATTTTTCTGATTTTTTTATTTTTATATTATTTCCAAGGCTATATACAAGTGTGTAAAAGAATGAAATATTTTTATTTAATCAAAAGTAAATAAATAAATACATAAATATGTACAAGTATAGTTGATTTATACAATACATAGCGGACCCTTATCTCTCTCTACTTATTTTTTTTGTGATCAGATCAAGATTTGACCTTCTCTTGGGGTTTAGGTCACTCTGTATTTATTATAAATATCTCCTTCTTTTTCTTTTCCCTTTATTTTTTATTTTTGCAAAATAAAATGCTAAATATGAGGTATTAATATTGGCATGCAAAATGCTAAGTTATTGTATTTATAGGTATTTACAAGTGGTTTTGCCAAAAAGAAGAGCTAAAATAAAAGAATAAAGAGTGAGAATCGTAGATTCATCACACCCCTATACTTTACCTTTGCTAGTCCCTTAGCAAACACTTATTTGAAAAAGAAGTGAAAACAAGAAGAAAAGAAAAGAAAAGGAATCAAGGCTGAATATTAAACTTATCTTCATTAAATTAGAGTATGGATCTCAGTCAGACCTTTGGATTATTAGTTTGGCAGAAGCTTATTGGGAAATAGTTTTAAGACTTAATAGCCTCCAAGTTCCACAGTTCTATGGTCAAGGCTCCTCAATAACCAAATCCGAACAAGTCTACATACGCAAACTCTAATGACTATGCATCTTTCCTTGTACTGTGTAAGTGATATGTAGCTCCCCACCTCAGAAAGGACAAAGAAACAACCTCCCTCAACAAGGTAACTCTAATTCCCTAGTATAGTAGCTCTTTCCTTGAGGAACGGGGTATTCCCTTCTAAGTTCAAGTTCAACCAACTCAAGGAGAGGGGAAAGAAGAGAATGGATCGTGACCAGTGTAGCCACATATCCCTTGGAGCTTAACCAGTGTAACTAAATCTCCAGTTGCAAGCTTCCATGAGATGAGAAGGTGGAATACATAAGCCTTGCTTATTAACTATATACACTCCGGCAGGTATTTTATTTTCAATCAGGCATGTCGCCTTTTTTGAAGTTTTTCATATTTTTGCACATTTTTTGATGTGCATATATACAACATATTTACATGGTGCAGCATGTACTAAGGAGTTTTTTCTTTTGAGCTAGTAGAATATCCCCTTTTTGAAGCATTATTGCAATTCACAGACTCCTGTCTTTAGACCTCTATGCCACTAGACCAGGTTGAGATGCACATCCCTCCCTAGGGGAAGATGAGAGGTTCTGTCTAGTTGTACTACCTCGTATACTACCCCAAGTCAAAGAATTCTACCTCCTCACCACCTCATCTATATTGAGCTACGTGTAAGGTGCGTGTCCAAGTCAAGCCATTGTCTCTGAGAGTCATGTGTTTGTTGTTAATTGTTCTAATTAGGCTCATCAAGATGACATGTGAACATAGCCTAGTGGACTCAAATAATTAAGTCACTATGGACCTAAAAAGTCTTAACCCCAAATCCTATAATGCTCCTCTGATGTTAAGTGGATTAAGATCTTAACTAAGCTCCATTTTTCAATTTAATTCCAGACTAGTTTAAATGTCAACTATGATTCATAAGCAAATATGTACAAAACTCTTTTTGAACATTTTTCAAAATATGCAAATTTTTATGGAAAAAATTTTGAATGCAAGGAAGAAAGAAAAGTCTTGCAAAAATATGTTTACAAACATTTACAAACAAATTTTTGTAAACTTTTTTTTCCAAACATTTTTCGAAAATTTTGTACTATATAAATAATTTTGATACAAAAATATTTACAAAAAATTTACAATCAAAATATTTTTACAAACAAATGTACAGAAATATTTTTTATAAAGGCTTTTTACAAACATTAATGTACAAGAAATTTTAAAATTTTGTGATTTTTAGGTTAGTGAACTTTAGTCATTTTATTTTATTAACACACTCCCACAAAGTACGAGTTATGGTTAAAGTATATATACAATATATACGACACCCCCTTATACTTAGCTCGAACGATGTCCACAAAGTGATCAAAGAGCAATGAAAGGAAGACATAACTCGTGCTGAGTATTGGAAAGTGAAAAGAAGGTTATACTAAAACGACGAATGAAAGAATGCAATGAATAGAGGTCGGTGATCCCCCTATACTTAGGATCAAGTAATCCTAAGTACAAAAGACTGTAAACAAGGGGAAAATCGAAGGTTAGGATATACAGGTACTACTTCTCCTATACTTAGTGTAAAATGTCCCTAAGTATAGGCAGCAAAATAGAGGTAGTGAAATCAAATGGATAATCACAAGTCTGATACCCCCCCTATACTTAGGGTAAAGCACACCCTAAGTATAGCATAATTATAAGATGAAGACGGGGTGTCAGACAAAACGAATAAATGATATGGACAACTAGATCTATACAGCTGCGAAAGAGAAGTGAAAATCAGGCATGAGATGCAAGTGATGTGAGTCAAAGACCAAATCTCATGCAAAATGAATAGGGCAACGTCAACGATCAGCGGATCATGATCAAGATGTAGCTTCAAGCGATGACTGTTAACTCAAAAGGTGGAATCAGATGACTACTCAGATATATCAATGCTTCCATTGTCGTGCACCTTTCTGACCAAGTATGGTCCCTTCCATTTGCTTCGTAATTTCCCTGGAAATAATCTCAACCTAGCATCGAATAGTCATACTCTCTGATTCAGCTCAAACTGTTTATGGCTGATATGAGAATCATGTCATATCTTCATTATACCCTTGTATTGTAGGCTACTCGAGAAGGATGTATCTCTCAACTCCTCCAGGGCTACCAACTCTGTTTTCCTCTGCTCTCCTACACTCTTGGGATCCGATAGTAACTCTGTGATTGCCCAAAGTGACTTGTGCTTGATCTCCACATATAAATGGCATGCCTTGCCATAAACGAGATGAAAAGGAGATGTGCCCAAAGGAGTCTTGAAGGAAGTCCTATATGCCCACAAGATCGAGTCCAAAAGTTGTGACCAATCCTTTCAGTTTGGGTGGACAACCTTCTGCAATATAGTCTTGATCTCCATGTTCAATACTCTAGCAAGACCATTGGTCTGAGGGTGATATGGAGTGGCAACTCGATGGTCAATGCTGAACTTGTTAGTAAGGGCCCTTACCTTGTCGTTGATAAAGTGAGTCCCTCCGTAAAAATATCAAAACTCTAGGTACCCCGAACCGTGAAATGATATTTTTCCTCAAGAATTTGCATACGGTTTTAGAATTTGCAGCTCAGGTGAGGATGGCCTCAGCCCAATGACACATAATCTACAGCAAGCAGAATGTACTCAAATCCTTGACTCTTAGGGAATGGACCCACGAAATTGATGCCATGTGCATCAAGAACCTCACAGAAGTGAATGTGTTGCATCGGCATCATATCACGATGTCCACAAGTGTCCATCTTCTGACAGTCAGTGCACATCTTCACGAATTCATATGAATCCTTGAAGAGGGTAGGTCACCAAAGTCCGGATTGGAGAACTTTCTGTGTTGTTCGTCTCCCAGAATGATGTCCTCCTGCCTCAAGCTTGTGTCAGTAAGTGAAGACATTGCGGTGCTCCTCCTGAGGAATGCACTGACGCCAGACATTGTCCCCCCTTTAATGATAAAGGGTGGGATCCTCCAAATGGTATGACTTGGCCTTCGCAAGGAAGGTCTCAAGTCGATGTCTGGGCCAACCTTGTGGAATTTTCTTGGCAACAAGATAGTTCACAATGTCAGTGTACCATGGAAGCGAGGTGATAGCAAGAATCGCCTCATCTGGGAAGGTCTTTGTGATAGGTGCAATCTGATCAGAATCCTCAAGGTTCTCTAAGCAGGAGAGGTGATCTGCCACCACATTCTTGACTCCAGGCTTATCCTTAATCTCTATGTCAAACTCGTGGAGTAGAAGGATCCATTTGGTCAATCTAGCTTTGGCATCCTTCTTTTCCATGAGGTATCGGATGGCGGTGTGATCTGTAAATATGGTCATTCAGGATCCAAGAATATAAGATATGAACTTATCCAAAGCAAAGACTACGGCTAGCATATCCTTCCCTATCATGGTATAATTCCGCTGAGCGACATCCAAAGTCCGGCTAGCATAGTGAATGGCAAAAGTTAATTCATCCCTCCTCTGTCCTAGCATGGCCCCTATGGCAAAATCAGAATCATATGTCATGATCTCAAATGGGAGAGACCAATCGAGTGGCTGAAGGACAGGAGCCTCGACAATTAATCCCTTGAGAGACTCAAATGACGCCAGACACTTATCATCTACAATGAACTTAGTGTCTTTGGTTAATAAATCAGTAAGCGGACAGGCAATACGACTGAAATCCTAAATGAATCATCGGTATAAACCGACATACCCCAAAAAAGCCCGTAACTGACGCAAATTGGATGGTGGGATGAGTTTCTTGATGATATCCACATTGGCTGGGTCGACCTCCATGCCCCTGTTGGAGATGATATGGCCAAGCACCATCCCCTAAGTCATCATGAAATGACTCTTCTCTCAAGATAATACAAGATGGACCCCTATGCAGCGCTGAAGTACACAGTTTAGGCAATCAAGACAAGCATCGAACCCATTGCTGTAGACCAAGAAGTCATCCATGAAGACCTCTAAGCAGTCACCCACCATGTCCGAAAAGACAGAAAGAATGCACCTTTGGAATGTACTTTTGGCATTACATAGACCAACGGGCATCCGTCTAAAGGCATACATCCCAAACAGACAGGTGACTGTCGTTTTCTCCTGGCCTTCGGGCGATATGGCCACCTGATTGTACCCTGAGTACCCGTCAAGGAAACAGTAATGACTCTTCCCATCTAGACTCTCGATAATCTGATCAATAAATGGTAGTGGGAAATGATCCTTCTTGGTGGCCTGATTTAATCGTCTGTAGTCCACACAGACCCTCTAAGAAGTGGGTACCCAGGTAGCTATCTCCTCTCCAAACTCACTCAAAATTGTGGTGATACCCATCTTCTTGGGTACCACATGCAATGGACTAACCTACTTGGAGTCGGAGATGGGGTAGATAAAATCGATGCTCCACCACTTCGATATTTCCTTCATGACAACCTCTCGAAGATTCGGGTTCAGCCGTCGCTGGAACTCACTTGATGGCTTAGCATCCTCTTCGAGATAGATATGGTGGGAACACATGGCTGGACTTATCCCCTGGAGATTAGCTACATTCCATCCAATCTCCTTGTGGTTTCTTTCAAGAACCTCCATCAAATGAGATTCTTGGTCTTCAGTCAAATATGCTAACATGATGACTGGGAACATATTTGGCTCACCCGCAAGGAATCTGTACTTCATATTCCGCAGTAAGGTCTTCAGTTCTGGGCAAGTGGGAGCTGGCAAATCTGGCTTGTAAAATGTCTAAGTGAAGGCTACCATATCTGCATGAGAGAACTCTCGCTGCAGCTGTGAATTTGACGAAGATGACCCTGCTGGTGTATCTATCATCTGACATGTCTCGCTCTCTTCCCTAGCTATCGATTATGTAGACACAAGACACGGTAAATAATCATCGAACTCCTGCCAATCAAAGTCAGTGTCTGTGTCAGAGGGATCTAAATCAGAATGACATGAAACAAAATATGCCTCGATATCTTGACCATGATCATCAGCCTCAAAAGTGTCATGTGCCATGAATGTGATTTCTGAACTCTCATCTGCCATGATTTGTGAATCCTCAGTGCTTGTAGGTGTGATAAGAGCTTGTGATCTGGATATACCCACTGCTTCATCATCTGCAATCACAAAGTCGTACTCCTGGTGGACATCTCGCTCTACATCTGTCATCTGCTCTGAGTCACTCGTCTACTCTGAGCAAGAAGAATCTCTCGCTCTGGTCTCCATGATCGTCTCTATTTTTACACTTCGCCCTCGATGCGAAAGTATACCTTCCTTCTATCATGATCGGATACCACCTTGGTTGTAGCCAATAATGGGCATCCTAGGATGATGGGAGTATCTGTCACAGACTCAGGGATCTCCATGTCTAATACAACAAAATCCACGGGGAATTTCAGGCCATGAATTGTGAAGGCAGCGTCCGTAAGTAACCCCTTTCGGCCTCTTGACATATCTATCAGCAAACTGAAGGACTTTCCTGCTTTTTCTGAGAGGGTTGAACTCGAATCGATCGAATAAGGCAACAGGAGGAGATTAATCGAAGAGCCGTTGTCTAATATAGTACAATCAAACCGCTGCTTATGGATGTGGCATCTGACATATGGAGCTCATGCATCGAGTCTCTTGGCTGGTAATTGGTTCTGAATTGCGAAGCATGTGGCACAGGTAAGCACATGGATCTCTGCATTGTGTCTCTTCTTCCTACAGATGGTGGTCTTCTCTCTCAAGTTATCCTGGAAAAGAGGAATGTGTTCTAGTGCCTCCTGTAGAGAGCTGTATCTAGAATCATCAATCATCTACTCGCTAAACTCTAATTGGTGTCTTTTTTATTTTCTTTTTGTGTCTCCTTTCCTAAGTAGAGTGCTTGAGGGAAGGGGATGGAGGGACCCTCTCCAGAGAGATGAGGGCCAGGAATAAGCTCATGTGCATGTAGTAGACTGGAATCCATACCAAGATCATCATGAAAAACAGATGGACTCACAGGAGATACAGAAACCTTTCTTTTATTCATATTTTTGTTCTTTTCTGTTTTTCCATTTTTGTGGTTTTTATAAGTGTCCTCAGGTACAAAACTGGACATCACAATAGAAGGTAAATTGGCAGCATCAGTATCGCTTACAACATCTGAACTAGCGACATCAGCACCGCTCTCTATCCTAGAATCTGGAGTAATGGTGGCATCAACACCACCGTCTACAACTGGAATCACGACAGCCTCAATGTCGTCAGCTGATCAACATCCTTGGTGACATCAGCACCACCGTCATCATCATCACAAGTAGCATCAGTACTGCTTCCACCCTCGTCTAGCGCTCTGGAATTGGTGTCTGGTCATCGCTCAACGAGGAGCTGCCAACTGGCATCCTACCACTCCTAAGTGTCACAAAATAAGCATCAAATACATAGGAAGAAATATCACCCAAAATATCACTAGGAGTGGTGGTCTCTATAAACTGTACTTGCTCATATTTCCTCTTCATATTGTTTGGGTTAGGTTCAATCTGAGCAGGTATGGCAGCCTTGATCTTGATAATCTCCTTCATTTCCCACCGGAACTCGTCCATCTCTCGTCGGAAGGATGCATGTTGGTTAGTGAGTAAGCGGGTGAGGTCATCAAGGGTTGGGTTCTCATAGATGGGTGCATGAGAACTGGATGGGTTGCCTCATTGGAAATGAGGCTGAGTCTGATGTTGTTGTTGGTAGTGGGGAGAAGGCTGGGAATACTAAGAATGAGGTTGTTGTGGCTTCCACTGGTGTCCCTGGTATGAGGGATGAGGACCTTGCTGCTGGTGGGAGTATTGGGGTTGTTGTTGCTATCTGGCATGTTCGGCCTGAGCTAGAGGATGCTGTTGGGAAGAGGTGCCTCCAGTGGACCATCGAAAGCTGGAATGGTCACGATGAATCCCAGGATGAGGTTGGTACCGGGAGTACCAGATCCCATTGACTTCCATCAATGGCTCCTGCTGCTCAAGGTGTGGTGGGGGAAGTGCTACCAATGGCTGATCTGAGTGGTAGACCACCATCTGAGTATATGGAAATGGTGGTGGATGCTAGTAGTATTGGAGTTGTTGATCCGGACCTTCCTGGATATGGTAGACCTGTCGGTATGAGGCGGATGGTTGGATGGAGCTGCTCCCTGGATCAGCCCCTGACCTGAGACGGGACTGAGAAGCCGCCTCCTAGGGACACATGATCTGAGGCCGCCTCCTAGAGACACATGATCTGAGTCTTCAGGTCACTCAATGTCTGTGCCAACTAATCAATATGGTTCAGGCCCTAGCACTGCTTCTTCTCTAATCTCGATTCGGTCCAACTTCTCACTGATGATGCCCATGTCGGAAGCTGAAGACTCTGCAAGTACTGTTCTTAACGATGAAGTAGAAGGACCGGCATCAATACGTGCAATCCTATGATAGGAAATGGCCTATGGGAGGGGCGTCCCCTGAGTGTAGACTCGGGTTCGAGACATCATTGTGCAATTCTCTGCCATCTCCTCATAGATGGCCCATACCTGGTCCTCGTCCTTAGAAAAATAGGACCCTCCACATGAGGCATTCACTAGCCCCTGTAGCTCCGATGTCAGCCCACAGAAAAGACTCTGAAAAAGGTTGGGATTGGATATCTCATGGTGTAGGCATCGGTCAATGAGCTCTCTAAATCGATCAAAAGACTTATGAAACTGCTCATTCAGGATCATGATGAAATTGTTGATCATTGCTCTAGCTACGTTGGTCCGACAGATTGGATAGTACTTATTCAAGTACTCGATCTGGAGCTATTCCCATGTGGTGAGTACCTCCCCAAATGCTTCAGCCAGTAGGCCGCTCTGTCAACTAGGGAAAATGGGAAGGCAATCATCTTAATCGTGTCCTCGTCCACCAATCTTTCGTAGATGGTGCTGCATATCATCTCGAATTCATGCAGATGGAGGTACGGCTCCTCGGTGGCTAGCCCATGGAACTTGGGAAATAGTTGTATCGTCTAGGGGTGACAACCGAAGTCGCCAAGGATCTCTGGTACTTTGGATCCAACGGTGGGTGAGGGTTGCACCAGGATTGTGCAACTGCCTCATCGTATGTGCAGGTCTCTGTGGGTCCTGCTGGTCATCCTGGTGTCCATCTCCTCCTCCATCTCGCGACATCTCTCCACCGGCCGGTCTCTGCAGCTCTGTTCTACCGGCTTGCATCTACATGAGTTCCCTCCTCACCTCGGCCATGAAAACTCCCTGGTCCCGAATATGATGTGCATGGTCTACATGAAAGAAAGAAATGTGGTGTTGATGGTTGTCTGGTCTAGTACATACCATGAAGTCCGTGGTTGCTCATCTGTCCTATTCTTGCTACTGGCCATCTCTCCAGTCTCTACAAAGGCAAAAGATAGCAACTCAGGAGTTGTCAAATGTACAAATAGTTGTGATGGCCTCTGCTCTGGCACCTCAGGTAAAGAAGAAGGGTGGTTGAGGGGGAACAGGGTGGTAGCGAACTCAGGTTCAGAGAGCGGGTCTGAGCTCTCTGAAGCTGCCCTGAATGAATGGAGAGGAGTGCTCGAAAGTGATGTTGTCAAAGGCAGCCTAAGGGATCTCCTACCCATCATCGTTGATCTGGGGATTTATGAGGATTGGATCTGGAATGCAACCAAGATGAGAAAGCAAACCCCTTTTTAACCTATTCAACTCGAGCTGATGACCGTGAAAGATTGGTCATTAAACTTGTCCAATTTTATTAAGGTGACCAATCAATCTATCAGAGCGATTAAGCGAGATGTTGGGAACCCAATGCTCCCAGAAGACTATCCTGAATCTCGCAACTAGTTTTTCCCAGCCAGTATGGGTGCGGACCGTTTATCGGCTACCCGATCTTCCCAATCTGCTAGGGAAGTCCCGGACCAATTACCAGTTACCCGGTGAAATCCTCACTGGAGAAAAACTAACTATAAGACTAGTAGTCTCAAAGGAGTTCAGGCATGGCTCTATCCTAGTGTGGGGTCACTCTCTCGTTGCAGATAAATCAACCAAGGAGGGGGTGACTCTCCCCAAAATAAAGATTTTTAAATGAAGTGTATTTTAGGGTCAATTTTGCATTAGCAGTCCCAATTTTATTTTGTTTTGACTTTTTATGTATTTTTTCTGAAATAAAAACAATGCCTGACAAATTTTCCAATTTCCTTGATTATTTTGAGTCCAATAAAATAGGGGGAGGAAGTCGGGAAAGTCGATGTACGATCAAACACAATGATGCATACATAGATAGAAATGCGTACCTGACTCCAGCACTCTACATGCAAGGTGATCCGCGCATAAAATAAAGACTAAAAGTAAACTATCTATATGATGCATGAGGAAATCACCCCTAGATGATCAACTTCTATTAATTGTGAAGAACAAGCAGCTAACTAACAGGAAGAGAGACCAGAGTTCGGTCTTCGATGCCGTCGGTGCCCACCACAATGGGTCCTGTCAACGTTGTATGCTGCCTTTCTCGACATGTGGTCTCTAATCCCAATAAGTTAACTTTTTCAAATTTATTTTAGCTACGTTCAATTATGATATATAGGGACAGATAAGCGATTAGGTGTGGGGACCTTAGCTAATTAAGGCACATCAATAAGAAGTCCTAAAACTAAGGGCTAAAACCTTGGGAAACAAATAGAAATAAAAAGCGATAAATCAGCGAAAAAGCCATGGAAAACTACGGAGAGGTCCCCGTAGTACACCGGTACTCGGCGAAACAGGCCCCAAAGTGTCTAAGTCCAAAGAGTATCAAAGCCTAGAATTATTACAACAATAGAAGTTGCAAAAATAAAACTAATCTATCGGATATAACTACTTTTTCAGATCTTCTGCTCCTCTTCGGGTGTGGGCTCCTCCAAAATAAAACCGAAGCATCCTCGAGCGGTTCCTCGCACAAAAAGAGAAATAGAGAGATGTCAGAAAACAGTTATAACAAATAGATCAAAACAAACAAAAACTGAAAAATGACTACTTAGTCATGCTCCCCGGCAACGGTGCCATTCTGATGACTCAAAATTCGATCAACTAAGGTGGAAATAATAAAGCAATTGTCGTTGTCCCTAATCTATCAAACTAGTCACAAGAAAAATAAATAAACCACTAAATAGATCAAACAATGAAATGTAAGCGGTCTGCTATTTTGATGTACCAAGTATAGCAACCAGGGTCGAACACAAGGAGCGCGAAAAAGAACGAAGTAGTCAAATTTCAAAAATAAAATATTTTTTAGTGGTTTTTAATTTTAAAATTTCTAATTTTTGAATAAAGCCAAACAAGTACAAAACACTTAAAGCACACACAACACTCTTTTTGGATTTTTAAACTAATCAAAAATACTCAAAAAATAAAACTAAAAATATTTTTGTGTTTTCTGGTTTTTCAAGTGTTTTTCGTAATTTTTCTAAGTTTTTCAAATGTCTTTGTGATTTTATAAAAATAAAACAATGCTCAAAAGACAAAACAGTGCACAACTTGAACCAAATTGCAAATTAAAAATATTCAAAGTGCCCTAAGGTCCTGGACGATAATTTTATGATAAAAATATAAATAAAAACCTACAAATGGAACTGAAAATACAAATTTTGGATTTTTTTTCTTTGATTTTATGTGATTTTTATAAGTTTTTGGTTGTTTCATGATTTTTAGGGTTCCTATAATGAATTTTCAAACAAAATTTTAGTGAAGCTAAAAGACAACAAAAGACACGCAGAAAAATTTTTGTAGAATTTTTAACAAGTTTTTTAAATTTTTAAAATTTTTCTAACTTAGACAGGACACTTTTTAGGGGTTTTGAATTTTTAAAAATAATAAATTCCAATAAATCAACATACAAAAATTACAATAAGACTACACTAGCAGGAGCCCATGGTAATTTTTATGCATTTTTTAGGTTCATTTATTATTTATTATATAACATACAAACAAACAAGCTAGAAACAGTTCACATGGACCTCTTTGTAAATATTATAACTCTGTCGACCAAATAGATAACAAGCTAAAAAGCATAGGGTCAGTCACGCAAAAAACCCAGCCAATTCACATACATGCTCAACATTCAACGCACAGGGTATAAATGCAATTTTCAAAACCAGGCATGCATTTCATAACATTAAAATAGTTTAGGAAATATTCTGCAAATAACCCACAGAGCACGTGAGGATACATGTGACGTAGACTCAGGGGACTAAAATGCAAATATAAAAAGTACGAGGTCCAAACTATAAATATTTTGAACTACATATTTTATTTAACAGACTAAATATAAAAGAAGAAACATGCAAGGGCACAAGGGAAATATACCCAATGGGGCATGTCGCACGTGGGGACCAGCTCTGACGTACGGCCCCAATGACTACAGCTGACGAATTTGACGGTCTAGGAGATGTCGCGAACGTGCGGTCATATCTGACAAGTCAGATTTGATCTAACGGTCTGGGCACCCCTTTTGTCGGGTGGCTCGGATCAGATTTGGCAGAGGAGGGCTCATCGAATAGTGGAGGGATGGTCTGGAAGAACACGTCCCAGGCGACCTTCAACAGAGCAAGAATCGAGATATGTTGCTCCGGTGAAGGATCTGAGAGGTCCAGCAGTGTCGTGGAAGGGGTCCATGTGAAGTGGGCTACTCCGATGAGCTGGAGGACGGTCGAATAGGCTGAACCAAGCTGGTCCTTCTAAAGCTGCTCCGCCGAAACAATAAGGGCATCAATTAAGCTTCCTCGTGCGCGATGGTACCTGCAGAGGGTGAAAGGGACTCGGGGCGATGCTCCGGTCCAAGTTATTGCAGACGAAGATAAAAGAAGCGACGGGGGATGGTGCTCGACCTCCGACGAAGGTGGGGGAGGGAGGTCTAAACCTCAATATCGCTATGATGGGCGAGGTGGAGGGTGGTCAGATGGCGTAGGAAGATGCGGGATGGTCTGGGGAGTCGATCCGTGTGGATGGGTGTCGGTAGCGGGGCTCCGACATGCTGGTCGGAGCAAGAAAACGTGTGGCAGAGCTGGAATGGGTATATGAATCGAACGTGTAAATAAGGGAGAGAAAGGGCGATACCTGAAGCTCCATATGAACTCATAGGCTCCAGGCGAAGGATGGCGACGGGGTCTTGGCCTCAACGAAGTTGCGACTGGCTGGGAGGCTTCTCGCGGTGGTTCTTCGACCACGAAGTGAGCTACGAGCTTCCAAGCATCTCCGGACGATCCTAAGCTACTCCTTCGGTAGTTCTCACTCTAAAGAAGGGATATAGGGGTCGGTGGTGGCACAAGGGATGAGCTAAGGAGCAGTAGAGGTGGAAGAGTGGATTTATTGGGTTCCCTAGGGTCCAGAAAGATCGAAATGGGACGCACAACCCAAAAAGGATATGATCCATCGTAGGGATCTACGAGGATCATGGATCCTAGGAGAAGAATCGGGCGAAGAATCAAGGGGAATGTAGGTTGGAGTCGGGCGCTATAAAATGGAGAAGAAGCTCTACCAAAACAAGATGTGACCCAACCAGCAACGGTCTGACGTGGCCCAATGAAAAAACAAGATGTACAAAAATAAAAGAAAATTGAATTTAAAATAGTAAATGAATTTAAAATAAAAATTGTATAAAATAAAAAATGTTTATTATATAATAAACTATTTTTCTATGATTTTTAAATATTTTTATGAAAATAAAAATAATTTATATACCGTATATAGTATTATATATATAGTATACAGTATTATATATAGGTATAATATACATATATATATTATATACACGTATTTTATTTTATTATTTTTACAAAACTTCTTTTTGTTTTATATTTTATTTATTTATAAAATAATTTAAGGGATACAAAATGATTTTTATTTTATTTTTATTAATTAATTAGAGGTGTAAAATAAATAGTTATTGTATATATACATATGTATTTTGTACATGGGTTTGATGATTTTAATCTTATTTTTATTTTTTTTTATTTTTTTATTTTTTGATTTTTATTATTATTTCCAAGGCTATATACAAGTGTGTAAAAGAATGAAATATTTATATTTTGTCAAAAATAAATAAATAAATAATATGTACAAGTATAGGTGATATGTACAATACATAGTGGGCCCTTATCTCTCTCTCTACTTATTTTCTTTTGTGATCAGGTCAAGATTTGACCTTCTCTTGGGGTGTAGGTCACTCTCTATTTATTCTATTACCTCATTCTTTTTCTTTTCCCTTTATTCTTTATTTTTACAAAATAAATGCTAAATATGAGATATTAATATTGACATGCAAAATGCTAAGTTATTGTATTTATAGCTATTTACAAGTGGTTTTGCCAAAAATAAGATCTAAAATAAAAGAATAAAGAATGAGAATCGTAGATTCATCACTATTCACTATGTTAGCAGAACTCTGGATGAAGCTCAGAGAAACTACACTATCACTGAAAAAGAGTTGCTAGAAGTCGTCTTCGCCCAGGAGAAATTAAGATCGCATCCCTTTGATCCAAAGTGATAGTGTATACAGACCACTCTACCATCAAATACTTGCAAGCCAAGAAGGATGCCAAACCAAGACTAATCAGATGGATCCTTCTACTTCGAGAATTCAATCTTGAAAGTCATGATAAACCTGGGGTTAAAATGTGATGGCAGATCATTTATCAAGACTACCAGAGCCAGATACTCCTAAGCAGAGCTTACTTCCTATTACAGAGATGTTCCCAGATGAAGCTATTTGTCACTCACCTCGCTCCCCTAATTCGTTGATATTGTGAACTATCTTGTGTCCACGAGAACCCCACAAGATTACCCGAAGCTAAAAGTCGGCCAATTTCTATCGAATATTTATTTTTATCAGTGGGAGGATCCATATCTCTTTCGTGAGGGGCAGATTGCATCTGGAGGAGGTACATTTCTCAGGAGGAAGTCAAAGTTTCCTCGAACATTGCCATGCCCATGAATCAGGGGGACACCACTCTGGAAAGAGTATGGCAGCAAAAGTGCTACAATGTAGCCTCTGGTAGATGACCTTGTTCAAAGATGCAGAAGACTTTGTCAAGCCTTGCATTGTCTATCAGAATATGGGTGGTACCATAGGAATGAGAGATACAAAGCTCCTAAAGTAAAGTCACATCTCAGATGTATATGATGTGTGGGCATTGACTTCATGGGCCTATTTCCCAACAATCAATGCTATGACTATATTCTTCTTGCTATCGATTACATTAGTCGTTGGGTGGAGGCTATCCCAACCTGAGATGCTGACAATCGCATTATATGTCAGTTTCTGAAAGATCGCATCATTGCAAGTTTAGGGATCCTCAAAATCCTGATATCTAATGGAGGTAGCCATATCATCAACAGAGAAGTGAAGAAATTGACTAAAGAATACCACATTGAACATCTTGTCGCTTCTATATACCACCCACAATTCAATGGCCTGGTTGAATGTTTAAACAGGGAGATAAAGACTATTCTGTATAAACTTATGTGTCCCAACAGGAATAATTGGTCGCAACTCCTCGACTCGGTTCTTTGCACCTATCAGCCCACGTACAAGTCACTATTAGGAATGTCTCCCTACCGTCAGGTGTACGGCAAGCCGTGTCATTTGTCTGTGGAATCATTCACAAATCTTTGTGGGAAATTAATGTCTGTAATTTGGATTCCAAGAAGGCTGGAAAGAATAAAAAAGATGGATATGAATCGACTTCTCGAATTCTTTGACTAGCATATGACAACAACTTAATGTACAAGGAAGTAGAAGGTCAAGGAGTGGTACAACAATCATATCTGCCATAAGACTTTTGAACCTTAAGGTTTGGTTCTTTGTGCAAAGCTCAAATTATTCCTAGGGAAGTTGAAGATCAAGTGGACCAGGCCTTTTATAGTGAAGCATGTGTGTGACAATGGAAGCATCGTCATATCTAGTTTGTCAGTTGATGCACAACCATTTGTGATCAGCAAACAGTTACTGAAGCCTTGTCTTGAACATGATATGTTTCTGTCCATGGTTGATTCAATACAGGTGGTCTACCATGATGAGCTTGAAGCAGTAGCATCAGTGCAATCAGACAAGGCACTCAAAATATTTTTGATTAGTTAATATTTTTCTTTTTTTTCTTCTTTTCTTCTTTTCTTCTTTTCATTTCATTCTTCAAAATCTTTCTTTTGTATTGCACTAACCCCATTCATCTATGATATACTTCGGATATGCTTCATCCTAAGTATAAGGGGGGAGTGCCATTGGGTTATTCATTCTTTGATCCATCGCATGTCTCCTCAACTTTTGATTTTCTATCTATACTTAGGGATATTTTACCCTAAGTATAGGGGGCAGGATGAGCCGGTGATTTATTCGTTCCCACCCTCGACCCTCCCTGCATGATTAATACAGTCTAGTCTACTATACTTAGGATTAGTTAATCCTGAGTATAGGGGGGACAGTCAAATTCTCATGCATTATTCAGTCGTTGTAATATAGGCTTTCCTATACTTACTACGAGTTATGTCTTCTTTTTCTCTTCGACCTATGAGGACATAGCTCAATCTAAGTATAAGGGGTCATATATACTCTGTATATATTTTAGCCATAACTTGTATTGCGTATTGTAATAATGGATAATCAAATGACTAGTGCAATCTATGTGGAATCATTCCATATAGATAAAACCTGCAAATAACTAGTGAAAATTCTTTATTTAAATTCTTGAAAATGAAAATGCACTCCTGTGTAAATATATGCACACAATTAGTTGTCAAATCTCTTTTATTTTAAAAAAATATCACTAAAAATTTATAAAAATTAAAAATCTATAAAAATTTGTAAAATGTTTTCATAATTGAATAAAAATTTGCAAAAACTTTTTCAAAAAATCCACAAAAAGTTCAAAATCAAAAAAATGTATCACAAAAACATTTTCTGTATTTTGCATAACATTTGCATTTTTTGAATTTATTATAACAATTGAACAAGTCTAAGTAAAATCCGAAGATTGGAGCTTGCTTGGACCTTAACCAACTTAATCATAGGAGCCTTAAGGGAACTGGAATTGAGGCATTTCATGTCTGCTAGACTTAATTCTTTCAGACCACACGACTTAGTTCAATGCTAAGTAGAATATTTCGGAACACACGCATGACTCATCGACAGTGACCTAACTTGCACACATGCACCTTGCACCATGCTCAACTCAGTTAAAGTGGTAGAGGGTTGGATTTGTGGCATGAGACACAAGCCAATGGAAACATCGAAAGTCACCTATGGCCATTGTACCCCAACCTGATCCAGTAGCCATGAGGTCTACTGACAAAAGTTGCGGGTTGCAATAATGCTTCAAAAGAGGGATAGTCTACTGGCTCAAGAGGGAAAAATCCTTACGTAAATGATGTTGTATATAGTATTTAAAATAATGCATATTCAAAAACTCAGAAAAGAAGAGACGGACAAAATCTCAAGAAAAATCAGTTCCTGCTGGAGCATGTATGTATTCAATAAGCAAGTTTGAGCTTCAAAGTATCCATGTGAGTATGCAGCCGGATGACTTGGCTACACTGGTCAAGCATCTTAGGATAGGAAGATACACTGGCTACCATCCATTCTCTTCTCCACCTCCTCTTCTTAAGCCGGTTGTACTTGAACTTAGAAGGGAATACATTGCTTCTCGTGGAAAGAGTTGTTGGATTGGGGAATTAGAGTCACCATGTTGGAGAAGATTGCCTTCTACCACTTCAATCGAGAGGAGTTGTATATCACACATATTGTACAAGATAGACTCACAGTCATAAGGGACTGCGTATGACATCAAAGTGTTCTGAACTGGCTTTTGAGGAGACTTGGGCATGGTTTTGTGATTCTCAGAGACCATTGTATTGTAAATCTGATTCCCAAACAAGGTTCCGACCAGGCCTAAAATCCAAAGGTCCGACTGAACTCCAAACTTTGGTCTTATGAAGACAAGTTCAAAAGTTAACATAAATCCACATTCTTTCTTTTTCTTTTCTTTATTTTCTTTTCTGCACTTATAGGCAAATGTGTTTTCTAGGGACTAGCAAAGGCAAGTATTGGGGGTGATGACTGCAATTCATCACCTTTATTCTTTCGTTTTGGAACTAAATCCCTAGCTAAATGCATGTATACATCTTTGATTAGTCAAAATAAATACTTTGTAATTTGTACAAATATTGAATAAAATACTATATATTTATTATATTTAATTACAAAATTAAAATAATAAAGGAAGAAAAGAAAAGGAAATGAAACACCATATGTATTGAGTGACCTTAGACCCTGAGACCCAGTCATCATGAAGACTTGATCGATAAGGAATAAAGTAGGAGGAGATAGGGCAGAAGAATTATACAAAAATACACAGAAACCCATATATAAAACCCTATTTTTGATCCATCTATAATTGATTTTTGACACCTATTTTATTTTATTATTTTTACACCTCAAATGACAAACTCTTTATATGAATATGATAGATAAAATACAAATAAAATACAAAATTGATTCACAGAAAAATAATGCACAGTATTCCCGAGACACACAAAATAAAAAGTCAAAATAAAAACTTCACACACTTGTATCTTCTTCACAGTATATAAAAATGGACAAAAATCACCTTTAATTGTATATAACTTTTAATAAGCTATTTAGTGAAGGTACTTTCATTTAATTTGGAGCCAAGATGCAAAAGTTAGGTTTTGGGATCATATTATACAATATACATGTATTTTTTATTCAATTTATTTATTCTTTATATTTTCAACTTTTTTTATTTTTATGAAATTGTAAATATTATTTAAAACACATATCCGTAATTAAAATAAAGTAATACCGATAAAATAAAATAAAAATAAATCATATACTTCAATACATAAATAAAGTATACCTATATATATATCTATAATATATATAGAATTAATTATGTGTGCATATAAACTCATAAAAATACAACAAAAATACCTAAAGATGTAATTAAATAACTCAAAAATATATAAAATACATATGTATATATGGGGTTGGGGAAGCTGCACTCGGGGGTGTAGCTAACTAGCTGCACCCGGCCGTTTTTTTCATAAATTTTTTGTGCTTTTGAAATGAAACCTAGGAGGATTTAAATCACCATATATCACCATGATAGCATACCAATTTCAACTAAATTCGACACTTCTATCATCTCCATCAAGACTATCACATTTTAACGGTCTCAGAATTATTGAAATTGACCATATCTAGATGGGCATGTTAGGAATGTTTGTTTTGCATGAAATTTGAAATACATATTCCACTCAATAAACTAAGTAAATCTCCTTAGGTTTCCTTCAAAAAAATCAAAAATCAATGAGAAAAATGCTCGGGTGTAGCTAGTTGGCTGCACCACCCGGTGTAGCTTCCCTTTTCCCTATATATATTAATAAAATATATAATAGAAATTAAAAATCGTATTTCCAAAATACGTGTATATAATTATACATGAAAATATTAATTTATAATAAATGACCTTGAAAAAATAAAGAAAATATGTATAAAATAGTACATAAAATTAGAAATATTTTTTATTTTATGAACTAAAATTAATTAATTCATTTACTAATTTATATTCAATTTCTAAGGTATTTTTGCCTTGCAATTTCCTAGTTGGTCCACGTAGACCAACCAGAAACCTTCAATGCTGACTGCGGGTCAACTGTCCTATCTGACCCGCAGCCCATGTCAAACTCACGATGAACCATTTTTCTCCCCTTTTCCATGCATCATCCATATGTGTCCTTGCCCTCGAGCTCTACCATCTCTGATCCTTGCACATCCTCGACCCACGTCGACCTCTCCATCACCACCAACCCTCTTCCTTCGCACGCAACCTCGCATCCTGTCACCCATCTATAAAGATACACCTTCTTCGAAAGTTTGGCCCTTGATCCTTCCTGGAGTGTTCTTAACCCCTCAAGTCATCGTTGAAGCTCATAGTTGGTGAAAAGAGCTTGCGGGTGGCTTCTTGCAGCGACGAGGAGCTTATTGGAGGAGATCCATTCGTCGCCGGACACCATCGCCGGCGGTTAAGCTTCTTTGGCCATCGGACGAATTGAGGCCTTCCTTTCAGCAGTTCTAGGTAATGTTTAGGTTTTGATTTCATTTCAGTTAGGTAATTTTTGTGATTAGCACTAGATTTAGATTTATTTGCTAGATCGTCGATCACCTGAAGTTTGTGCTTCATGTCGATTTCATTGTCAATTCGTCTGTGTATCGACCCATCTTCACACCTCTCTATGTTCCTAGTCACGTTCTTCGCAAAATCCCTCACTGATTCTCCTCGATTCTACAAGAATCGAGGCTCAACGGAGCTCCTCTTCCTCCGCTACGTTAGAACTCATTGCCCCTCCATATCATGATGTTCCAACTTCAATTTTGGGCCAGGATGACTTGTCTCGAGTCGCCAAATCTTTTGGTAAAGGTTAGGTCATTCAAGGGCCCTTCTGGAGCACTTAAAGTACCTGGATGAAGCTCCAGGTTATCTGGAGCTAAAAGGGCCCCCAGATCGCCATTGAAGCCACATGAGGCTCATCTGAGCCACCTGCACATGCAGAGGACTTCCAGCAGCATGTTGATGTCGTTAGATTAGAGAACCATCGTCGGAGGATGGAGCAGTCACAAATCAAAGCTCAACAAGCCATAATTCTTCCTCCATTCTTCCAAGCGTCGCGCTGACTGTTGGATGAAGAACACGGCCCAGATCTAATCTGGGCCGTCCAGTTAAATCAAAGGGGCACGAGCTAAGGACCCTCTGATCTGACAAGTGCCATAAAGACAACAGTTGGATCCGGGGCGCGTAAGTGGGGTAATTTACGAAACCCACCTCTACGGTTTTTGTAATTATTAAATAGCTTTGTAAATTTTTAATTACGTGTAAAATTTGGTGGAAAATTACAAATGAACCCTTGAGCTTCTGCATATTACATTTTGGTCCTCTGTCAGCTCAACTCGTGTAGCCCCCACGTGAGTTGGGCAAATTTCATGTACAACCCACTACTTTTATGTATTTCGATTTAATTTATAAAATCGCATTATAGTGTAAAATTTTTGGTGTGTTTGCACATATGTCCTCGTATTTATTTTTAATTACAAAAATGCCCTTGCTAGCTTAGTTAATATTTGTGCATGTCTATTTCTTTTCAAAAAATACTATCCATGCTCCAAAAATCATGGGAAAATAGGATAATGTGCCTGATTACAGGCTTTATTATGCCATTTAATTATTTTTGTGTTTCATGCGCATTTCTTATTTATTGAAAATCCAAAGAGCACGTTTCAGACATTGTTTGCATTGAAAAATACAAAAATTATAAAACCTTAACTAAAAATTCCAAAAACAATACCTACTTATTATTATTTTTATAGCTACAGACCAAAAATCATAAAAATATAAAAAGAAACTCTAAAAAATAGCAAAACCTTGCTAACCCTTAAAAAACTAAAATATTTTCAAAAATTCCAAAAAAATAGTTTTTGTTCTATATTTTTATATGTATTATTATATACATACTAAAATTAGTTTTGAGACATTTTGAACTTATTTAGTATTTATAAATCTAAAAAGAATCTGGCCTATTTTCAAAGTCCCCAGTTTTGTATATTTCAGACTTTAAAAATACCTAAAAATTATCTGAAATTACCAGAAAATTACAAAAACATTAGAAAAACAAAAAACATAAAAAAATGAATTTTATATTTTTCTACTATATTTAGTTATATTTATAATTGAAATATCCTATATTGTATTATATACCTATAATAAAGCTCTATATAAGTAATATTATAATTATTTATTAGAAATACCCCTAATATATTTTTAATCCCTTAAAAATAAAAGGAATTATTCTCTTAGGTATGTTCTGACTTTTATATATTTATTATACATATTATACTATATACTACTCATATTATATTATATATTTTATATTATACATATTACATATATATAGTTATATATATACCTAGATTACTTGTTACAAAGAAAATGAAATTAAAAATCAGGAAATTTAAAATTTAAAAATAAATATATAATTAAAAGGGAATTATTTGATTTAATTTAAAACCCACAAAAACTTTAATTAATTGAGAAAATATTGTATATTTATACTTATATTAATTATTCATTATTTATTTGTTATTAATATACATGCTTGTCCGACTTGTCTCCTTGTGTTCGACCCCTACTCTGCTTGTCATTATACGCACATTTATTGTACGGTATAACACATTTTCTTTTATTGCTTCATATTTATATTGTTGGTTGATTGTTGAATTTAATCGAGATTCTTAGGAGAGATCACTTCAGCGACCGGGGTCTGCCTTGTGAGACCACACGACTCTCTCCTCTGGGTTTTGGCTATTTAACCTGCCAAAACACACGGTAATGCATTCGGGTCACATCTAGATCTAAGAGATGATGAGTGGCCACACGGCTAGGTCGTACGCCTTGTTCCGGATGTTCCCTTCCACACTCCTTAGATCATGTTGCCTCCCCAAGGAAAGAGCTGGTATGTGTGATACAATGCATCTCAAGGCAGAAGAATCCATGTGCATTCTTCTTTATTACCTGGGGCATAATGCCAAAAATCAGGTTTTATGTGAGCACTTCCAGTATTCTCGAGAAACCATATCCAAACATCTCAACGATGACCCCCTTTGTATAGTTTCTCTACAATATGACTTCATATGTATGCCGACTGTAGATAGACCAACTCTAGGTGCCATACGAACCAACCGTTACTTCATTCCATTTTTCAATGTATTCCTTAATTAAGCAGTGAAACAATACGTCGGTCTTCCATGTTGTCAATAGAATATTCTCCACACAAGATATCATTGGAGCTATTGATGGTACGCAGTGACTACAAGTGTTCCTTCCCGTATTGCTCTGAAGTTTCGTAATCATCATCAAACCCTTAATGAAATGTCATGGTGTGTGTGGATTTTTATTATAAGTTTATTTGCATGGTTGTGGGATGGGAGGAATCTGCTAACGACATGAAGATTCTTTGATGGGTCTTGAGCGAGGGGGGTTTCCACGTCCCGCATGGACAGAAGTTTTCGGTTGTTTGCGCTTAGGTGAATACTAGGACTTTTCTTACTCCATACTGCAATGTCATATGTCATCTCACTACAAGAAAAATGGTTTTAGGTGACGGACCTATGGTGGCGGAATTATTAGTTAAGGCGACGGATTAGCTTATGACGACGGATATTCTGTCATTGAAAAGACGCCACCAAAACCCTTGTCGCCAAAGATTTTGATGACAGAATTCCGTTGCCAAAGAACTAAGCGGCAGAAAATCTGACACCTTAATTTTATTTTAAATTAACCATTTTACAATCTAGCTTCAACTGTACAGGGCTATGCTTCCAGTTGAATTTGCTAGGAACCAAAAGAAAATCCCAAAATAATCAAAATACAAGATTTAGAACAAGTGTACTTTATTAATATGCTACTTTTTAGTAGCATAGGGTGACAGCTGAAGCTACAACATACTCGTTGAAAGCGACCAAGACAGAACAAATAAATCATGAAGACGCTAAAATGACACTTATTAAAGACAACAAATATGAAGCAAGACAAGCATGTGCCCCGAGAGAGATTGTCGTCGATTATTCTTCTGATTTCCAAAAGGTGATCATCATCGAATCATTAGTGTTTCTCAAGAGGACCAGGATGTTGGCCTTGCATCTGCACCGCCATCTTGCAAGATGACAAGAGGAGATGCTCTCCTACCAGTAGCTGACATTCTTCTTAGACTAGAATAGCTTGTGGCCTCTGGCGGCTCTTTTCACGAGGAAGTGGGAGCTGAAATAAAAAATTCATGTATTAGTCATCAAGAACATAGCATGTTATATCAGGTAACAAAAGAAATCCACATCAAGAGACCTAAATCTGATAATTAGAAGTATAACTGCAAAGATAGAAATAATAACATTTGTCAATCAATTGTCTAAATTAATCACCTGAGTCTTGAAATTGGCAAGAGAAGGGTATTCGAACCACGACAACACCAATTGCCATTGTGCATATCCTCATACAACCTAAATTCCATCCGTGCAGAGAAATAGAAAGATCCCCCTCCCCCACTTTCAAAGTAGAAGCTAGTGTTGAGATTCAGAAATGCTGCTATGCAACATCATCAGCAATGTTGATTCTCTTATAAAGATTTAGCTGTCCACGCTCTTCATGGAGCGAGGCTTCCTTTAGGTCTATGCTCGTACATGAGAGATCTAAATACACGATCATTATGGTATGTCAAGGATAACAGATGAGCACTTACGGGGTTCTGATCCCTTATGCTCCTTAGGATCTTAAACTGTACAATGAACCCGTGCCTTTTCGCTAGCAATTTCGCACCTTTGACATCCCTCGGGTTCTTGTATTGCTTAAAGCTATCAAGCGCAATGGTTCTATGAATGTACTTTAAACAGTAATAAAAACTATAGACTTAAGGTACCAAAATTGACCGTCAGTTGCAGAAGAAATGCATAGATAATAGAAAGTACAATTTACCTTTTTAAACACTAGTAAAGGAAATTGTCGGATTATTTCTCTTTGTTTGAAGGACAACCATCAACCAAGGTAGAAAGATCTACATGTGCTGAGAAATTATTCAGCCTCGATCACTTGGTGTGGATTTAGATTCTGTATGGCTATAACTCTATGAGAATATGGAAAACCAACATGAAGTATTAGAGTAAATTAAGTCAACTATTTGAGTCTATAAGGAATTTTACTTGAAGTAGTGTGAAAACCATGTGTAAAACTTCTTACAATGTAGTTCCTACCGCCAACATTCCTTGCACTTTATCACCAGAATTCAACCATATGAACATATTAGTAAAAAAACATAAAATGATGTCTCCAATATATATAACCCAATTAAGCCAAGTGATTAAGGATAACTGACACAACAAGAAAACATAGATACCATGTCCATATGAACTACCCTCTTATAAATATCAGGTACCTCTTATAAGGAAGCTTATGTCTATCGCAAATCGCAATGATGTCTACATACAATATTCGGTTGCAACACCATGAATAGGCATGATTTCAAGCACAGATATTCACTATATCAGACTTACTATCAATAGTCTCTGATGACTTGCAAACATTCTGAAAAGTACATCTTCATTGCATCTCCATACTAAAAACTCGAGAACGACTTTGATCTTGATGTATTCTTGCAATAGATCCACTCCATATCTAGATGTTTAATTTCCATACTATGTTCTTGAATAATTATTGAATGTATCCACTTCATATACTTCTCTCTACTGCATGGAGTTCTTCCTCAACTGCAATCTCATTTAGGAAAGCTTCAACTCATATTGGCACCAACAATTTGGTCCAAGTTTGTAAAAAGAATAAAATAAAGGGATCATATTCAAGCAGAGGAAAGGAAATCGCATGAATCTGAACTAAACGAGTTGAAATAAAACTGAACAGAGAAAAATCTATAAATGAAAGATCTGTAGTATTGGAAATGAAATTATGAGGACATGATGTTTACTTACCTGGTTGAAATTTTTAAACATATAATGATGAAACTCATTGCCACAATTAATATACATGAAATTTTTAAACACATATGTTGCACGAGATCTAGATTAGAACTATAAGACAAAAAATACATTATGAGCCGAATGACAAAAATAAATCGATAAAATAAAAAAATCACTACTAACATTAATATAAGCTAACAACACTAATATATTCACTCACATCTAACATGACATACTAATCTAACACATTCACATATTCACAAGTGCACACACGCATGCACACTCACATATTTCACATACACGTACAAATTCACACATAACCAGACAAATATAGCACACTCATAATCCCATACGCATTCACACAAACACACATTTACACATAGGCATACTCCTAAACATTTATACAAATGCACATTTGCACATGCACACAAAAACAAAAACAGCTACACAAACATTTCCACATGCATACAAATTCACATACACAATCAAACAAACATTTATGCAATAAAATTCACCCACACACATCCAAACAAACATACAAATAAACAAATTAATGCACAGACACATTTGCACGCACATGATACATGCATGTTATACACATTAATGCACATGTACAAACACACAAACATATATAGTGCATATGTGGTGTCATTTATAACAAAGTTACTTGTGCATCAACAAGCATGATATAATACAACATAGAATATAAATGAAATGGTGTTCCTCCTACATATCAAGTTTCAACAATTAATCTTCTCAATTAAAAAAGTGTATCTGATATTACATTGACAATTTCCAAAAAGAAGTGGAATTCTCATATGATCGTGAACATCATGCATCCAAAGAATCAACTCATGCACATATCAAAACTCAAATCTTACCCTTTATTAATTACAGTATAGAAAACATTCCTAGATGAAAAAAAGATACTCTCTGCCTTAAAGATGAATTTCAAAATATCACAAGGCATTCTCAAATATATTTTTTGACTGTAAGTATTCACCAACCTGGGATGTTGCTGCATTGCACTGCCCAATAACCAGTATAGGAATTCTCGCGGAAGAGATAAGTGTCCAATAAAATTTGCAGCTCAAGTTTCCACGTTATACTTAAGAATAAAAATAAATGCTCTGCATTAAAGATCAATATCTTCAGTAATCTTACCTTTCCATAACACCTTCCTCTAGTAAAACAATGAATCAAAAATAGCATATGCTTTCTTCTTATGTTCCCCTTGCATGTTACCATTGCACAATGTAGGGTGATACACACACACACAAACACACCCACACATAGAGAGAGAGAACCATATATATAGTCAAAAATTTTAGAAGAACTTCAGATCTGGACGGCTATTGGAGCAGGGAATTCTAGACTCTTGGCAAGGGATTGAAAAAGTGCATACACCACAAAAGATGTACCATTTATCCTTAGTAAGGTTCATAAAACCTTTCTTTCAACCTACTCTATTTATATGTTTCTTAAAGGTTGCCATGATTCAATAGGATTAAAAGTGGGCTGTGAAACAATCAAGATAAAATTAGATTTTGAAGCTCTAACTAAAATTTGAAAATTTAGTTTCGTTGAAAAACAACGAGAATGGGACTAACAAAGCACTATTTGAGCCATTGATTCATTAAGAAAATCTACTCAAGATCATAGATTTATCTAAGCTTATGTTCAAAAGCATGAACCATTGATGGATGCCTTTTAAAGACGGCAGAAGCCAATGCTCTACAGCTGAGTTGATCGGATGATTATCTAAACTATATCTTGATGATTATATTGGAGATGGTAAATTGGAGACTGTAGAAGTTTGTAGCTTTCTAAGTAACCGTGAACACCTACAATTGGGCATAGAGTTGGGATGCGTTGGGATTATCTTCAATCCCCACCCATTCAATAGCTAACTAATATTCATTCAGCTCTAAATGAGTCAATCTATGGATATAGACCTTGATGGAAGTAATAGTGAAGAGGTTTGTGTAAGGATGTAATCATGAAATTAGATAATTCACCTACCAATTTCACCTATTGATGTGTATCTGGATATCTGAATCAACCTGCCTCTATCAAACATTAGACAAAACTTTAGATTTCATGTAAAATTTACAAAAATGCAACATTATAAACATCTACTCATCTCATTACAGTACTAGCAAGCACACCTAACTTGCATCAAGACTTATTAGATAAAGATCTTTTCCTAAAATTTAAACCTAGAGTCTCAAAGTTGATGAAATTTCAAGATATGCCTTAGTATCCCAGAATAAAAGAAGCATGCACCTGCTCTTAAGATCTGATCTTAGGAACATCACTATATATTTTATCTTGGATCCCTGAGCAAGTTGAGTCTCAAAGCTTGGAAATGAAGTGGAGAACCTTTATGTCCTCATGTTCATGAAATTATTCAAAATTGTCTGTCAAGTTATAATGTTAAAGTAAAGATTTACTTACCTCTGTGGTACATGTAGTTGATGGGATACCCAGACAGCATCGGCCCTCTCGCACTAATAGCAGGGTCAGCAAACGAGGAACCGACACTCATAGCTTTAAAAAATCAAAATAAGTGTGAGTCTGAGAAGAAGATTTCCATATGCAATTACTTACTACAACAACTTAAATATGAACAGTGGTGTACATGTTCTTGTTCGTCATTCCATATTAATTTCTAAACAAAACTGATTGCCTAAACTCAATTTTTCAACTAGTACATAAAAAATCTATAAATCATAGAAACTCAATAACTCTGCAAGGTTATATATGCACCGCAAAATGGACTTAACTTGGAAATTATTCGACTGAAATGAACTATTCTCTGATCCAAGTTCCATGCAGTCATTGTTCAAAATTTCAGAAATACCTTTATTGTCATATTTCCTAAAAAAACATCTTCGATCCTGTAATCAATTTCTGCCAAACGGTGTTGCTATTGACTAGAGTATCTTTGTTCCTCAATCCGGAGACAAAATCTAAGGTATGAGAAAAAAATGGATATCATAATTTATTGGACAAGGATACATTTTTATAAGTTAAAGAACTAAATTTGGGATGACAGGGAGAACTTTCTATGAGATACATGCCTTGCTCTTGTTAAAGCCACATTAGTTCGCTGTGGATTGGTAAGGAAGCCAATGGAGCCATTGTTGTTTGGTCTTACCGTGGAAAATATTATAACATCCTCCTCACTGCCTTGAAACCCATCAATTGAACTAACCTTCACAGTAAAATGCGCATTCTTGTCATATTCCTTCCCAATTTTACCCAAAATTTCTTCAACTTGTAGCCCACATATGGTGAAATGATACCTGCACAGAGTTTTTGCTTCCTAGCAGAAGCAACTGTTCAAAATGAAAGGAAAAAATGTGGAAGGTTCCATCGAACCGTGTGACTGTTGTATTTAAATAAATATATTTAGATTTTAATAAGTAAGCATACGCATGCGAATCACAAATCCAAATGGGACGCAAATTTACGCGAGAATAGCAACACGTGAGTTTCTTACCGTCGTTTCAACTGCAGTACACATTCGTGGATGTAGCTTTATACTCAGATCGATAACACCCCTCTCAATGAAGACGAAAATCGGAAATCCATTATTTTGTATTGTTGCAGCAGCCATAATGGGGAAAAGGAATCCATTATTTCGTTTCAATGTAATATTGATCGAAGGGTCAGAGATTCTAACTCATGCATTGGGCGAAATCAGATCAAAGTTGCAGCGGACCTCCTCCCACTATTAAAGTGCGAAATCAGATCGCTGATGAACCTTAGACCCCAGATCGTCCTGGACACGCCGGAATGGTGGGAGGTGCGATGTTCAAGCTTTCGGAGTGTGCGTACGACCACGAAGGTGTGCTTGTGACCTCCGGGAGAGGTGGTGAAGGCGGCGGGAAGCGCGAAGGGGAGGAGAGGGGAGCGGCGGCAGCAGAAATGGCATCGAGGACGATGGTTTTGAGGGATCGCCACCTGCGTAAGCTTCACGATTAGGGCACGACGAATGGAGATCCTTCCCACTACGAGTGACAGTTAGAGAGAGGACGAGGAGGATGAATATAGGAGGGATATATAGGACGCCGGAGAGGGGTTGGACGGTGAGCGGAGGTTGGAAATTAGGTGAGCTGAGGAAGGAACGAGATATCGGATTTGACCGAAGGAGATAGAGGGCGGAGGAGATGGAGGAGAGGGATCACTGGTGGCGATGGAGGTGAGGGGAGGGAAGCGCCGTCGATTTTTTTTGTGAGAGGTGGAGGGGGGAGGGCAACGTGGCGGGGAGAGGATTAGGGTTTTGGTTAAGGCTTTATATTTAACATTTTAGAAAAGGAAATAAATTAAAATGTAGTAATGTCTATGATTACGACGACGGATTTAAGCGGCAGAAATCCGTCAGAATAAAATCTGTCAGCTAAAAGCCGTCGTCACAACTTATTTCTGTTGTAGTGTCTCCCTCAGTTTAGGGCATGAAGGAGCAAGGCTTATGCGGCGCACGAGGAGTTATACAACCATCGACGCTCTCAGCTACTATCATACGTTGAACGTATGTTTGGCATAGTGAAGGCACGTATTAAGGCCATAGTGGAGTGTTTATTCTACAGCTTCACCAAGCATACTCTAGTTATGGTAACTTATTGTATCATTCGCAACTTCATACGTCACATCCAGGGGTGATCAGATATTCAATACGTACAAATGTAATCATCCAATGGAGGAAGCAGGATCAATTGAGGAAGATGAGGGGGAAGTCTTTGACAATGATAACAATACAGACAACATCCATATTCACGAAGAGGACGTCCGGGAGGGCCAGAGCATATTGTCTGATTGGCAATGGATATGTGGAATGCAACTGACATTTAGAATCGCTTTAACTTATTTTATGGTACTATAGTACGTTATGGAATATCATATTGTACTTAATCCATGTGAAGTAGTATGTTATGGACTACTATGCTAAGCAATTGTAGTGTTTCCGGACTTGGATGAGCAGCTGATAAAAAGCGGTGATTCGCCGCTTGACCATTGAAAGTACTGCACAACACCTATCCCGTCCACGATGATGTCAATTCGATTGTATTCTGAGCAAGTGCAGTAGTATTGGGTTTGGATGAGTAGCTACTAAATGCGGACTTACTGTTGAGGGGCAGATTGAGTGGAAAATTTTTAACATCGTATATTTTCACACTTTTCATTTCTTGTTTTTCTTCCTCCATCTACTTTTGCCTTTCTCTCGATACAATTTATTTGATAATAAACACGTGTCATGCAAAGTTTATACAAATCCCACCCGTAATGATGACAGCCTGACCTTTGACCTTTTTCTGAGCATGTACAGTTGTATTGGAATTAGATGAGTAGTCGTTGCATGCGGCAAAGGCTTGACAGCCAAAACCGATGCACTATACACAATGTTGAGTGGGCAAGTTGAACAGAAAATTTATAACATCAATTTTTTCTTTTAATGCTTTTTTACCTTCGATCCTTACGTGCAAGAAGTACGGCAGACGACGTGATTTTACTTAAGCGATGTGTATTTTATAAAATTTGTTGTGATTATGTATCCGGATTATTATAACCTGAAAATTTGCGCACAATGAAATTAACTGATGAGGGCATTCCATGAAATGGATCTGTTCTCAGATCGCGCACAAGATCACGGACGACGATGTTACTGCCCTGAGGATGGTGTACTAGTTTTTTAGGATTCTCGTAAGTTCGACGACGTAGAGGATCGACTTTACTACAATCTTCAGTATGTATGTTTCATATTTCACAGTCAATTCTTATAACCTTACATCAAATTTTATTTACCGTCGCGTGTCAATTTCATACTTAACAAAGGCCTTGTTGATTCAATGCGAAGGCTTCCTCCTTTCCCCCAACTATATGGTCATCGACGGTTGAGAAAGTATTCTTGGCTGACATTATAAACATCCTCGGGGTTTGCGAGAATAGTCGAGCAGAGTCTGAAGAGGAGAGAGAACAACTATTCAGAGAGAAGAATATATTGATTCTATAACTAACATGTGCCTCAACTTCATAGCACGTTATGATCGACGAATCAGTGTGTGATAAACATGTTACGTAGTTTCCTATATATATTGTTGTGGTCAGTGGTATCCTATTGCTATTACCCTTTGTATTCTTGTTTACGACCGCTTTCCACATTCAATGAAGTGTGTTATTATTGGAATTGTTGCTTCAAATCCCTACTTTCTAAATGAATTTCTTTCAACGTATAGTTTTGATGTCAAGACCAATTTGGATGTCGGAAATGGATGGTGTCCTGATTGAACTTGTGGATCGAGTAACACGTGGCAGAGAGCACGAAGCAGAAAAAATACAGTTACCGGTTAGGACGAGATTGTTACACTTTTAAAAAAGAGATTTAGAATCGGATATATGTGCCACTGGGTAGCAAAGCGATGGAGGCATTTAAAGGGATAATTGACGAAGATCAATTTTCTTATATCAACAGGGGCATGGTCGTGGGATGATCGTATGCAGTGGATAACACCTGATGACCCCGACTAGTGGGAGTCGGTAAGAACCAATCTTCAAAACTTATATATTGAAATAAAGAGTTAAGTTTTTTTTACATACATTTTCTTTATTTTTCTTTCTAGGTAGGTGAGGCGTATACGGACCTGAAAGACAGTCGAATTCTATCGTTCCAACTAGTAGGTGAAATCATGAATCGCCTCCAATGACCAAGGCTAATGGAATACAAGAACTAGTTTCGTGCATTCTTCAAACTTTGTGTACATGAATAAAAGCAACAAAACAAATAAAGTATATATTCTATGGATCCAAAAATGTACATTTGTATACGATATTTCTTGTAATTCCATTGTTGATTTCACAATAAATAAAAACAAAATGCATAATTATACAGGAACGAAGGAAGGATTGTTGGGTTGGGGAGGCAAATAGAGTAGGAAGATTATGTATGTGTGTAGAGAGAGAAAGATTTTTACTTAGACGCAAAAATTAGTTTGACTTCATATCATACAATCTCTAAAAATATTAAATATTTTTTTGAACATATCACAATATTTTTGAATTATATGAAAAGAAAACTTGAGTAATAAAGTTACCAATAAATTTACTTTGTTGAAGTAAAACTTGGATAAAAAATTCATACAGATATTGACGAATACGGATGCAGATACAGATATTGACGAATATGAAAACTATGTTACCAGGTCCTTAAAAACAAATACGAATCTAAAACATGTACCAATTGCATACGAATATTCTATATATTAGCTTAAATAAACAAGCATTATATGGGAATACAGATAATGTAAATATACTAAATGCACTTATATTATAATAGATATACCAAATATGATGAAAGAAGATGTAAAATTAAGGATTTTTATTACTTGTTCTCCTCTTAAATTCCACAATATCAATTATGTCCTTTTCTTTTTTTAATATCAATTATGTCAATGTATTCTTACAAAATCCACAATTCTACTTGTAATATCGGTTATGCCCTTAATTTACCTTGACATAAGGATAAAACTGTGAATTTCATAAAATTATAATGCAAGAATTGATATCATAAAAAAACAAGGAGCATAACTGATATTGCAAAATCTAAGAAGGTTGCAAGTGATAGAACCTTAAATTTATGTTATCTATGGTTAAAAATAAATTTACAATTATATATATATATATATGAAAATGGATATTATGATACAAATACAAATGTTCCCGGATATCAAAGTGATATTCTTATCCGTATCCAATTTGAAATGGATATAGATATGGATGTAAAAATATGTATAAAACAGATACAATGGAGGAACAAATATGGTTGTATCCTTGTCCATTTGCATCCCTATCAGTCGGGCATTCATTATCATTTCCATAACCAAGTTTAATATACAACTTCCGAATATGTTGAGTAATTAACGATCATGATTAATTGTCATACATCATACTTCTATCATTAGATCAATAAAAAAGAATAATAAACTAAAAATGTATTCGATGATGTTGATACCTGCACATTACCAATGAACAATGAAGGAAGGTTAAATTAAATCAATATAGTGGAGGTCAGGACAGTGTTGAAGCGGCTGTGTAGAAGATGCGGGTCTTGTGATGCAGGAAAGTGCTAGAATCTGGTTCATTCACGTTGTTGAACCCAAGAAGGAGAAGATACCAAGATTGTATAAATGTAGTTCTAGAATTTTGGAAATTGAAATTGAAAAGAGAAGAGATTAGGCGGGCTACAGCAATACGGATTTGTATCTATAAGAATAAAAGTTAAAAAAGAATGAGAAGTTCAAACACGATAACATTTAGTCAAGATTTTTTTATTTTTTTAAATTGGTAAGTTGTATAATGTTGGAGGGAGAGGGGGGAATCTCATTACCCGCTAAAAATGGAGAGGCACAGGGGGCAATCCCTTTATCTCTTGGAGGGAAGTTGTGGAGGAATAGGAAGGCATGGCCCCCTCAATCTCATGCCCCCCACTCCTTCCGTCCCTACAATTACACCCAGCTGATTTATTTCTATCCCGAAATCCGTATCCTTAATTTATCAATCGAACAAAGAATAGCACGTAACCACCATCTATCCCTTCGTATCCCATGTCCTTCATTGAACACCCCCTTACTCTACATGCGACCGCATCGGATGTCACTCTCTTCTTTGAATCAAATCCCCATTATTACATCCTCTCTCTCTCTCATATAAACTGGCGGGCCCACTGTCTCTCCATTCTCCTTTTCCTCCTCTTCTTATATTGCATATCAATCATTCTTCTAAACTTTAGTAAAAGCCATCAAAGCTACTCCTCTCAACGACTATCCCACCACGTGATCAATAAATCAAACAAACAACTTACCCATCATCGCATCTCTCAAAGGTTACCTTTCTGCCCGTTTACCCCTATATCCAGACAGTTTGACGAGCATTTTATCAAACTAATATTTGATAAAGGATTTTAACAGCGAATTCCCCCCGTAGTTTCTGCCGGAATTCAGTTGATCTCACACGTTCTGCAAAGAGGTAAAATGAGCATGTCCCGTTTACAAGCCAAGAATAACACTCGTTTCTTGACCAGATGTGTGAATGCTTTTAGTCAGAGACGGGTGCTTTATCTTGTTATTATGTAAACCTCTCAAGGGACCCCTTAATCCACTCTAAACCACAAAGAAATTCTAGTTTGTAGTGTAAATCTAATGTAGACATATTTTTTAAAGATTACTAAGCAAATTACGAGGATTCCTCCATGTCCGACTAAATAATGTTCTACTATTATATATTTGTTCTTAATTCTTTCTATATTAACACCAATCACATTTTCTCAATTCAACTAGTTTGATTTTAACCCGATCTGATCAACCAAGACCAATGATCCAAAAACCTAACCACAGTATTTCAATTAGGTATGGATTCCATTTTTCAATCTGAACCAAATAAACTTGAATCCACCCAAATCAATCGAATGCCCATGCACAGCATACAATGAGACCAGCATCCCTCCTGTTTCAAACCCACATTATCAATCAAATCCGACAAAACAGAGTTCGGCTTTCAGAAGCAAGACTAGCATTATCTCTATAGCCAGAAAATGGACTACATAAGGGTAAGAAAAAGTTCAGAAGAATGCATCTCAAATTGGATAACTGAACAAATGCAAAACGTGAACGTTACCAACAGGTTTTAGCCAAAGGTTTAATGACAGTAAGAGTAAGACATGAAACATGAACTTGCCATAAACCATGGACAAACTCCTAAACATGATGAAATATACTCACTACTATTCACAAACCTGCACACATTTAGATACACTTCATGGAGATGTTTACGGGTTTTGTTCATCCATTAACCGAGACGTCCTCAGCAGCATGTAACTCCATTTCAGATGATTCAATGGTAATGGCAGAATCCGCTGGAGCATTTCGTACACATTCTTGGTCGACTGAGCCAGCAATTGTTTCAGGATGGTGCTCCTCAAAAACGTCACTTTCAATCTCGATGGTCTTTACTTTAGCTTTTGGAGATCGAATATCTGGATTTGGTTCCTTAGCCTTTGAATCCAAAGGTGCTTCTACCTTCGCAGCTATTGTTTTAAGACTCGACAATTTGGCAAGAGATTTTCGGCCTGGATTTTTAGAAACTCCGGCACTTGGAATGACACTAACACTTGCCTTGATACTTGGACTGAGACCTGGATGTAATCCCCCATCAGGAGCGCTACCTTCGGACTCTACATCAGTAGTTGCTGCTGAAATCTTCCGTCGTCCAAGCTTCGGTGATATAGGCCGCGTAGTAGGTATCTAGTGGGCAACAGAAAGCTCAGCAGTCAGGTGTACAACGTCTCAAAAAAGCAAGCCCTCTTGTAAAAAACGTAAGAAAGTAAGGAATCAGCAACCATTTCAATTATTACTTCAGATTAACGAAAAGAAACCAGCACTCGACATCTTGTGAAATCTTTAAAAAAATGCAAGTTGTAAAATTAATCCATCTGTGGAATATAAGAAAATCTCTGAGTCAAGGAACATGCTCTCTATGGCTTCGAAAGATGGTTATGCCTTCTATTCTTCTCCATAAGTAACCACCCTCGGAGAGTGGCCACTATACCTATGCATGCATGCATTCAGCCAAGTTTTGATCCACCTTACAATCGGCTTAGGCATTTAAAGTGATTATAGTCTTCATAGCTTCAAATTTAAGAATGAATTTTGAGCTGCCAGATTCTACATTGAAAATAACTTTTTTTTTGAAGTCTAAAAGGTAGGGGGAAACACTCGATGGTGTCCGCCCCAAATTATTTATTCAAAACAAAAGAGAAAAGAACCAGGAGGAAAACCAGAAACGCACTACAACCAAAACACTACAGAACCCAATCTTCAACCATGCGTTTAGCGAACATCCCCACATTTTCCTTGTAAAAACGCTGACCCGAGAACAGCAAGTCGTTTCTCCCCCGCCACACCGCCCATAGAATGGCCATGGGGTAAAGCCGCTCTCTCCTAGGTCTGTTCAGATTAGCGTGGATCGAGTTCCAGAAGGCTTGGAAGTCGTCGCTGCGGCACCAATCGGAGCCCATCTCCTGCCATAGTTGAGAGACCAAGGGGCATGAGAAAAAAATACGTTCCACCGATTCGATCGCAGCATTACAAATCATGCACCTGTCTGAAATAACACCAAGAAGCCTGACGCACCGATCTCGCGTCATCAGCCTCTTTCTCCTGAGCAACCAAAGACACCAATTCTCTCAGGAAGCCTGAGAGCCCAGATAGTTGCACAGTCTCTAAGAAGCAGCTCCGAGTTGGCCGACGGCGGCCTGGAGATGGCACCATAGGCCTCCCTGACCGAGAACGGCTCCTCCTTCCAACACCAGTGGTCCCGCCCCCCACAAGGAGGCCCCACCTCCCGCACGGCCTCTAGCAAGGCCAAGAACTCCTCAAATCTCTGGTCGGAGAGGTTAGCGGAGAAAATTGGGCACCATAATCCATCAGCCCAACACTCTGCAACCGAGCAGAACTACCCCAGCCAGCGCATACAACCAGGGGAAACAAGAGCAGAGCCCCCCCTCCCCCCCGACCAATCGTCCGCCCAAAAAGAGGAGTCCCCCCTCCCGAGAACCGTTCTAAAGAGGGCGATGTTGTTCACGAAAGTCTTCACCACACCCTGCCAGAAGGGGGTCGGGGCGGTGAGGATGTCAGACGGTGAAGGCGGCGCCCCCCTCACGTCGTAGATCTTACGGACCACCGCGCAAACAAGATCATACCCCGGGCCCCAGATCCTGCTAGCCCACTTAAGTAAAAGCGCATCATTGATCCCCCTGCTCCCGCCCGCATTGTTACCCCACAAGAAAGAGCGCATCCGCTTCTCCAGCCGCGCCCGAATCCCCTTAGGCATCTTGCGGTTGGAGAGAAAAAAGATGGGGATGGAGGAGAAGACGGCCTTCAAAAGGACCAGTCTGCCACCCCTCGAGAGAACAGTGGCCTTCCAACCATCCAACCTTGCTTCAACCTTCTCCACCACCCTCAGCCAATCGCGGATCCTAGTCCTTCCCAGCGTCAAAGGCGTGCCCAAATAATCAAGCGGCAACGAAGTTCGCCCCGAGCCCAAGATCATCTCGAGCCTATCAGCAAGCTGCTCCGCACGCCCGAAAGGGACGAACATAGACTTCGCGTCATTCTTAAACAATCCCGATAATTCAGCAAAGATCTCTAAAGCCACCGCCATGCCATTAGCCTCCTCAATGCCCCCTTCGATGAGGAAGAGGGTGTCGTCAGCGTACTGAATGATCGGAACCAGCGACCCATCCCTCGAGAAGCCGCGAGAGATGCCACGGCTGACGACACAGTCCGCAATATTGGATAGAACATCGGCCGCAAGAATGAAGAGCATTGGCGCCAGGGGGCACCCCTGACGCACCCCCGAGGTTGGATCAGTCCCCCCTCAGGCCGACTGTTGACCAAGATCGAAAAAGACATCGTGGTGACATAGCGCCTCATCCATGAAATCCATTTGTCGGGTAAGCCCTTCCTCCGCAGCACAGACCAGAGGAATCTCCAGTCAAGACTATCATACGCCTTTGCAAAATCCACCTTCCAAAGGACACCGCTCGTACCCCTCCGCCGCCAATCCGCAATAATTTCAGTAGTAAGCGTGATGCAATCGGATATCTGACGTCCGGGGATGAAAGCAGATTGGGCTGGTGAAATAAGGTTCCCAAGAATGATGTTAAGCCTAACCGCAAGGACCTTCGCCGTGATCAAGTAAAGTACATTCAATATGGCGATAGGGCAAAAATCCCCGATAGAAGAAGCCGTCGAAGACTTCGGAAGCAAGACGAGTAGTGCGCGGTTGATCCGATCAAAGCCCAAGTTCTCCTGACAGAATTCCAAAACCACCTCAAGCACCTCCTGCCCAACGAGGTCCCAAAAGTCTTTGTAAAACGAAACCGGGAAACCATCGGGGCCACGCGCAGCGTCGTCGTTCAGATCCCAGACAGTGTTTTTCAGTTCCTCCAAAGTAACCTCATGGAGGATGTCCTCCCACGAGGCTCCAACAGCTCCTGCCTCTCCTCCGGTGTCGCCGGCACTGCCTGGAGCCCTCCCCTCCAACAACCCATGCTTCATCACGACTTGTTTCGCCTAACTTTTTGTTTATCCCAACTTCATGTTCCATACTCTTTATTTTATCAAGTATGGGAGAAAGGGGGAGTCAGAGAAGATTCTTCAGGACATCTATTACCCTACCATGACTGACAAACCTCCGCTCCAGACTACTACTCAAATCATCCATCTTCACCGAGCATTGACTTCTTCGTCAGGGCGTATACTTCTTCTTTTACGACCCGACTACTACTCTGCACTGGACTTCTTCTACAGTGATTATTCTCCAGGCACGACAGAAATATGTTCCGGTGACCTGCAGGCACAACAGAGATACGTTTCGGTGACCTAACATCGCAGCGACTCTACAGGCATGACAGAGATACGTTCCGGTGTCATGAAAGCCACAGACCCGTCCACGAGCGAGGTCTTCTACCAGCAGCGGACATATGTTCTTATGGTGCATCGTGTGAAGATGTGGTGTATACTTTTTCTTTTTATTACAAGCTGCAGCTTTCTCTGCTCCAGCTTGAGGGAGAGTGTTAGAGTTATTATATTTACATTTACATTTGTAACCCTTTTGGTTCCGTAACTCATGTGATCCTTCGGGTTCCGTAACCCTCTGTGACCCTTCGGGTTCCGTAACCCTCCGTGACCCTTCGGGATCCATAACTCTTGTACTCTTTAGGGTTTTCTCTCTATATAAGAGACCCTAACTCTATGGAATAAACATCTCATCCCATTCGTTCCTCTTCTCAACAAAAAAAAACTCAACTCACGCTACAAGACACTACACACATTATCAACTCAATGCGCACAACTGTCGGTTGTTGTCGAGGACGTTGCTTCTCATGTCGTGCAAGTGAGGAGGACGAACAGGCTGGGTGTGAGTCAAACTGAGGACTCGAAATCTGACCATTGAGTCTGAAACTACGCCTGGAGTCTCCTCGTTGCAGAACCGGGTCTCTCCCATCTAGCTCAGAGAATGATACTCTATTATGGAGTACCTATGATACCGCATGAAAAACCTTGCCCACATGGCATAGGGAATGGTCCTCTACTCTGGAGTCCCTATGGCTCACATGAAAACTCTAGTCGAAACAATAAGAAGAATGATGGGGACCATGACAAAAGATGGCAAACATGTACACATCTGAAAAGACGGCATACATGTGCGAGTCTGAAACTGAAAACTCGAAATCTGACGTCGGGTCTGAACTGTAGAGTCTGGAAATCGACTGGACTGAACACTGGAGAATCTGAATCTGGAACTTGACCTGTGACTCTACACATACTCCCCCTTTCTCCCATATTTGTCAGAAAAATCAACATCGACAAAGTTGGGAGAAGACAAGATAATACATAAATATGGGGAGAAAATAAAACATCTCAAATGCCAATATTTTTTTTCAGCTTCTCAAATTAATTTTCTCCCTCCTGTTTTTCGGCTATTTCCATTTTTTAGCCGTCACATTTTTTTAAATAAGCCGCTGCCATTTTTTTACGGCTTTCTCCTTATTTTTTGATTTGCGTACAGCTTTTCCTTTGTACGCACCTTTTTTCTATTTTTTTACACTTGCCTATGGCTTTTTCTTGTACGCACTTTTTACGACATCTATTTTTTTCCTTTTTTTATAACCTTCGCTGGAGGCCTGTTGGGCCTCAAATAACAAGAAAAAATAATAAACTAACGCTTCGGTCCCATGGGCCCATTCTCCCCTGTTTAGGGTTCCCGCTTGGGAACCCCTGTCTTCGAAGGCCCGCCACCCCATATATGAAGGAAAGGAGGGCTTGACGAGGCGGGAAAACGCGACGGAGCCCCTGTTGTTGTTAAAGGTTCTCGCGCACCGCCGCCCGCTGGAACAGCATGAGGTCGCCTTGCCTGGAGGGTGAAGCGCGAGGGAGTTGCCGCCCTTGCGAGAGGAGATCGAGGGCGCTGCCTGCGGGGGGGGGGGGGGGTGGCAGTCCACGATGGAGGTGCAGTTGCGGCCCTACGGGAGAGGGGGCTCCACCTGGACGCTGGGGGATTTATAGGGGCCCACGTGGGTTGTGCGATCGCCAGATAGGGTGCCTAGAGATGCGCGCAGATGGGGTGTCGTGGGCGACACCGCCTGCTGATGGGTCTTGCGCAGCAGATGGGGTGTAGGGGGAGTTCCGCCTGTTGCGCCAAAGCAGATGTCACTTGTTACTCTTGCGCGAGGATGGATATATCTGGACAGTGACCCCTGGATGCGCCTTTTGGACAGAGAGATGCCCGAGACCCGGAGGGTCTTGCATGGATGCCGCCAGTTGATCATCTGGAGGAGATTGTGACTGGAAATAAGGTTTCCACCAGAAACCCTAACACTTCTCGAATCATTCACAATCTTCAAAAACACAATGATGATCTTTGAACTATCCAGAAATTAGGGTTTCAAAGAACCCTAGAAATTGAATCTTGAACGAAATAATGATCTTCAAGAATAATAAACAATGTATCTGATAACTGAATCTCGAAAAAGAAAAAAAGCATCAAACTCCTTAAGAATTGACCCGCTCTGATACCATGTTCAAAAATAGAGAATGCGAAAGCGGAATGATAAACAAAGCATAAGAACAGAAAGATAAACATGGAACAAAGAATTTTACGTGGAACCCTACTTTCTAAGGAGATGGATGAAAACATGGGAGAAGCCCTCAAGGGGTGGATATTGCATTCCTTTTTCTCAATGGATACAGGAGGTCTGGGGCTCCTTATATAGCCTCCATAGAGCCTCCAAGTCCCACCATTGGTAAATGTGGGACTAAATATATGGATGTGGTAAATGGATCCTGGAGGTATCCATTTACCCATCTACAACACAAAAGGCGCACAACCAAATACTCCAACAAGAAATAATTATAATTCTAACTCTTAGTAGGATCAGCTGCCTACCTTTGTCGCCAGGCAATAGTTCTACTATGGTCATATCCGGATTTAGTCCCAAACAAGTTTAACTTATTTTGGATAGCCTTTTAATCTGACACTTAAACATACGGCTTAGCAGGCAATTTCTCACACTTCAAACTAGGACATCAATTAGCTTTCTCAAAGATGTCAAAACCACCTAGAAAGGTGTTGTCTTGTCTTATTTCATATAGAAGCCACACCAAAGCAGAGCGGAGGTAAGGGAAGAGAAAGGAAGGCAAAGGAGGAGAAAGGAGTATGTAGCTCTTCTGGAGGGAGGGTCGCGGATAGGTAAGGCTTCTGAGAGGGAGAAGAAGAGGGGGTAGACTCTTTTGGATGTTGTTGTGGTGGGTGAAGGGGGTAATGGCAAGTGGACATTGATCAGTCATCAAAATGGAAGGAAATGTCGCGATATATTGCCGATATATCGATATCGACATGGGACCGATATGGGCACCGATATGGCGATACATCCCAATTTCCAGGCATTTTCTTCACAAAGGCTCGTCGATATGAGCGATATTTCGGCGATATATCGTCGATATATCGTCGAAATATCGTATCCATACGATATCGAAACGATATCGATATCGATACGGCCTTCCATGCTACTAGTCATCATACGAGGCGATCGAGGGGTTACTCTGTTGCTTTCGTTGCGTGGCAAGAAACATCTTGCTCGATCTTGTCGTACTCCTGTATTATGTATTCAACTAGATGTGTCAATTTAGGACTCGAGTGATGGCTGTAATTTGGGGCTCCAGGGTCGTGGCAGCAACTTGATCAACACAATGGCAGCATGGGCTGAGGGGCTCCATCCACTGGGGGATCAATGCCAGGTATAGTGGAAGGCAAAACAGTGGAAGATTTTTTGGGTTGAGATCCTATCCTCGTTAATGCTTCGTTCCATAGGGAAGGTGATTTGATGTGTGTTACGGAGGCAATGGAAGTGGAAACATCCTCTATAGTGGTTGATTATGAGAAGTCAATTATTCAAACTCCTAACGGACATGCAACTTATGCCACATCAGTATCTCCTTTAAAGGCAAATCTTGTCAAGTCCAGGGAGTTTGGTTGCTCTAGCTATTGCAGGTATTCAGCTAGCTCCAACAGTTCAGCAGGTTCTACTGGTGTCTAGTAAGAGAGGTGCTCCATTGGGCAAGGTCCTTTGAGAAGGGGGATCCAGCACCCATGATATAAAGGAAGAGGAGGGACTTGCAACATAGAAATTAATGAAGGCAGAGAAAGGAAGATTGCTCAAGTAGTGAGCAGTGTTGCAACAATCGGCCGACTAACACAATTAATCGGTCCGATTAGTCGACTCGCCCATGTAACCAAGTCGACTAGGCCAAATCAGCCAATAATTGAGTGTGCCCAATCAATCGGGCAACTAGTCTGTATAATCAGTTGATTTAACGGCTGCTTTTTGCATACAAAAATGGCTGGATTGTTGGTGGGTTTTGGTCCGACCCGAATACCCATTAATGGTTAAGTGGGGGTACTGTTTGACAGCAAGCCTCTCCCACAATTTTCTCCATCGCGATACCCTAAACCCCCTCCAAAATCCATGTGACCGCATGCTACTCCTTTAATGTCGATCGACGCCTTCTCCTCATCCATCGCTTCTAGTTGTTGCTTCGACGCCTCGTCGACCACCGCAAGTCCTCCTCGTCCTCCGTGTTCTCCTTGGGACATTTGTGTTCTCCCTGCAACTTGGTTAGGGTTTTTTTCTTTTTTTTTGTTTTCTTGCTATGTTTATCACTTTAATGCTTATCTTAGATGTTGTTGCTTAGATTTTCTCTAGTAATTTGCATGTCGGTTAGTTGAGTATTTTAGGAGTAAAAACTTAATTTTTCATGATGAATGCATGTTGGTTAGCTTATATAAGGTTAGCATTGTGTTTGTTATTGTCTAAATGTTGGTTAACTTAGATATGTCTTGCTAATTTGCATGTCAGTGTGTTTGTTAGATTATTTTAGGAGTAAAAACTTAAATATTATTACCGATTTGCATGTTAGCTTATATAAGATTAGAATTGTGTGTATTATGCCCTAAATTTTTGTTACCTTAGATATTTCTTGTTGATTTGTAAGATCGTTAGGTTATTTACCTTTTGTGGTTGTTGATTAACTTTGTGTTAGTTAATTTGTGACTTCAACTTGTGATTTTGTTTGTTGTAGGAAATTCAACATTTTGTTCTTAACTTGCTTCATTTTTCTTCTCTTGCTATAATTTTTAAGTTCTTAAAAATATTAAAACGGTTAAATATATGAATATAAATGAGAGTATATGTATTACAAATTAATTTATACATTTAAAATAATTGAAAAAATTCAAAACCGACTAATGTTCGACTAAATCCGATTACTCTCCCAACTGTCGATTAATACTTAGTCAGTGACCTTGCCGATCGAGTACCGACTGTCAACTTCTGGAACCTTGGTAGTGAAAGCAGAAGTGTCATGAAGATGGGGTGTCTACCATCTGCTTTAGTCACCATTTATTGCTTCTATCATAGACCATGGTTCACCATCCTTCTGAATCTGCTTTCTTGTGGCCCTAGTGTCTTGTTTATCCTTCTGTCAGCAAACTCATATATTCTACCTCAATGTTTCCCACTATAACCTTAGACAGACTCCATACTGCCAAAGTCATATGTAGTATATGGTAATTGTGGTTGACTTTTCCTATTTGTGCTAGATTTTTCTTATGGGAGAAGTCAAATGTCCACTCTAAAATAATTTAGTTCATTCTAAATAACAACATAATTTTGTATTGTGAAAATTATTTGCTATAATGCTAGTGAAATTCGCTCATCTCAGCTACATGTTTTTTACGTTCCTCTTGGCATAGTTCATCAAACGTCTTTTGTTAGAATGTGCCAACAAAAAGGTGTTGCAAACCGTAAACATAATCACAATATCAGCGTTGTCAAGACCTTGCTTATTCAGGATACCATTTCATTGTAATATTATGGTGATGTCATTCTTCCTGCTGCTTCTCTTATCAATCGTCGTCTATCTTCAGCGATTGACGAGAAACTTCCTATCAAGGTCTTACGATCAGTTTGTTTTTACAGTTTTATAGGTATAGTTGTTGTGTTGCCTTTATACATTATTTGGAGCCCAAAAGGAACAAGTCGGTACAAAGATTGGTAACTGCATCTCTGTTGTGCGTGTCCGGAGTCATAAGAGGTATTGATGTTTCAATCCTAACTCCCTTCGTCACTAGGGTCAATGCGGATGTGATTTTCTTCAAGTCCATCTCTTTTTCTTGCTTTGATAATCCCTTTATTCTATATTACAGGGAATTAAGCATGAATTGGTCCTTTGGAGGATGCCTTCGAACCTACTCTTTTGTGTCTTTTGAAACTTTACCTGTAATATTACAGATTTTCCTATGCATGATGATAGAAGACTCAGAATTCAGTATATTAACCTCAACCATCGTCTTCACATGAGGTAGCCCTTTTTTGAAGAAGAAGAAGAAGGGTGTGAGCTCGAAGTGAGTCACACCCGATTGAATTCATAAAAATGATATATACAGTCCATGCCTCAAATACAGCCTTTATATGTTGTATCACATTCTCCATGTAGTGGCTCTCCTGCTTGAAGATCACCCAATCACGCGAGGACCAAATCTCCCACACAATCACGAATGGACAAAGACATCCATACCGAGAAGCCGTACACGTAGACCGAATTGAACCCCAAAAATCAGCTGTCCAAAGTGGTTTAGCCATGGAAAATCAAACCTGGTCCAAATCTCCCCCGAGCACAGACATTCAAAGAAGAGATGATCAAAGTTTCCGTGTCAATATTGCATGTTCGGCAAATTATATCTCGATTGTGCCCATTTAACCAGAAAAGTCCGTAAAAAGCTGCCCCTTATGCATCTGCTACAAGAAAATCTTGACCCTCATAGGTAAGGAGAGTCGCCAAATCAAAATCTAATTTTCCGCTTCTACCCCCAGATTCACATCAAGATGAGATGTCATCATGTCAAGCATCTATAGGCCTTCTTTCTAGAAAATTTTCCATCCGACCACATCCAACAATCGCAGTCCCATGAGGGGCCCTCCCGTTCACCAAGCTCCTGAAGCAAGTGAAGAAACTCTTGCCATCGTTGATCCAAGAATCTAGACATAAACGAAGGACAACGTACACAATTCTCCCAAACCTCTTCAATCAAAGCGTCTTTATTCGTTACCAGAGCAAAGATCCTCGGAAATCTGTCTGTGGGCGCACCATCCCCAGTCCAATCATCTTTCCAAAAGCAAACCCAGTCACATGATGTAGTCCTTGAGCGTGACATTTTCAAACTTACCTATGTCTAATGCATGTGCTTATGAGGAAACAGATATGAAAATGATCTTAATCTTCTGATTACTCGAACAAAGGAACACTATAGGTGCACATTGCACTTGATCTCCAAGGCTAAGTCATTGGTTTGCCTTAGTGTCAGATACAAGAAGTTTGTAGAGGGGCTGTCAATACTACGGATTCATGTCTCTCATACTCAAGCTCTACTTCGGCAATGGATGGCATTATAAAGGGAAAGGCACTGCTCATATCAAGAGAACCTATAAGTTGGTGGACCTAGCTTGAATAAATCTAAGTGGGTCTTCATAATGAAGAACAACCTAGATGGATCTGTTGATAGGGACAAGATCACATTGGTTGCCGGAGGGTTCGTTTAGACATATAAAATGGACTTCTTTGGCATTTTCTCTCAATTGGCTCGTGTATCAATTCCAATCCAAGACCACAAATGAGTGATGTTCACATCAGTTTGATGTAAAGAATGCATTTTCGTAGGGAGATCTAGGAACGGTGGTTCCTATGCAGCAACCTTCAAGTTTCAAGCTCCAAGAAGACTATCAGAAAAGTCCGCTTGTTGAAAATGGCCATCTATGATTTTACAGAGTCCTGGAGCCTGAATTTATATGCTCTCAAAGGAGCTCGATACTAAGACAGGCATTATTATGCTGTTCTATGTCAATGACATTGTTCTGACAGGTGATAAGGAGCAGAGAACCAAGGAGATAAAGAGGCTGTCAGCTGATCACTTCCAGAACCAAGATCTTGGGCCATTAAGTACTCCCAGGGGTTGAACAGGCGTCTCACAACATGAGAGCACTTGTTATGTCTTAGAGAAAGCATGCATCTGATCTACTGCATGAGGTTGACATGTTAAGTGCCAAACTGACTCATCTGCATCCAGTGCAAAGCTTGATTGTATAAGGATGAGTTGTTGATGAAGGTAAGAATGGCAGATAAGCTTTGATATAATTTTTGAGAGGGGGATGGACCGGTGGTGGAGAGTGAAAGGCAGTGGAGGGGCGACTTCGGCACGCTCGAAGGGCGGTTCGCTTCCTGCTGGGGAGGCTGCGGTGTCGAAGGGTGAGAGTCAGGGGGAAGGTGACGGGGGCCTTCTACGTTTGGTGAGGGTGGCGAGAAGCAGGCGAGGGGGGAGGGCGTGTGGGTGAAGGTTTCGCATAGGAAGCTGGGGAAGAAGTGCTTTCGTTGCGGGATGCATGGTCATCTTGCTTCCGGTTGTCGGCTTCCGCCTCGGTGTTATGCATGCGGCAAGGTGGGTCATCGGATGGCGTCATGCTGGGTTGCGGGTGCTTCTCGCGCCTCCTCCAGGCCCTGTGCGCGCTCGGGGTTGCATGGGTCGGGGATGCGTGGAGGTTTCGCTGCCGCTTTGAGTGAGAAGGGCCCTCGCACTTTTGCGCAGGTGGTGGGTGGCGTCGAGGGGCAGGTTGTGGGTGCCGATGCGCAGGTGGTGGGTGGCAGTGTGCTGGGCGGTGAGGTTGGTGATGCAGATACCAAGGAGGGTGGTGCTCTTGCTGGTGTTGTAGTGTCGGTGGGGTGCGGTGTGGGGGAGTCCTCGGCTTCGTCGCTGGGTTTGCATGGGGAGATGGTTGGGGGGGAGCCCGTGCATGGGGGGGTGGTGCATGGTTTGGCGGTGCAAGAGGGGAGGTTCTGAGCTGGTGATGGCCACCTCGCGGCGGTGGGGCTGGGGCGGCGTCCTGGTGTGCCTTGGGCATGGCCTCAAATTTCAGCGAAATTCGGTCGAATTTCTGTCGAATATCGATATTCAGTCGAAATCGAAATTCGACCGAAATAATCGAAACGACCGAAATATGGGGGTCCTAGTATAAATAATGACCGAAATGACCGAAATTTCGGTCGAAATTCCACCGAAATTCCTTCGAAATTCTGTTTTGGTCGATACCGAAATGGTGACCGAAACCGACATTTAAGGCCTTGGCCTTGGGATGCGATTCGTTCCCACGTCCTGGACTTCTTGGGCCCTCGCTTCAAGGGGGACTTCATTCTTCTGGATTCTTCTCGGTGCTGCGTTCGAGCCCTTTCCCCGAAGCAACGGGAAAGGCTTATCTCTTATGGCGATTCCGACGATGTGGCTTGGAGGCGACTGCGGGTCGCGGATGGAGCCTCCTCTGATACGGAGGTCTGTGTGGCGGAGGTGCGTGGTGTGCCCTTTCTCTCTCGCACGGTCGCCGCCTTGTCCAAGGTGCTTCAGGCCTGGGGGGATGTCCTGGCTGTTGTGGACGATGGTCTCTCACCGGGAGCGGATTGGAAGAGCGCTCGGATTCTATTGGAATGCCCAAGGTCCTTTCTTGCCATTGCAGTTGATAAGGTGTTTCGCGAAACCTTGAAGGTTGGTCGGTGGAGATTCAAGATCGAGCTTTCTGTCATTGCCCCACCGTCATCGCCGGCGACATGCCCTCCGCCTCCGGCTACTTCCGACGGTGTCCCTGTCGTGGGACTTAGGGGTGGCACTTCGACTACCGGGTTCCACGTGTCGGGCCTCGGGGGTGATTTCGAAGCGTCGCCTGATGAGTATATCTTCTCTGGACCTTTTGTTTTGCCACCTTGGGAGCTGTGTACGGATTCTGAAAGGCGCGGTTTGCTGGCATTGGGCTCATTCGAGGACGATTTGCCTTCTTTACATCCTGCGCTTTTGTCGGCTGAATCCTTGCAGTTGTGCTTATCGGGCCCCGTGCCCGGCCCTCCTTTGCGGACCTTTAACGGACCCATTCATTTGGGATCGTGGGCTCCGACGTGGATGCCATCTGAACCGCTTATGCTGTCGGGTTCTCCTAGTTTGGCGCCCGACTCTTGTCTCTCGCGACCCGACTCTTCTTTGGGCTTGTCCAGGCGGGTCCAGCAGGAGGAAATCGGACCCTATGCGGTTGTGGCTATGGATCCTTCCTCTCCTTCTTCTCCGACTGTGCCCCGCAGTCCCTCCCCCCTTTGGGTCGGGTGTTTTCTTCGGGAGTGCTTCCTGTTAGAAAATCGGAAGCGGAAGCATAACATGGACAAGATAAAGAACAAAATAAGAACGAAGAAAGAACAACGGGATTTTTACGTGGAACCCTACTCCGTGAGGAGCGGGATAAAACCACGGGAGAAGCCCTCAACGGGGCGTATTTTCTATTGAACTTTCTCCATGAGTACAGGAGGTCTGGGGCTCTTTATATAGCCTCTCCAGAACCTCCAAGTCCCACCGTTGTACGATGTGGGACTAAACACTGGATGGGGTAAATGGATCTCCTCCAGGGTCCATTTACCCTGCTACAACTCAATAGGCGCTTACAACTTATGCTCCAACACTCCCCCTCAAGCTGGAGCATGCAATGCTCAGCTTGGATAAACAGACAGAAACTCAACTCAACACTACAAGACACTACGGACAATATCAACCCAACGCGCACATTGCTGCAGTCGAGGACGTTGCTTCTCATGCCGTGCAGGTGAGGAGGACGAACGGGCTGGAGTGTGAGTCAACTGAAGACTCGGAATCTGACCATCGAGTCTGAACTTGCGCCTGAAGTCTCCTCATCGGAGAACTGGGTCTCTCCCATCTGGCTCAGAGAATGGTGCACTGCTCTGGTGTACCTATGATACCACATGAAAACCCTTGCCCTCAAGGGAATGGTCCTCTGCTCTGGAGTCCCTATGGCTCACATGAAAACTCTGGCCGAACAACAACAAGAATGATGGGGACCTCGAACAAATGATGGCAACATATGCTCATCTGAAAATGACCGCACACTCGTGCGTGTCTGAAACTGGAGACTCGGAAACAATGATCGTCGAGTCTGAAACTGAACTGTAGAGTCTGATCAACTGGCTGGTCTGGAGACTGGCATCTGAATCTGGAATCTGGATCATGAACAGACCTGTGACTCTACATATACTCCCCCTTTCTCCCATACTTGTCGGAAAACATAGACGTCGACCAAGTTGGGAGAAGACAAGATAAATAGGGGGTAAATACAACATGAATATGCTCGAAACATTTCTTGCGGCTTTTCAATTTTTTTAAGCCGTCACATTTTTTATATAAGCTGTTCAACTCTCTTCTTTTTTTTACGGCTTTGCAAATTTTTTTTTTGAATTTGCGTACGGCTTTTTCTAGATGTACGTGCCTTTTTTAAAAAAAAATCAATCCACCTCTCTTTTTTTTATTTTTTTTTAAACAAACCTCGGCCTCCCTTTTTAAAAAAAAAATCACAGCTCTTTCCTTTTTTTTTAACTCCCGCGCTGTCAAACCATGCGCCCCCTGCCTTCTTCTCTTTTTTTTGTTCAGGGACATACGGCCTAATTGGGCCACCTTCTCTCTCTTTTTTTTTAAATGCCACCAGCATATAGACCTTTCCCTTTTTTTTTCCTCATGGGACCTACTACTCTTGTCTAGGGTTCCCAACGTGGGAACCCTCCTATCGATGGAGCGCCGCACACCCCTCCCCCGATGGGTGTTCTTCTTTACTCGTGGAGGCGCTCTAGCGCCTGAGATGGAGCATCGCCGCCGCCGATATGGAGACGCGCCGCCTGCGCGCACGTCACGAGAATGGGTTGCGGGGCTTGGGGCGCGGGGTCGGACCGTTGGGGGCACCGCCAAGGGCATCGGGGCTTCACCACGCCGCCTGCGCGATCTGGAGTGTGAAGGGGAATCCGCACGATCGGCTGGAAGCGTGCACGCGAGGAGGCGGAGGCCTTGCGCTGTTGGGACACGCCGCCTGGAGAGGAGACTGGAGCCTCGCCGGAGCACGCCTGGGGGCTATGCGACGCCGCACGGTGCTGATGAAGGGGGACGGCACCGCAGCACTGCCTGATGGAGCAGGAGATTCGGAGGGCGCCGCAGGCGCCGCAGCACCCGCCCGATCGATCTGGAGGGCGAGGTGCTGCACGAGGTTCTGCCCGAGGAGAACCGCTACTCTGGAGGGGTACTCGCCAGATACGGAGCACGGAGGTGGCCTGGGGCGGCACGGGATACCGCCTGGAGGACAGGAAACAACATCGCGATCTGGATCTGCCTTGAACTCGAAGAAAGCGGCACCTCCGCTTTCTCCTGGAAGATAGATGGTGCGCCGCAATGCATCTCCTGGAGAGGTGCGACAAGGTTGGTGCCATCACGACATGGTTGAAGTTTGCGCCTGAATCACGACAAGAAGAATATGGCTGGAGGCAGCGATGTATACAGCTCCGCCTGGAGCGATGCTGGATGACGATGGTAGCAATGACGCAAAGCCTGATTTCTTGAAACTAGGGTTTCCAAATGAAACTCCATGGAACCGATCAACAATAACGAAAACTAGGGTTTTGGAATGAAACCCTTGAATCTAATAATGAATACTCCCCACAATAAAAACCACGAAAAGTAATCGAAACTCGACTAAAAATATAACATGATTCCTCGAGAATCGACCCGCTCTGATATGATGTTAGAAAATCGGAAGCGGAAGCATAACATGGAAAAGATAAAGAACAAAATAAGAACGGAGAAAGAACAACGGGATTTTTACGTGGAACCCTACTCCGTGAGGAGCAGGATGAAACCACGGGATAAGCCCTCAACGGGGCGTATTTTCTATTGAACTTTCTCCATGAGTACAGGAGGTCTGGGGCTCTTTATATAGCCTCTCTAGAACCTCCAAGTCCCACCGTTGGACGATGTGGGACTAAACACTGGATGGGGTAAATGGATCTCCTCCAGGATCCATTTACCCTGCTACAACTCAATAGGCGCTTACAACTTATGCTCCAACACTTCCGTACGATGGTGCTGGGGTTTCTGATGTTGTGGCTGGTACCACCGGGGCTGGTGATGCTCCTTCTGCGGGGGGAAATAACCCGAGCTCCCGCTTTGGGAAGAGTTATCGGAGGCGTATCCGCTCATGCCTTGGTGACTCGAGGATGGTCTCCTGTCAGACGTTGCGGGATGCTGTGGCGGAGGCGGCTGGACTCTCTTTGATCGGGGGGCGTTCTGATGTTATTTAATGAAGGTTCTTTCCTGAAACGTTAGAGGCCTCGGGGACATTGATCGGCGGCGTTCTCTGGGGTTGCGATTCTCTGAGTGGGCCTGTGATCTGGCATTCATTCAAGAAACGAAGCTTGTGGGGGTGGATAACAACCTATGGAGGTCTTTCGGTGCGGGTGCTTTGGATGAATTTCGCACGGTGGATGCGCTTGAGGCGTCGGGTGGCATTTTGTTGGCGTGGCGCTCGGCGGCGTTCTCGTTCTCCTCTATGCGGGTGGGAAGACATTCTTTGTCTGTGGTGTTGACTCGGGTTGATTCCCTTGCTCCTATTGCATTTTCTTGTATTTACGCGCCTACGTGCCACGTGCTCCGGCAGGAGCTTTGGGATGATCTACGGGACGCGACCTCTGAGTTCGAGGCCATTCCGTGGCTGCTGGGGGGGGATTTTAATGCCACTACTCATTTTTCTGATCGTCCTCGCGGTCGGGGGGCGGGCAGGATCCGGCTCTAGCGATTTTCTTGAGCTCATTGGTGAGCTTGCTCTGGAGGGGTTGGTCCCCGATGACATTTCTTATACTTGGGGAAACAATGCGTCTCGATCAAGGATTGATCGTTTCTTGGCGAATAACAAACTAATGGAGGCTTTCCCTTTGTGCTCGGTGTCTTCTCGGTCACGCTCTTTCTCTGATCATAATCCTATATTGTGGGATTCTGGGGAGGACCTCCGGGCGAGGGGTCTATTCCGGTATGAAAAGTGTTGGCTTTTGGAGCCAAATTTCAAAGACTTGGTGCGGAATCACTGGAATCAATCTTCTTTTCTGGGGACTGCTGCTCGTAGATTTAATCATAAACTTGCATCTCTGAGGAGACTCCTGGCGTCTTTCAAACAGGATTCGTGTTTGGCTCGTGTGGCGGCGAGGGCGGTGGCGGAGGATGTTATTACTCGGCTGGACCGAACGGAAAATTCTAGGGACTTGCTCTCGGAGGAGCTTGTGGAGCGTGCTGCTGCGCAGGAGGTGGTCAAAGCAGAGGACAAGAGAAGAAACATGGAATGGCGTCAACGTTCTCGATTGCGGTGGATCAAGGAGGGTGATGCTAATACGGCTTTCTTCCACCGGGTGGCTAGCGGACGGAGGCGTTACAACTCTATCCGCTCTCTTATGGTTAATGGATCCCAGGTTACTGGGGATATCGAGTTGGGGGTGGCCATGGCTGATTACTTCAAGCGTGTTTTTGGTTGCCGCTCCCACCGCAGGTGGCGATGGTCGGGACGTGGGGCTCCTTTATTGCCTATGGACTCTGAGGCCTTGGTTAGGCCGATCTCCTTGGCTGAGCTCAAGGAGGTTGTTTGGGACCTTAACACGGATGGCTCACCGGGCCCTGACAGGTTCCCGGCGGCTTTCTACCGTGACTTTTGGGATGTGGTGGTCGATGACGTCTTGGAGGTTGCACGTGAATTCTGTGAAGGGAACGGTGACTTTGACAAAACTAATAGGGCCCTTATTGTTATGATCCCTAAGTCTGCTGCGGCGAATCACGTTGAGGATTTTAGGCCTATCTCTATATTGAATGGCATCTATCTTATCATTGCCAAGGTCTTGGCGAGGAGGCTTGCTCCTCTTCTTGCTTCGTTGGTCTCTCCAACACAGGCCGCCTTTATTCGGGGGCGACAGATTTCGGATTGCTTCGCGGTGGCCTCCGAGCTGGTTGCGGTTTGGAAGAAGTCCAATAAGATGGGGGTTCTTTGGAAGATTGATTTCGCCAAGGCTTATGATTGTCTTGATTGGCGTTTCCTGTGGTCCATCATGAGGCGGAGGGGCTTCCCAGAGGTTTGGATCTCGTGGGTGCGGCGTTGTGTGACCACGGCCTCCCTCTCGGTTTTGCTTAATGGTCGCCCGATTGGGGGCTTCTTCCAGCCAAGGAGGGGGGTGCGGCAGGGGTGTCCTCTCGCTCCCCTTCTTTTTGTGCTGGCGGCGGACGTGTTGGCTCGTATGATTGACAACGTGATTGAAGCGGGGTTGACTAGGGGATGCACTTTTGGGGCATTCCAGGTCCCCTTAATCCAATTTGCGGACGACACTCTTTGCTTCATCGAGGGTGGCCCTGCTGAGGTTTCCGGTATGGCTACTTCTCTCGAGCTTTTTAGTGAGCTATCGGGGCTCATGATTAATGGGGCTAAGTCTAAGGTGATCCCCTTCGGGATGACGCAGGCGGAGGCGTTGGAGTGTGGCTGGCTGCTGGGATCTTCTCCATGTGGACTCCCTTTCGACTACCTTGGCTTGCCTCTGGCTGCGGGTCGTGGCCGGCTTCGTGATTGGAGGTTGGTGGTGGAGAAGATGGAGGCTCGCCTAGCTGGGTGGCGAGCGGCTCTATTATCTGGGGGGGGGCGTCTGATTCTTCTTAAAGCGGTGCTCTCCTCTATTACAGTATATTTCTTCTTGGTTCGATGTATGCCTAAGGGGATTCGGTTGCGTCTGGAGCGTTGTATGCGGGGATTCTTGTGGGGTAAGAAGGGGGAGGGGGAAGGGGGGTTCATTTGGTGGCGTGGGATGATGTTTCGCGACCAAAGCGGGATGGTGGGCTGGGAGTGCGGCAGTTGGAGGTTGTTAACGACGCCCTCCTTCTGAAATGGGCATCTAGGGTTTGGGGGCATGAGGACAACTTCATGCTTAATGTCCTGAGGGAGCTTCTGGGCGAGGATTTGATGGGCTTTACTCGGGGAAGTGCTCACAGGCACCTCTCTCCTTTCAAGCGTGGAGTGTTGGGAGTTTTTACTCGTAATCTTTGCCTCTTTAAACCGGTGTTGGGAAAGGGGGATACATTTCGATTTTGGACCGACGATTGGTCGGGAAAGGGTACTCTAAAGGACAGCTTTCCGCGCTTATTTGCTTTAGTGGAAGATAAGGAGGCATCCGTAGCATCGCGCTGGGTGGACGGTTGCTGGTGTCCTCGATTTATGGCGAATTTCTCGAATCAGCGTGTGGATGATTTTCTTTCGCTAATGCGTATGCTTGCAGACGCTATCCAGCCTAATGATGGCCGCGATCACTGGTCATGGAAGGATGGTTCTTTTTCCACGCGGAAGGCGTATATTGCTCTTGCTCCCAATCCTCAGGTGGGGGACGGTATTCTTGTGCGCGACTGCAGATTCTTCTGGGCTTAAAGCTTCCCGAGCGCATTGGTGTCTTCCTTTGGCTTCTGCGCAGGGGGAGGCTATTAACGTGTGACCGTTGCGCGAGATTTATTCCGAACGTTGGACCTAATTGCGGGCTTTGCGATGTGGAGCGTGAAACCATCGATTACTTATTCTTTGACTGCAGATTGGTTCATGGACTTTGGGCTGATCTGGATTGGATTAACTCCGAGAGCATGGTTGCTTTTTGCGACAGCTTGACGAGCATCAGGGGCAGGGAAAGAAAGGATCTGTTGGCTCCGATTGCGAGGTTGTGGGCCATTTGGCTGGGGAGGAATGAGGTCGTCTTCGTGGGCCAGCGCTTTTACCGGAAAAATATTATCATCCATGCTACGCGGCTTCTGGCAGACTGGTGTACTAGGTAGCCCTGGTCTTGTTTTTTCCTTTTTTTGGGGGGGAGGGGGGGTGTTCGCCTTGCGCTACCCCTTTGAATCTTGGTTTTTGTTTTTAGTTTTGCTTTTTGTAAATTTTCTTTCCGTTTCTTTTTAATATATTGGGGTGAACACCGCTGAGTCTCTCCCCCTTTTTTGGAGCCTAAAAAAAAGAATGGCAGATAATGGGAAAAGCTTTTCTACCTCATTATAACCAGAGATATTTCCTTGGTAGTGGGAAAGCTTTGGAAGTAAACAAGAAGGCCAACATAAAGTCCCACTGAGATGCCACAACCAAGACAACGCAGGGAAAGGGCTCTTTTATATACATGCTTATCTTCAAACAAAACTACATATTAGGGGAGGGCCAACCTAGTCATATAGAGAAGTAAGAAACAAGCAGTGTGCAAAAAGCGAATACAAGGCAAAGGCCTATGCCACCATAGAGATGCAGGGATAACAATTCTTTCATATTTTCAGAAAAATTGATGAAGATAAGGTGTGATAACACGACTGCTTTGCATAGGGCAATCAATCCTATGTTTCATGAATGCATCAAGCATATGAAGGTTGATTACCACTTCACTAGAGACCTCACCGCGAGATATCATTCCACATCTCCAGTATTTTTTTCCGCAAGTCCGACCACGAGATATCATTCCACATCTCCACTCCGATATTTTTTTCCACGAGTCCGATAGCATACATCTTTGTTAAGGCACTTCTAAGAAACTTATTCAAGCATTAACGCAACAAACTAAGCATGAAGGATAACTATACTCCACTTAAGTGGGAGTGTTAGGCTTTGAACATTGAGGTTTGAGTTGCATCGCCTCAAAAGGATACTATTGGATAATAGAGAGATTGAAGTTCAGTATGACTCAAATTAGAATTATTGAAAGCAACAAATCTATATAGTAGGTTAACAACTTGATTATGTTGCTATAGTCAAGACAATTCCAACGAGCCTAAAATTATGCAATCCTGGGTTAGGATGAGAAAGATGGGTTTTAAGCAGCCTAGGACTCCTCTTAAACCACATACTGAAGAAGTGTTCATGAAGAGGTCATTGGAGACATTTTTTGAAAGGAAAAAATCTACGGGCCACTAAAGACATATGAAAGTGAAAGAACATGTTACGATGCAGAAAATCATCAAGAAGATACCAATTTTCAAAATCCCAAGGGTAATTGTTGAGAGATATATTTATTTTTCTTGATCTTTTAGGTACTCTCTATTTTTTATCTCTATTATGTAATTTGCCTCTAGGGTTCCTCCTCTCCATATAAAAGAGCCATATGATCATATATTAAATAATTATATCTTTCCACATGGTATCAGAGCGACGGTCCTAGACCAGAGCCATGTTGCCCTAGTCCTCCTCCCCCGAGCTTCCCTCTCATTGTCGTCACCCAACAACCCTATCCTGCAGCACTCCGTCACTCACCGCCTTCCTATCGACCCCACCGCACCCCCTCAGATCACCGCAGTCCCACACGTGCCACCCCCACAGGAATTGGTCATTGCCCTAGCACACCCCCCCCAATCACCCCACCCATGTCACCGTGACTGCTCCAACTGCCCCAAACAGTTGTCGTCTCTGTGCGGACCCTCGCAACCCCGAAAGCCCCTAGCAAACCCTTTTTCATCGTCTAGGGCAACGGTGTTTCATTGTTGTGCCTCTTGAAGTCTCCCAATGGCCTGATTTTAGACAGTTTCCAGTGTAATTAGACCTCTAGATTCATATGTGTTCCCTAGAGCGCCCTCCCTTGGTTGATGGTAATGGTTGTTCCATGACTCTACATATAATCGATTCCCCATATATTCATGTAGACACATTCGCTTCAATCTACAGCCCTAGTCTATGTCCTTTACTGCCATCATGTCAGAGAACAAAGCCAATATCACATCTTCGGGTGCATTCAAGATCCGGCATCCATAGTCAAGATGGATGGGACCAACTACAAGTTATGTGCCATGCAGTTCATGAGCCCCATGCAACGCAACGGATAGAAGCACATTCTACCATAGGAAGAAGAACCAACCGACAAGACTGGGGATAATGCTTCTTTGGAGCAAGATGACGCGTACGTGTGTACATGGTTATATGGTACCCTGATCATGGATAGTCAATGATATCATGCATCAGCCCACTGCCAAGACAATATGGGGCATCCTCACCACCACCAATTCTCAGACAAAGAATGAGACGAAAATACTATAGCTCCAACATGACATCTTCACATTCAAGTAGAATGGTCGCCCTCTTCATATTTTATAATGTCTCTCAGGGGCATGTTTGAGAAGCTCCACAGCTTCATGCCTCTAGCAGCATCTCCGGAGCAGCAGAAGGCATACAGGAATGCCACCATAGTTGGTGACTTTTTGGCGTACAGGAATGCCAACATGGTTCTTGATCATGAGTATGATGTTGCATGGTCTCAATTACTTGCCAATAATATCGTACCTCCCATGGAGGAAGCTTACCCTGGGCTCAGCTAGATTATGGTCCCTTCTTCGGACTCCACTCAGACCTCCTCGGCTATGGCTGCATCCCGTAGTAGAGGAGGATCCTCTCAGTTCAGAGGATGTGGTGCTCGTAGCTGGGGAGGTGCTCATCTACGTTAGCCATGTACTTATTGTCACCACTCTAGTCACTCTGATGATACATGTTATTTGAAGCATGGCTTTCTAGCCTCTTCCCATGTGAGTTTGTCCAGTCACTCAATGAGTTTGTCTCCCATCCGAGGGAGATCATGCCTCCCACTCCTAGACACTCTAGTGCTTTGTTGGGCCCGTTTAACATCTTTGCCTCATACTGCTAGTATTTCAGGTATAGTCTAAACTTTTCTAGTTGTCATAGGGCAGACATCTCTGAGTGGATCATGAATTCGGGTACCTCTCATCACCTATGTCGAGACAGAGCTCAGTTCACTTCCTACAGATCAGTTCATCCTGGCAAATCAATTGTTTATTGTCGATGGAGATTTGATTGATACAGTCCATGCACATGCAGAATGTTCTTCAAGCTCCATATTTTTCCATGAATTTATTATTTATTAGTCACATCACCAAGGATTAGCATTGGCGTGTCATATTTGATCCATTTTCTCTTGTGTTTCAGGATATACTGACGGGCAGGGTGATTGGTGTGGATGTGAGCTAAGGAGTCTATACATACTGGTCCAGTCTCTGTATGCGGGCATGCTTCTTCGATTCCCACTGGGTCAGTCTCCCCCTACATGTGGGCATATTCGATTCAATTATCTTCATACGCAGAAGCTTTGTAGAGTTCTCCCTCAGATTTCATCTCGGTCTACCTTTTAGTGCGAGGCTTGCCAGCTTGGGAAGTATCATTGTTCTAGTTATCATGGTCGTTAGAGTCGTAGCATTAGTTCTTTACTTGAGTTGGTACATTTTAATATTTGGTATCCCATCATTGTCCGCAACCATCAAGGGTACATGTTTTATCTTATATTTGTCGATGATTATTCTAGACTTTCATGGATTTTTCCTTTCAAAAACAAGTCTAAAGTTGGGTACGTGCAATCTTATTTTTATGAAATAATGAATATTTTTCTGCTATGATAAAATATGTTCACTCTGATATTGCCTTAAAGTTTTGTACTACTCAGCTACCCAGTTCTTCAGGTGCCTTGGCAGTATACACCAGATGTATTTCCCTTACACTTCTCAGCAAAACGATGTTGCAAGACGCAAATACTATCATATCTTGATGTGAGCAAGACTCTTCTTATTCAGAGTTGTGCTCCCCGCTCTATCTAAGGAGATGTCGCTCTCATTGCATGCTATCTGGTCAACTGGATTCTGTCCTCTGTGTCAGGAGAAAAGGTTTCTCTTTTTATTGTGTTTTTCGATAAAGATCTTTTCTCCCCAACACCATGTGTCTTTAGTTCAGTGGCCTCTATTCAGCAGTTGATCCCTAGTCATGACAATCTCTCTCCCAGAGCCGTCAAGTATGTCTTAGTAGGATACTCCCGAACCCAAAAAGGGTATCGATGCTTTGTTTCGGTTAGACGGAAGTACGGCATTACTGATGATGTCACTTTCTTTGAGTCGATTGTGTATTTTTCTCATACAGGAGACAAATAACCATGTCTAAGTCTTGTGAGGAGGTTTACATTCCTCCTACTACTCCACCAGCACCTCCTCATGTGGTTCATCCTACGCCACTCACCTCCGCATGTGGTTCAACCCTGACCTTATTTTTACATTCGTAGGCCATCAATTGTACCCCTTGTTCGTGCGCCTTCCAATCATCCAACATGCCCCAAGTATATTTTGAGCACTTTGTTTCTATCGATGGCACTGGTGATTTGACAGCATGGTTTCAGATTTCACGAAATTTTGTTGAAATTTCGATTTCGATAAGGAACCGAAATTTCAAGCGAAATGGTGATATGAGGGCATTTTCTGATCATTCCCTCAAAAATGGCAATATGACGAAATTTCATCAAAATTTCACAGAAATATCGTATCGACATGGTGTCGATACAATATCCGAACCCGATATTTAAATCCTTGTTTGTCACTATTGTGTTGGGAAAATAGAAAGGGTTGCTTATTCCTTGGGCCTTAGGCTCTCTTATAAGGGGAGAGATCTATGGGCAAATTACATAAAGTAGACAAAAGAACATAAAATACATATAAACGATATATAAAAGTGAAATATATCTCTACACACCCCTCAAGATGGAGCATAGATATTTATCATGCTCAGCTTGGACGAGCACTTTTGAAAGGGCCCTCTGAGTAGGGTTTTAGTGAAAATGCATGTCGTTTAGTCCCCTGAGCTGACATGAGATGTAGCAATGAAGCCCTTTTGGATCATGTCACGTATGTAATGGCAATCAACCTCAATGTGCTTTGTCCTCTCGTGGAACGCGGGATTATTAACAATAAATAAGGCAGCCTGATTGTCGCATTCCAGCAACATGGGAAGAGGTACATCTATATGTAAATCAGTTAGGATTGATCGAACCCACATCATTTCTGTACAAGCTTGTGCCATAGCTCTATACTCAGATTCAGCACTAGATCTAGCAACAACCGTTTGCTTCTTACTTTTCCATGAGACTAGTGAGTCTCCAACAAATATAGCAAATCCAGACATGGACTTCCTGCCCTTGGGGCAACCTGCATAGTCTGCATCTGCATATGCTGAAATATTAATGGAGCTACCCCTTTTGAATAGCAGCCATGCACCTGTAGATGATTTAAGATAGCTTAGTATCATTTGTATTGCATCCATATGAACCTGACGAGTTTGTTCCATGAATTGGCTCACCCGACTAGCTGTAAACAAAATATCGGGTCTTGTAATGGTAACATAAAGAAGCTTTCCAACCAGCTCCCGGTATCTTTTCCTATCAACCTCATTAGTATCATCATCATAGAGCTTCATGCTTGGATCCATGAGTGTATTTGCAGGTCTACATCCAAGCATACATGTGTCACTTAGTAAGTCAGTAACATATTTTCTCTGAGTCATTACAAGCCCATGTTGATTTCTGGCAAACTCCAGTCCCAGAAAATATCTCAGAGCTCCTAGATCCTTGGTAACAAATTCACGACCCAGAAAATCCTTTGCCCTCTTTATTCCATGCATATCATCTCCTGTAATAAAAAATATCATCCACATACACCATAATAGCAGTCAAACCTCTGGATGTTTTCTGTATAAAAAGGGAATGATCTGCATTCGAACGTTTGTACCTCTGTTTCCCAAACAAGTCTGAGAGCTTGTAAAACCAAGCTCTAGGGATCTGCTTAAAGCCATATATCACCTTATGAAGTCTATACACCTGTGAACACCCCCCCTTCAACAGAAAATCTAGATGGTTGTTGCATGTAGACTTCCTTTTGAAGATAACCATACAGAAATGCATTCTTGACGTCTAACTGAACCCACGGCCAATCCCGAGCCACAGCAACCAATGTTCACTAAATCGGCCGCACAGGCCGCATATGCGGCCGCATATGCCCGTGCGGCATGTAGACCGCACCGATTACTTAAATCGGTGCATTATGCGCCCTCCCCGCATATGCGGCCCGCATATTCCCCGCATATGCCCCGCATATCCCGCATATGCCCCGCATACTGCTCCAGCAGCTCCAACTTTTCAATCTTCTCATTCAGGTCCTTAATTCCGTAACTCTGCCTCTTCATTCAATTGTTAGAATATGACATGCATTTAGATACAATTGCAATGCATAATACCATTATGTATATGCAATGTTTTATGCTTTTCTCATGTATTATTTTCACGAGTATATACAATGTATCGTCGAATGTTTTTTTTATATACGCCGATTGAGGTTTTGCTCATGTAGTGCATGTATGTGTATTGAAGTTTTGTTATTACGAATCATATAATGAAAAGTTTTATGGTAAATATTTTTTTTGTGATTAAATATGAGGCAATTAAAAGTATATATACACACCCATCTAACTTGAACCGTTTTTCTTAGATCTTCTTTAACTCCACTTAGATACATAACTTCAGTGGTAATGTTATTCATAGATATTTTTTATTTTAAATTAAAAATTAGAAAACCGCTTAGAACTGTATATACCCTGCATATGCTCCTGCATACCGCTTAATCAGTATTCAGTGACCAGTCCGAACGCATACGCATACCGCTTTCCTGAACCTTGACAGCAACAGAGAGTAGAATCCGTAAGGTGGAGTGACGAGCATCTGGAGAGAATGTGTCAAGATAATACACCCCATATGTCTGAGTGAACTCTTGTGCAACCAGGCATGCCTTGTATCTGTCGATGGTATCATCTGCATTTTGCTTTACTGTAAAGACCCATTTAGAGCTTACTATAGACATGCCAGTAGGAGCTGGGACGAGGCTCCAAGTACCTCGTGATTGAAGAGCAGCCATCTCTTCTTCCATAGCTACACGCCACCTACCGTCCTTTAGAGCCTCATGATAATTCCGTGGAATGGTCACGGCTAATAATGCCATTGCAAAGTTCCTTAAATCACCCGTCAAGCGATCAAAGGAGACCATGGATGACATAGGATATGACGCGCAGCTACGCTTCTGCTTCCGAAGCGCAATAGGTAGGTCCAAATCAGTAGCCTCCACATTCGTCCGCTGTAAAGAATCATGCTCAAGAAGAACATTAGACCATCATTAGAAACCGTGTTATCAGAACATACCTCATGCGTGCTAGGTGATGAGCTGTGACCATGAGCAGAAGCATGCCAGCGGGTATAGTGATGTGGCAATGGTGGAACTGGGATTGTAATATTAAGTGGAGGTGGCGTAGGTAGTGGTGGTGGTGATGGTGAAAGACGTGGAGGTAGAGGAGGTGATAACGGTGGAGGTGGCATGTATATGTCATCATCAGTTTTTGAAGATGTTAACCGATCACCTGTAGTAGAAAAGTACATTACGGACTCGAAAAAGGGTGACATCAACACTAACGTAGTACTTCCTGCGCATTGGATCATAACACATGTACCATTTCCGTGTCCTAGAGTACCCGACAAAGACACTTGACGGCTCTAGGAGAGAGCTTGTCAATACTTGGAGATAACTGGTAGACGAAGGCGACAGAGCCAAACACACGAGTAAGTGAGAACAAGTCCTTTTCAGGAAAGGCAAGCGAGAAAGGAATTTTCTCACCCAAGATTGACGAGGGCATGCGATTAATAAGATAGCATGTCGCATCGCCCCAAAAAGAATGAGGAGCACGACTCTGAATGATAAGCGTCCTAGTAACATCAAGCAAATGACGATGCTTCCTCTCTGCAATACCATTTTGTTGGGAAGTATACACACATGATGTTTGATGAATAATACCTTGGGTTGAAAACTAATTGGAGAGAGTATTAGTATAAAATCCCAAGGCATTATCAGTTCTCACAAATTTCACACAAGCAGAAAACATATTTTGTACTTTTGTTAAGAAATTTTTGATAACATCTCCAGCTTCATATTTATTCTTTAATAAAAAGACCCAAGACAGACGACGGAAATCATCAACAGCAGCAAGATAAAACATGTGTCCTTGGTGATCAGGAACATGACTGGGACCCCAAATATCTATATGAAACAACTCAAAAATGGAGCTACTGCTCCGACTCTGACGACTGGGAAGGCAGAGCGATGATGCTTTCCCAACCGACATGTCTCACATTGAAATGACGTATGAGGCGAGATTTGAGGTAGAACAAGACAGTTTCTGGAGCGGGAGATGACCAAAGCGCAGGTGCCACATAAATGGTGAAACAGGTCCAGCAGATAGAGAGGAGATTCCGGCATAGGGGGGCTCGAACTAGGCAATAGAGACGTCCCTGCTCACGGCCACACCCAATCACCTTTCCCGTAAGGATGTCCTGAAACACAAGAGAGGATAGGTCAAAAATTGCTCGACATTGTAAATCCTTCGTAATCTAGCTAATGGACAACAAATTCATAGAGAAATCAGGTGCATGTAACACACTATGTAGATGCATAGAGGCTGTCAAGCTAATCTTTCCTTGTCCAGTGATTGGGGAATGAGATCCATCTGCAATAACCACAATTCGTCCTGGAGGAACATGTCGGTAGTCTGTAAGTTGACCCATGTCTCCACACAAATGATGTATGGCACCAGAGTCCATGATCCATTCTATAGCATCAGATCCACTACTGCTAGTCAATGCGTAAGTACTACCTGAGGTACTGGAGGAAGCTAAAGCAGCTACATCTGAATGGCTCCTGGGGACCGACGAAGATGTCACAGGATTGGAAGGAGGTATAATGCCCCTCAGTCGTGCTACAAGATCCTCAAACCGTTGGTCCAAAGAGGAAGCAGGTGGGAGCTCAATCTGCTCAGCCACTCGAGCAGAGGCAGGGAATCCATGCTTTGAGTAGCATATTTCCTCTGTATGTCCAGGACGATGGCAGAAAGTACATGGCTGACGAACATGACCTCCACTGCCCCGTGGTTCACGACCACGAAACTGAGAAGATCCTCCGCGACCTCGAGAAGCCGCCATTGCTGAAGATGTCTGACTGGTAGTAGAAGATGGAATAGTTATCCGACTAAGCCTGTAGAAGGCTTCCTCCATGGGAGGAATAGTAGAGTCTGCTAGAATCTGGGAACGGACCGCCACATACTCAGGATCTAGGGATGCTAGGAACATACCAACCATGGTGGCATTCTTATATGTCTTCTGTTGCTCGGGAGTAAGATGTGAGAGGAATGAAGTTGTAGAGCTTCTCAAACATCCCACGCAAAGATGTATATAGTGAGTGAAGAGGGCGTTCATTCTGCTTGATAGTAAAGATATCATGCTGGAGTTGCAGAATCTTTGTCTCATTCTTTGCCTGTGAATAAGTGGCAGCGAGAATATCCCACATCGCCTTGGTTGCAGGCTGATGGAGTATATCATTGGCGGTCTCTATTACCAATGTGTCTGAGAGCCAAACCTCAGCATATGCATCATCCGCCTCCCATGAGGCGTTAACCCCAGTCTTCTCAGTCGGCTCTTCCTCGGTAAGAATATGTTTCTTACCCATAGACTTCATCATACTCATGAACTGTATAGCCCACAATTCATACTTGGACCCGTCCATCTTTACTATAGGCACAGGACCTCAGAAGGCGCCAATAGAGGGAATATCTACCTTGTTTTCTGACATGATGTCTAAAGAATTCCAGGGTTGAAGACTAGAAGAGTATTCATCTATACCAATATAGAACGATTGGATTGCATGTGTAGACTCATGCAATCAATCTTATCTAGATACAGTACTCGATGGCGGTGCTCCCGGAAGAAGGATGGTGGCCGATCAACGGCACTTAAGCAACGGGACCCGAGCTGCAGAACCGTCGCAAGGGGCCTGGCGACGGTGGAGCCCTGATAGGGTCTCCGTGAGGAGCTTGGACCTGCGAGACGAGGGCATGGACCCACGAGGGACCTGGCAGAACCGCGAGGGACCTGCGAGACGAGAGCCTAGATCCGCGAAGGGCTTGACAGAACCGTCGCGAGGGCCTGGGCGGCAGTGAAACCCCGCTAGGGTCTCCGTGAGAGACCTGAATCTGCGAGATGGGACCGTTGCGAGTGCCTTGTGGTTCGCAAGGGCCGCATGCGGAAGGACAACAGGCAGCACCTGAGTGACAGGGGCTCGCTAGGGCCTGGGTTGAGCAGCAACGATAGAGGCTCGCGGGAGCTTGGGCGGCAGAAGCCCTAGGAGCATGTGGGAGGGAGAGAGGCTTTGAGGTGGGGTTAGGGTTAGGGTTTCGGTATAGAAGCTCCAGTCTAGGATCGCCGCTCTAATACCATGTTGGGAAAATAGAAAGAGTTGTTTATTCATTAGACCCTAGGCTCTCTTATATAGGGAGACACCTATGGGCAAATTACATAAAGTAGACAAAAGAACATAAAATATATATAAACGATACATAAAAGTGAAATATATCTCTACATACTACATGATACTTTATAGGTTGCGCAACTAGCACTCTAGTTTCAAATCATTCAGAGGATGTGGACAAGTCCATTGCTCTTCAGAAGCAAAGGCATACATGTGCTACGTATCCTCTCACTGGTCATGCCTCCTTGGGGTGGCTTTCTGCCGATTTTAGGAGGTTCGACTTGGATATCTCATTTGTGGAGATCCCACGAACATATCAGGAGGCTATACGCGACAATCAGTGGTGTCTTGCTATGGAGGAGGAGATGGCAACGCTCTAATCCCGTGGCGCATGGAGCTTGTTTATGGCCCCACCCACTGAGGCATTTAGTCAACAGCAAATGGGTGTTTACAGTGAAGCACCATGCAGAAGGCAATGTTGATCGCTACAAGGCTAGGCTTGTGGCTCCTAGATTCACCAAACCTATAGGGTAGAATATCATGACACAATCTCTCCAGTGGCCCACCATTCTACTCTTTGAATCCTCCTCTCGATTGCAGTAGTACGAGGCTGATCCTTGTCTCAGTTGGATGTGAAGAATATTTTTCTATATGGTGATCTGCAAGAGGAGATATACATGCAACAACCGTTTGGATTCGTTGTAGAGGGGGGAGTGCTAGAAGATTTGCAGACTTCACAAGGTGGTTTGTGACCTTGTAGAGTCCTAGGACATGGTTCTAGAAGCTCTCGTACTTGATAGAGCGATAGGATTCATGAGATCGACTACATATCATTCACTTTTTGTTCAGAGATCTCAAAGAAATATCGTTGTCATTCTGGTTTATGTTGACGATATCATTTTTACAGGAGATGATGTACATGGAATTAGTGCGGCTAAGGAGTTTCTTGGACATCAGTTTGACACCAAGGACCTCGGCGAATTATGATAATTCCTAGGGCTTGAGTTCGTCATGAAGCAATGAGGTCTTGAATGACCCAGAGGAAGTATGTTACAAATCTCCTTTCAGAAACCGACGTGCAAATTACAGATATGCTGCTTACTCCCATGGATAGAAGTTGACAAGTAGAGATACAGTGAGCTCATTGGGAATCTCCTTTATGTGACTACCACTTGGCGAGATATCTCCTTTGCAGAGAGCATAGTATATAGAGCATTCGAGATATGCCAACATAGATGTGGTTCACATGATCCTGGGGTATCTGAAGTCTTCTCAAGGTACTTATTTTTTAGCAGAGGGACATCGATTGCCATCATGGCTTGTGTAGAGTCAAACTATGCAGGATGCCCCAAGGACTGGAACTATACCTCCACTTTACGATATCCATAGGGAGTTCTATGGCATCATGGAAGATCAAGAAAAAGACCGTGGTTGCTAGATATAATGCTGAGTCAAAGTACAAAGCCATGACGTAGGGGAGCACTGAGATGATGTGGGTCAACAACCTTATGGCCTAGGCGGCCGCATATGCGGGGTCAGTCCCCCTACTGCAACAAGTATGCTAAATTCACTATTATGTGGGTTATGTGGTATACTCGGCTGAGTAATCCGCATATGCAACCGCATATGTAATAGAGGTAGCGTGCCTAACAACTCCAAATTCCCAAATACCCAATAGAGAAAGCAACTCTTTTATTTTCCCAAATATCCACTTGATACCCACCCAACCCCCAACTCCATCGCCTCCCTCGTGAGCCTAATTCCCCACCATCCTCTCCAATTCTTCGATCTCCGGTGCTCCGCCCCTCTACCAGTGTCCAGCGCTCCACCAAGCAACAACAGTATCACCTCAACAACCTTCTTCTCCTCCGCCTAAGCTGCAGCAGCGGCAACTCTCTGCTCCCCCGCCACCTTCTTGACTTCCGCATGGGTTGCTCCTCTACATGGGTTGCTCCTCAGCCATCTTTTTCTCCTCCGCCAAGGTTTGGAGATTGCTCTTTAGTCCTAGGTCTCTCTATTTTTTAGATTTATCAGCAGCGAGTCTATTTTTTCACATTACGCAGCAACAACTCTATTTTTACTCATGATTGCATGAATATAGAATAAATTACATGCGTTTGTCTTAGATCTATTTTAGGATAAAATGAATATAGATGTCGGATTTGCATGGAATTTTATAACTACAAAGAAAAAAGTACATATATTTAATTTAAATGGTTGGATTTTTTAATATTTAACTTCGAGTAGACAAATACACCATTTACTAAAGTATGAAAGTTCATGGTTGTGTTTACTAACTAGGTTACACTTTCAAAAAAGGTTACCTTCCCGTTTGAACAAGAATATCTATCATTTTGTCTCTCTTCAATCAATTAACAACATTTTTCACTCCCTCCACATTTAACTTATTTTTCTCTTTTGGAAATGGATGACTTTTGGAAAAGCTTTGGTTGATATTACATTGTACAAAAAAATCTTCACTTCATATTTCTTCCATGTTATATTTTTTTAAAGATGAATATCTAATGTTTGAATGTATTATTATATTTTTTAAATTATTTTTTATGAAAATAATAGAAACGACATAATCCGCATATGCTTCTGTGTATACTTCCGCTTGCCCGCTTACTCGCTCCAAACCGCCTAACCGAACAAATACCGCATACCGACTTTCTGAACCTTGATAGCAAACATGTGCCTAGAGAAGAATTCAGATACCTTAGGATCATGTAGAATGCATCCATGTGAGCCCTCAGTGACTGCTCCATAAGCTGGCTAATTTTGCTCACTTCAAAGGAGATATCTGGCCGAGTAATAGACACGTAGAGAAGCCTCCCAACAAGCTCCATGTATCTCCTCTTATCCACCTCATTTGCATCATCATTATAGATCATCATGATGTGCAATTTGCCATCCCTGTCTATAGAAGGAGAACTGTAATGTACTTCCTCTGAGTCGGCACAAGACCTCTATGTTTCCGAGCAAACTCAAGCCCAAGGAAGTATCGCAGTTTACTAAGGTCCTTGGTCGACAAAACTATTTTTCAAGGAACTCCTTAGCCTTATTGATCCCCTTAACTCACCTCATGTAACAATGATGTTGTCAACATAAATCAGAGTGACAACAATATCTCACGGTGTCCTATGTGCAAAGAGCAAGTGATCTGCAATCGATCTCTTTAAGCCAAGTCGAAGAGCTTCTGGAGACTGGAACCATACTCTGAAACTCTGCTTAAGGCCATAAATAGCCTTATGACGTCCGCGTATCTTCTGACACACCACCTCAACAGTAAACCTAAGTGGTTGTTGCATTTAGACCTCATGCAGGTCACCATACAAGAAAGCATTCTTGGCATCAAGTTGGGAAAGTGACCAGTTGCGTTCCATATCAACAGAAAGGAGGATCCAAAGAGTAGAATGACAAGTCATGGGTGAGAAAGTGTCCCAATAGTCCACTCCATATGTTTGGATGAACCAACATGCAACAACTCTAACCTTATAGCGATCAGCACTGCCATCTGCTCTCTACTTCACTATACAGACCCATTTGTAGCCAACCACAGAAGCTCATGTTGGGCCAGTAACCAAACTCCATGTGCCTCGTGATTGGCATGTAGACATTTCCTCCTCCATAACTAGTCATAATTGATTGTCTCACATAGTCTTCTGATATGTACGTGGGATCGCAATAGTTGATAGTCCTATCACAAACTTTCTGATAGACGTCCTAGTGAAACATGGGCTACAAGAGGACACATAGAACATGTACACCTCCTCTTCCGAAGTGCAATAGACTGGTCAAGATCCTTTGAATGATATGTTTCATGTATCATACTCTCATGAGGTGCTGCAATCGCATCTTGTAAAGTCTCCTACTATACAGAAATATCAACAGTGCCATCGGTAAAAATCAAGCGTTCAGAATTTGTGTGGGGTGAAGGGAAAGGCACATGAGCAGAGGGTCTAGTAGTCGATCTACAAATGTAAACACGGCGCAAAGGCATGTGAAGAAAGGTCCACCCATAAAATGCTCATCGCTGCCCAAAACTCTCGAACCCTTGCATAAGAATATAATAGATGGTCAAGATCTTCCTCAATGGCACACAGAGTACAAGGTGTCAACCCCCTAGATGAAAGAGGATCCCCTTGCCTTAGTCAAAACCTAACCTAGCTTGTGGAGCCAAGAAAAGACCTTTATCTTCAACGGAGCCCTCGAAGTCCAAATCAAATTGCAATCCCTCTTACGATCTACCCTTGTCCCATCGTGACCATTCGTGTATGCCATGCAGGCCTTTCTCACATAGAAGAAGCAATCCTGCCAAATCCAGTGGTCCCGCCCATCAGTAGGCCCAGGTGTAGATGTCATCTGCTCTAACATCTACATCAACTCATCGAACCGTTGCTCCAAGAGCGAAGAGGAGAAGCACGGCATCCATTGCCCATCCACCCATGAGTCTCTCATACACATCTCTTGATCTCCCGCCTTTGCAAAAAGGCAGGGGAAGCACTCGAGAAGAGGCTCATACCGTCAGCCACAATCAGGAGCATCTGCGTCAGTAGCTCCTGCAAAATCGAGCAAATCCCCTTCCAAAAAGCAGAGCGATGGCGCTAAGACGAAGTGACAAGTTGCGGTTGCGTTTGAATGGTGTAATTTCCTGAAAAACGCTACAGATGAGGTCCTCACCACGGCCCCAAAGCCTTGCCACCCACTTCAATAGAACGCTTTATTCATTTCCTCCAATCTGAGGACACCCAAACCACCCAGTTCCTTCGACAAGGTAATTGTCTCCAAATTGACCAGGTGTAGTCCTTCGCATGCCCATTGGAAGGACTCCAAAAGAAGCAACGCATACATGATTCCCAATCAGTTCTGGATCCCAACCGATAGAATACTTGACGAAATGAAGAAAATTGGGATTGATGTCAAGACCGCCTAAATGAACACAAGTCTCCCCCCATGAGAGAGACAGGAAGCCTTCCCCTCAGCCAACTTCTGCTCCAACTTCTCAACCATCAGCATCCAATCGACCTGCTTCAAACACCCCAAGCCAACGACAAGCCAAGGAACAGATAGATAAATACCTACGTGGAATCTCCAAGATCCTCAAGTACTCCTCGGTCTCTGAATCCAAAAGACCGAAAGGAACGAAAGCAGGCTTCTCTCTGTACACCACCAACCTAGATAACTCACCGAAGATATCAAGCAATGTACTCATGGCCCTAGCCTCGTCACCACAGCCCTCAATGAAGAATAAGGTATCATCTGCGTCCTGAAGAAAGGGGGCAGGAAAATCCCCTCTCGAGTACCCCGGCGTCCTTCCACGAAGAACCACCTAGCTAGTCATGATGGCAAGGGCATCCGCAACAATAACAAACAACGGCGCTAACGAACACCCCTGTCGAACTCCCCGCTGAGCTGGAAAAAACCTCATCTGGATGCCCATTGATCATGACCGCGAGAAAATACATAGTTACTAATCTCCTCACCCAAGATATCTAAATCTCTGGAAAGCTATGCTTCGTCAACGCGGACCAAAGGAAAGCACAATCAATGCAGTTGTATGCCTTAGAGAAGTACATCTTCCATAGGAAACCTGTTACCCCCTCTATTCTTCCAATCCCCAACCATCTCCGAAGCCATAACCACATTGTCCATCATCAATTGATCAGGTATGAAAGCCGTTTGAGTAGGAGCGATTAGATACTCCAGGACGAGGCTCGGACAATTCACCAAAACCTTAGCCACAATGAGATAAACTGCACTCGAAATCAGAATAGGACGAAAGTCCTTGATTCTACTAGCCCCCTCCTATTTTGGGAGAAGAAAGAGAAGAGCCTTGTTTACCCTGTCAAATCTGTGGTTCCCCGAAGCAAACTCATTCAGCACTGCCAACGAGTCCACCTGCAGCACATTTCAGAACTCCTTAAAGAACGGGATTAGAAATCCATTTGATCCCGGTGCCCCATCAGCGTTTAGCTCCCACACCACTGCCATCAGCTTCTCCAAGTGAAAAGTCCCTAACAAGATCAACTCGTTGTCCAGGCGAGAGAGTTGTTGTGCCCCTGCCAAGCCAACACCAGCCCCTATACGGAGCCTTACGTAACACATGTTGAAAGTATCCCATCGTTGCTCTACCCATTTTCTGTGTGTTAATTGCTTTGTTTGCATCTCATATAGCATATATTCTACGATCACTAGCTCGACAATGCATCTATTAGACATAGATGTTGGAAAAATCTGTGTTTATGTGCGTGTGCGTGTCTTATTTTATCTTAAAATTAAATATTTTCAAAATTTAATGTATTTTGGGTGGATACATGTTCTAAGCTTTCAGTTCGAGTTTCAATTTCTTATATAAGATATCATTTTGCTAGTACTCTTTGTTGGCATTTGCTTTCTTTGTTATTATTGTGTGTGTGTGTCACCATTCTCTTCATGTTCAAGAGGGGATGATAATGGCTTCTAATTTCATTTCCGCAACTGTTTCTTACTCTGAACAGCATACTGTGGTTGTTGGAGTCGTGGAGAGATTGGATGGAAGTATGTTACTACTCATGATGGCAACAAGTCCAAGCCTCAATTCATATTTTATCGGAAGAAAATTATAGGAGGTGGAATCACAAACACTCAATTAGAACACGATATGGAGGAAAGAATTAGGCAAGGTACATCGACCCACCTAGGAATTCTTAGTTCTGATGAATCTCATTCTCAAATAAAAAATGCAGTACCAATAAGTATTTGAGTACTATATGATTGATGTATTATGTGATATGCATTATGGCATTTCCTATTTCAATTTTAATTTATTTATGCATTCTTTATTATAAAACTACTAATATTCTTTTCGGGCTTGATGGGAAAAATTGAAATTCAAAATTTAAGGTAATGTATTATGTTAACATCGTATTGTTAGCAAAAAAATTATTTCTATCTCATATAATGATTAAAGAACATCTTAATTTCATGAAAAATGAGTTTACAAGTAATTTCCCCAATTTTCTACCACTTCATCAAAATTCCATAGAATTTCTCTTTCCATACTTTAATGAAACAACATGGAAATCCGACATTTAGGGCTTTGCAATCACATTGCCGCTATATAGAAATATTTTCTATTTATGTACCATTTCTTATTGGTCTTTATGTTATGTTTACTCATAGGTCTCTTCTCTATATAAGAGAGCCCAGGGTTCCTAGGAATAAACATCTTTTCTCTTTTTTCGCAACATGGTATCAGAGCAGCGGTCCTTAACCGGAGCTCTCGTGCCTAAGATACCTAGCCCTACCTACCAACCCGTCGTTGCTGCCCTTCTCCCCTAGGGCCCTAGGGCGTCGTCGTCGCTGCCCATCTCCCCTAGGGCGTCGCCGCCGCCACCCGTCTCATTTAGGGCGGCATCTGTTGAGATAATTATGTCATTTTCTCTATTTATATTTTTCTATTTCTTCAGTATTCTTTATATAATTTCTCCCTAGAGCTTTCATCCTATATAAGAGAGCTCTAGGGCTACGAGATAAAATAACCTTTTTCATTTTCACACTTCCACATGGTATCAAAGCGACGGTCCTAAACCGGAGCTTGTGCCCTAGAACCCGCCCCCACCAAAAACCCGCACATGCATGACAGCACGTCGTTGTCGCCTCCGAGCTCACGCGCCCTCCGCGCTCACGCACCCTCGTGCTAGGGCACCTTCGCGCTCGCGTACCCTCGCCCTCGTGTGCCCTCGCAGCTGCTCGCGCCTCTACGCTCCGCAGCCTCACGCGCCTCCGCAGTTGCTCGCATCTCCGCATGCGTCGCCGCCGATGGCGCTGCTCGTGCCCCTGCACGTGTTCCCGTTGTCGTAGCCAACGCCCCTGCAGGGCCCCGTGTGCCTCTCGTACCGTCTTTTGCCCGTGCACATGCACGGGCCTCCAGTTAGGCTCATATTTGGTTCTCTAGGGTGTGACGTGATTATCTAGAAACACCCTAGTAACCCAAGAAAGCCTTTAAAGAATGGAAGTGGTTGTGGTATGAGTCTACACCCATGACCATCTTCTCATATGCCAGTGTAGGCGCCAGTCTTTCTAGTTGAAGACCCAGTCTTGGAGAGAGTTGTCACCGTATCTCACAACAAAGCTGATGTTTCATCCCTGGGTGCCTTCAAAAGTCCACCCATTGTCAAGATGAATGGAAAAAACTATGAATTGTGGGCCATGCAGTTCATGAGTTTGATGCAGTGCAATGGCAAGAAGCACATCCCCACAATGGAGGAGCCGAGTGACAAGAGTGGGATAAATGCCTCATGGGAGGCCGATGATGCATATGCACGTGTGTGGCTACTGGGACAGTGTCAACAGAGATAGCTAGTTATATTTTGAGTCAACCTACTGCAAAGGCCATGTGGGACATTCTCGCTGTCACATACTCTCCGGTAAAGAATGAGTCGAAGATACTGCAGCTTCAGCACGATATCTTCACATCAAAGCAAAATAGGTGTCCTCTCCATACCCTCTACACCTCTTTGAGGGGTATGTTTGAGAGGCTACGTGGTTACATTCCCTTGACTGCTACGCCAGAGCAGCTCAAGGCATACAGAGACTCTGTGATGACCGGTGTCTTCTAGCCGCTCTTGATCCTGAGTACGGCACTGCTCGAGCACAGATTCTTACTGACGCCACTATACCTCCAATTGAGGAGGCATATCACAGGTTGAGTAGGCTCTCCATATCTTCTGGTGGTACCCAGTTGTCTCAGACATCCTCAGCCATGGCAGCATCTCGTAGTAGAGGAGGTCCTGCGCAGTTTTGTGGACGTGGTGGCCGTAGCAGGGGAGGGGGTAGTCAGTCCCCTCGTCAGCCTTGTACTTATTGTCACAGACCAGGCCACTCTGAGGAAACATATTATTCCAAGTATGGTTTCCCAGCTTCAACACGAGTCACAAAACAGATTCAGCAGGCTAGCAGTTCCTCACCTGCATCTGATCAGAGATTCGACGAACTTGTGGCAAGACTCAGGGAGATTATGCCTACTCCTGGGTCAACCAGCTCTCCTTCAAGATATTCAGAAGTAGTTGCCTCTGCATCAACATTTACATCAGGTAGGATCATGGATTCTGGTGCATCACAACATCTCTGTGGTGATAGAGGTCAGTTTAGTGCTTTCAGTCCAACCCAGCTGGTCAGGGGGAGGTGCAGTTAACTCCTGCAATGAGGCTTCATAATGTTCTTTATGCTCCTGAATTTTCCATGAATTTACTATTTATTAGTTAAATCACCAAGGATTTACTCTGTCGTGCCATTAGTAATCCATATATTCTTGTGTTTCAGGTTCTAACGGGCAAGGTGATTGGTTCTGACCATGAGCAAAGATGTCTCTACAGACTGGTGCAGTCTCCTTATGTTGGTACCTCTTCTCTTCGCATTGGATATGTGTCTCCCTATATGTGGCATCTTCGTTTTGGTCATCTTCCTATGCAAAAGATGTGTCATGTTCTTCCACAGATTTCTCCCCGCTCTACTTTTCAGTGCGAGGCCTGCCAGCTTGGGAAGCATCATCGGTCCACTTTCCAGAGTCGTCAGGGTCAGAATAGTCATAGTCTGTTTGAGTTTATTCATTTTGATATTTGGGTCCCCGTCGTGTCCCAGATCATTAGGAACATAGATTTTATCTTGTCGTTGTTGATGAGTTTTCAAGGTTGTCATGGGTTTTTCTTCTTAAGAATAAGACTGATGCTGGTCCTATTATTCAGTCCTTTATTAATGAAATAAGGAACATCTTTTTAGCTAAAATCAAGTTCATACAGTCTAACGATGCCTTAAAATTTTGTAGTACTCAGCTTGCACAATTTCTTGCATCTCATGGTATTGTGCATCAAACTTCTTATGTCTATACTTCCCAATAGAATGGGGTGGCTGAACGAAAACACCACCATCTTCTGGATGTTACCAGGATTCTTTTGATTCAGAGTCGTGCTAATCACTCATACTGGGGGGATGCGGTTCTAACTGTTTGTTATCTGGTAAATTGTATGCCTTCTTCGGTCTTGGGGGAAAAGATCTCGTTCTTGATTGTGTTTCCCGAGATGGATCTTTTCTTACCCATGCCTCGTGTCTTTGGTTCAGTGACTTTTGTTCATCAGATATCTCCTGGTCTTGACAAGCTCTCTCCTAAAGCTGTCAAATGTGTATTTTTTGGTTGCTCCAAGACCCAAAAGGGATATCATTGCTTCGACCTTGTTCGACGAAGGTACTACGTTAGTGCAGATGTCACCTTTCTTGAGTCTATTATGTACTTCTCTCCTACAGGTGACAATACCTTGTTCGACGAAACTACTACGTTAGTGCAGATGTCACCTTTTTTGGGTCTATTAAGTACTTCTCTCCTACATGTGACAAGCTCATTTCTTCAGAGGATAGGGAAGAGGTTTATATGCCTCTACCTCCGATCTCCACTATACATTCATCACCACCACCGTTGTCGCCACCTCCACCACCACCCTCCACACCTACTATATTTCCCCAGGTTTACCAACGTCGACCTCGTGCTCATGTGCCTCCTCCATCATCCAGCACGCGCAATGTATGTTTTGAGCATTTGAGTTCTACTAATGGCAGTGGTGATTTGCATGTACAACTTGAGGTGCAGGATGTCCGCTTGTCCACGATGCCACAACTTCTGCGAGTACTGAAGACCTGGATGTGCCTATTGGTCTACAGAAGCAGAAGTGTGCATGCACTATACATCATCTTGCTTTCCATGTTTCATTGGATCGACTTTCCGAGGATTTTCAACGCTTTGGTGTGGGACTGTCAGTTGTGGAGATACCACTTTCCTATCAGGAGGCGCTGAAGAGCAGTCAGTGGCGTTTGGCGATGGAGGAGAAGATGACAGATGTACGGTCTCGAGGTACGTGGAGTATTGCATAGGCTCCTCCAGGTATGTCTGTTGTAGGCAGCAAGTGGGTGTTTACCGTGAAACACCGGGCTGATGGCACTGTCGACAGATATAAGGCAAGATTGGTTGCTCGTGGGTTCATGCAGACGTATGGGGTGGATTATCATGATACTTTTTCTCCGGTTGCTTGTCACTCCACGTTGCGGATTCTTATTGCAGTTGATGTGGTACGTGTCTGGCCGCTTTTCCAGTTAGATGTCAAGAATGCATTTTTGTATGGAGATTTGCAGGAGGAATTTTACATACAACAGCCACCTGGGCTGGGTATGCTGCTGAGGGGGAGTCCAGTATGGTGTGTCGTCTTCACAAGGCCATATATGGCCTCAAGCAGAGTCCGAGGGCTTGGTTTCAGAAGCTCTCAAAGTTGATTGAACAGAATGGTTTTGTGAGATCTACTGCAGATCATTCTCTTTTTGTTAAGAGAACTCAAAGAGGTATTGTTGTTGTTCTAGTTTATGTTGACGATATTGTTGTCATTGACAGCGATAATCAGGGTATTCAGGCAACTAAGGATTTCCTTGGACGATAGTTTGTGACCAAGGACCTTGGCATACTACGTTACTTCCTTGGCTTGGAGTTTGCACGCAATCAGCGTCGTATGGTTATGATGCAAAGGAAGTATGTTATTGACCTTCTGGTTGAGACATGCATGACAAGATGCAGGCTTGCCACTACACCAATGGATTCAATGCTAGACTCTATGATGATGACTTTGAGAAGATGGATAAGAGACGGTACAGAGAGCTTGTAGGGAAGTTGTTATATGTTACTATTACCAGGTCTGACATGTCGTTTGTTGTGAGCAGAGTCAGCCAGTTCATGGAGCAACCTAGACAGGTTCATATGGATGTGGTTTGCATGATTTTGAGATATTTGAAATCCTCTCCAGGTACAGGTCTTCTTTTCAGAGGAGATACATCTCTCTCAGTTACTGGATGTGCAAATGCGGATTATGTTGGGTGTCCTAAGGACAGGAAGTCTACTTCAGGCTTCACTGTGTTCGTTGGTAGCTAGTTGGTTTCATAGAAGAGTAAGAAACAGGCAGTTGTTACTCAATCCAACACTGAATCAGAATATAGGGCTATGGCCCAAGGGAGCACAAAAATGGTGTGGGTCAAGTCCGTCTTGACTGACCTAGCTATAGAGATGCCTCTTCCAATGCATCTCAAATGTGATAATCAAGCAGCTATGTTCATAGCTAATAATCCAGCCTTTCATGAGAGAACAAAGCACATCGAAGTAGATTGTCATTATACCCATGGTTTGATTCAAAAGGGGCTTATTTCCACCTCTCATATTGCTTCAGGCGATTAGATTGCAGACATGTTTACTAAGGCTCTTGCGAGGGGTCATGTTCACCGTTGTTGTTCCAACTGAGCATGATAGATATATATGCTCCAGCTTGAGGGGGAGTGTTGAGATAATTATGTCATTGTCTCTAGTTATATTTTTCTATTTCATCAGTCTTCTTTATATAATTTCTCCCTAGAGCTTTTCTCCTATATAAGAGAGCTCTAGGGCTACGAGATAGAATAACCTATTTCATTTTCACACTTTCACAGCATTGTTGCCCTTCTCTTCTAAGGGAGCCACCGCCGCAAGGTAGTATTTTTTGGGGACCATCGCCGCAGGCGACTTCCCTCATCTCCCCTCGGGTGTCGCCGCTGCTACCTCTTCTCTTGCATGTATACTGCTGAGGGTTCTTCCTCTCGCATGCGGCCTTCCGCGACCCATGTCTCCGCCCGTCTAGCAGTCCGCTTTGTGCTAATGGATTTGGTTGCATTCTAAGACTACATATGCAACCAAATCCATGTATGTATGTGTAGACGTACTTATTTTTGGTCTAAAACCTTAGTTTATTCTTCAAACTGACAATATGTCAAAAAGTAAAGTAGATGATCCTGCCACAGGCACCTTCAGAGGTCCACTGACAATCGTTAAGATGGATGGGATGAACTATGAACTGTGGTTCATGCAGTAGTTTTATGAAGTCTACATGTAAGAAACACATTCTTATCGAAGAAGAACCAATTGAGAAAATCGGGGTTCATGCCTCGTGGGAGGCAGATGATGCGTATGCACAAGTATGGTTAATAGGGACGTTAACCGTGGAGATCGCCAAAAGATGTACTACATCAACCCACCAAGGCTATATGGGATATCCTTGTTGTTACATATTCACAAGTAAGGAACGAGACAAAGATTCTGCAACTACAACACGATATCTTCACTAGCAAGCAGAGCGGATGGCCTTTTCGTTCTCTTTACACTTCCCTGCGCGGAATATTTGAGAAGCTCGATAGCTTTATGCTGCTTATATCCCACTCCAGAGCAGCAGAAGACATATCGGAATGCCACGATGGTTGGCATTTTTTAGCGACACTCGATCCACAGTATGAGGTCGTTCGCTCACAGATATTAGTCGATGCTACTATTCCTCCCACGGAGGAAGCTTTCCGCAGGCTTAACAGGATTTTAGTCCCATTACCAGCCACTTCTCAGTCCTCTTCTGTGATGGCAGACTCTCGTGGTAGAGGGGGCTCTTCTCAGTTCCGTGGTCATAGACCTCGTGGAAGATGTCACATTCATCAGCCATGCACATGTTGTCATCGTCCAAGTCACACAGAGGACACATGCTACTCCAAGAATGGCTTTCATGCATCAGCTCACATGGCGAAGCAAGTTGACTAATTTACTGTTGCTCATTCAAATCGGAGATATGATGACTTAGTTTCTCATTTGAGGGACATCATGCCTTCAGAAGGTTCTACTGCTTCCTCATCTGCTTCAGACATTGCTGCCTCTGTCGGTGCCAGTACCTCAGGTAGCATTTTTGCCTTTACATCTTGTCATGGGCAAGATATTACAGAATGGATTATGGACTATGGAGCTACACATCATGTGCGAGGATAGAGATCAACTTACAGCTTACAGACAAATTCCTCTAGGGAGGACAGTAGTCATTGCTGATGGGACTCACTCACCGATCACTAGACAGGGGGAGTGTAGCTTGACACCCTCAATGCATCTACAGAATGTGTTGCATGCACCTGATTTTTCTATGAATGTATTGTCCATTAGTCGGATTACGAAGGACTTGCATTGTAGAGTTATTTTTAATCCATCTTCTCTTATTTTTCAGGACATTCTTACAGGTAGGGTGATTGGTTGTGGCCGTGAGCAAGGACGTCTCTATTGCCTTGTCCAAACTCCATATGTTGGCCTATCCTCCCATTCCACAGGACATGTTTCCCCTTTCATGTGGCACATGCACTTCGGTTGCCTTCCCCTTCAAAAGTTGTGTCAAGTCCTTCCTCAGATTTCACCTTGCACCTCCTTTGAATGTGAGGCGTGTTAGTTGGGAAAGCACCATCGTTCTGTGTTTCCCAGTAGTCAGAGTTAGAGCAGTAGCTCTCCTTTTGAGTTGTTTCATATTTACATTTGGGGTCCAAGTCGTGACCCTGATCACCAGGGACACAGATTTTATTTAATTGCAGTTGATGATTTCTTGTCATGGGTTTTTTTGTTGAAAAATAAATTGGAGGCTAGAAATATCATTACATGATTAATCAATGAAGTGCATAATATTTTTTCGTCTTCTGTAAAAATTGTGAGGACTGGTAATGCATTAGAATTTTGTACTCGTACCCTCTCGCAATTCTTTGTTTCTCATGATATTATTCATCAGATATCTTGTGCCCACACCTTTCAGCAGAATGGTGTTGTTGAGAGGAAGCATCGTCATCTATTTGATGTCACTCGTACGCTTCTTATTCAGAGCCATGCCCCACATTCATTCTGGGGTGATGCTACTCTTACTTGTGAATCGCATGCCTTCGTTTGTTCTGGGTGAGAAAATTCCTTTCTCCATGGTGTTTCCTGATAAGGAGTTATTCTCACTTACTCCACATGTCTTTAATTCAGTGGCATTTGTTACCAGTTGTCTCCAGTACTTGACAAGCTCTCTCTTAGAGTTGTCAAGTGTGCTTTCGTCGGGTACTCTAGGACACATAAGGGGTATAGATGCTATGTTCCACTTCACAGAAAATACTATGTTAGCACAGATGTCAAATTCTTTGAGTAAGTGATGCATTTTCCCCTACATGCGACAGGTTGACTTCATCTGATTCAGATGATGAAATTTATATGCCACCACCTCCACCCACACCTGTTATACCATCACCTCCACCACCTCTTACCACATCTCAACCATCTCCTACTTCCCCGTCACATCCACCATCATTACCGCCTTCACCACTTCTCCCATCTCTCGTTGTTGTCAATCCACCCTTACCACGCTTTTATACATGCCAGGCTCCTTCCTCTCGCAGTCAACGCATACCATCCAGCACGACCAAGGTATGTTCTGAATATATTGTTTCTAACGATGGGTCTTGAGGTGTATCTGGGCAGGGACAAATGCAGGAGACTGATATATGGATTGAGAAAATTCCCAATGATCTGGATGTCCCTATTACGCTTCGCAAGCAGAAGCGTACATGTGCCTCATATCCTCTTGCTTTCTAGGTTACGTTTGATCGGCTTGGTAAATGCTCCTACTAGAGCATCTATTGGCAATTGTAAATGGGTGTTTACTATGAAACACCATGCATATGGGAGCATTGATCATTACAAGGTGAGATTGGTGGCACGAGGATTTACACATACTTATAGAGTGGATTATTTGGATACTTTCTCTCATGTTGCTCGCCACTCCACTCTACGTGTCCTTTCAGTCGATGCGGTACGTGATTGGCCTTTATGCCAGCTAGATGTTAAAATTGTTTTTCTGTATGGTGACCTCCAGGAGGAAGTCTACATGCAGCAGCATCCGAGATTTACTGTTGCGAGGGGGGTCAACAAGTTTGTAGACTTCATAAGGTAATATATGGAATTAAGCAGAGTCCTAGGGCATGGTTTCAGAAACTCTCAAATCTAATTGAAAAGCAGTGGTTTAAAAGGTCAAATGCATATCATTAATTATTTGTGTAGAGAACATCTAGACGTATAACTGTTATCATTGTGTATGTTGATGATATACTTGTTACAGGAGATGATGTGCATGGGACAAAGAAGACAAAGGAATTCATGGATCATCAGTTTGTCACCAAAGATCTTGGCACCCTAAGATACTTCTTAGGGTTAGAGTTTGCCAGAAATGTGTAGGGTCTAGTGATGACCTAAAGGAAGTATGTTACAGACATACTTGTTGAGACATGCATGAGTGGGTGTCGACCCTCTACCACTCCTATGGATCCCAACATGAGATTATATGATGATGACACAGATGAGGTTGACAAGAGGCGACATAGAGAGCTGGTGGGAAAACTTCTATGTGTTACTATCACTAGACCTGATATCTTTCTTGCAGCGACTCGGGTGAGTTAGTTCATGGAGCAGCCCCGACAGGTACACATGGACGCTATAAATATGATATTAAGGTATCTAAAGTCTTCTCCATGTACAGGACTGCTATTCAGGAAAAGTCTTCTCCATGTACAAGACTGTTATTCAGGAAAGGAGCAAGTCTTTTTGTTTCTGCATGTGTTGATGCATACTATCCAGGGTGTCCTAAGGACAAGAAGTATACTTTCAAGCTCCGTTGTGTTAGTTGACAGCTCTCTTGTTGCTTGGAAGAGTATGAAACAAATTGTCGTTGCTAGGTCAAGTGTCGAATCTGAAAATAGGGCTATGGCAAGCAAGCACAGAAATGTTGTGGGTTCGAGCAGTGCTAGCATATTTGCACAAGGTTGCAGAAGTCGGCAGTCGGTACTCGGTCGGTAGAGTCACTGACTAAGGATTAATCGGCAGTCGGGAGAGTAATCGGATTTAGTCGGGCATTAGTCGGTTTTGAATTTTTTTTAATTATTTTAAATATATAAATCAAGTTTTATAACATATACTCTCATTTATATTCATATATTTAGCAGTTTTAATATTTTTGAGAGCTTAAAAAATTATATCAACAGAAGAAAAACGAAGCAAGTTAAGAACAAAATGTTTGGTTCATAGCACGGACAAAATGTTAAGAACAAAATGTTTGGTACATAGCACGAGTTGAAGTTAGAAATGAATTAATACAAAGCTAATCAACAACCACAAAAGGTAAATAACCTAAGTTACCTAACTATCATGCAAATCAACAAAAAGTATCTAAGTTAACGAACATTTAGGCGCAATAAACACAATTCTAATCTTATATAAGTTAACCAACGTGAAATTAAATCACAAAGTTTTAAGTAAAATTATCCAGGATAGTATATTAATTAGTTGATATTTTATATATAGATGAAAAACTATAATTTAAAGTACAGAAGTATACATAATTTTCTTATAATTTTTATTTAACATTTTTAGTGTTTTTTGTTTTTGTATTTTAAATTTATTTGTGAGTTATACTTATTAGCATGTAACCTTAAGTATCTCATCTTATTGTCTAACAACAAGCCCTAAATCTCATCTAATTCTAAACGGGTAATCGAGTTTACGGTTTGCGCCGAAACATATATCCGAAATCCCTATGCAAAAGTCAGCCGAGAAATCTCTATGCAAAAGTCGGCCAACTAGTCGGCCGACTAGGCCGACTAATCGGCAATTAATCGGGTCTAACCGACTATTGGCCGATTTGGCCTAGTCGAGTCGGGTACCCCCCGACTCGACTAGTCGGACCGACTAGTTGGCCTAGTCGGCCGACTTTTACAACAGTGTATTTGCATATAGATGTACTTCCTGTGCAACTAGAATGTGACAACCAAGCTACCTTATTTATTGCAAACAATCTGGCAGTTCATAAAAGAACGAAGCACATTGAAGTGGATTGCCATTATACAAGAGGCGTGATCCAGAAGGGCTTGATTTCCACCTCTCATGTCAGTTCAGGAGATCAAACGGTCGACATCTTCATCAAGGCCTTGCTCAGAGGACCGTTCCAGAAGTGCTCATCCAAGTTGAGCATGATTGACATCTATGCTCCATCTTAAGGGTGAGTGTAGAAATATTTTCTATTTATGTGACATTTCCTTATTGCTCTTCCTGTTATGTCCATCTTATGTAATTTACCTATAGGTCTCTCTATATAAGAGAGCTTGGGTTCCCGTGAATAAACATCTTTTCTCTTTTTCCCAACACACTAAGTATGCCCTAAGACACAAGAGAGACAAAGTTAAAAGATTCTTTTGAAAGAAAAAAGGGTGTCCATTGTATAGGTGTGTGCCCAAAAACTTCATCATTAATTCACAAAGATACAAGTCCAGGACTCTGAAAAAAGCCAAAAAAAATTACACAACCCAACTCGCTACTAACGCTTTAGCATGTGCAATTACATTTTAACAATAAAAATGATCCTGGCGGAATATCACCTCATTTCTGCCACCCATCAAATTTCCCTTTCCATACTTTTTTTTTGAAGCTCAAAAAAAGGGGGAGACACTCGTTGGTGTTCGCCCCAGTATTATATACTACGAATGGTATAGAAAGAGATACTTACAAGGTTAGGGGGGATGAAGGAGGGAAGAGGGAAAAACCAAAGTTATAAAATACAAACGCGACAACCGGACCCCGTAGCCCAACTAAATATACCAATCTGAAATTAAACTGATTGCCGCGGATGTCACATTCTCCTCGTAGAAACGCGTCCCTGAGAAGATAGTCTCATTGCGAGCCCTCCAAATAGACCAAAGGCGTGCAATGGGACCCAGCAGATCAGAACGGGTCCTCTTTCTGTTGGCCCAAAGGATATCGCAGAAGTCCTCAGTATTGGCCGCACGAGCCCAAGCAACATCGTCCCAAATCCGAGTCACCGACAAACAATGAAAGAAAAGGTGGTCGGCCGATTCATCCGACACCCCACAGAGCTGGCATTGGACGTTGGGGGTGTGAAGGAAAGAGGCGCAACGGTCGCGAGTCATCAGCCGCCGATGGCGAAAGACCCAAAAGAAGAAAGTGATCCGAGCGGGCAAGCGCAGCCCCCATAAGAAGGCGCAGTCACGAACCAAGGAAGCAGCCAAGGGAGGAGGAGGAGGAAGCAGAGCACAGAAGGCCTTGCGAGAGGAGAAGGGTCCGTCCCTCCAAGCCCAGTGGTCCCTCCCACTAGTAGGGGAAGCGGAAGAGGAAAGAGCCTCCAGCAGGGAGGCAAGGTCGTTGGCGCGTTGGTCCGAATGAATGCCTGAGAAAGAAGGGCACCAGCCGTCGTTGATCCAGTAGTCGGCAACAGAGGCCAACCGATTAGCCGCCAGGGCGAAAAGCCGCGGGAAGCGAATCTGGAAGGCGCCACCCCCCGACCAGTCGTCCTGCCAGAACTTGAAGACGGAACCCGACCCCAGCACCGGAGTGAACAAAGAGCAGTTCCTTTGATAAGCATCAAAGACGTACCGCCAAAAAGGAGAGGAGTGAACAGGGCAACTCCCGCGCATGAAGGTATTCCAAGCCTCGCCCAAGATCGCACGCAGCACGTTGCCAAAGAAGGAATCATCCTTGCCCCAAATCTTATGCACCCATTTCAGGAGAAGAGCCTCATTGACGCGAGCCAAGTGACGAACGCCAAGTCCGCCTAACCTCTTAGGCAGGGTCACCACATCCCAAGCAATCAAGTGAATCCCCCGGCCACTGCCGTCCGCACGCCCCCACAAAAATCTTCGCATGCATTTTTCCAATCGAACGCGAACACCCACTGGCATTTTCCGAACCGAAAGGAAGTAGATCGGAATTGCAGAGAGAACCGATTTAAGAAGAACAAGACGACCGCCCCGGGATAGCAAAGAAGCCTTCCAGCCCGCCAAACGCGACTCCATCCGTTCCAGAATAGTCCTACAGTCATTAGAGCGGTTCCGGCCAATCGAAAGAGGGACACCAAGGTAAGGGAGAGGAAGCTCCCCAATCTGAGAGCCGAGTATACGGCTGCACTCAACTTCCTCTGCCGCCGACAAGCCAAAGGGCACCATACTGCATTTATCCAGATTAGTCGTCATTCCCGAAAGCTCACAGAATATAGAGATTGTATGCGCCATCCCAGCCACCGCGTCGGAGCCCCCCTCAATGAAGCAAATTGTGTCGTCCGCGAACTGAATAATAGGCACGCATAAGCCTCCCTTCTGAAAACCCGAAGTGAGGCCAGCATCAATGACGCCGTGCACCATCCGAGACAAGACATCCGAGGCAAGAACGAAGAGCAGAGGAGCCAAAGGGCAGCCCTGACGAACCCCCCTGCGCGGCTGAAAGGACCCGCCAACCGGACGTCCGTTGATAAGAACAGAAAGAGAGACCATGGAGATACATCTGCGCATCCAAGAAATCCAAACATTCGGGAATCCCCGCCGATGTAGAGCAGACCATAGGAAGCGCCAATCAATCGAATCGTAAGCTTTAACAAAGTCGATCTTCCATAAAGTTCCTTTCTTTTTCTCCCTCTTCCAATCAGCCACAATTTCCGACGCCACAAGGATACAATCCGCAATATGTCTACCTTTAATAAACGCACCTTGGACCGGCGAGATGAGGCCGTCTAAGATCTGCGATAAACGGTTGGCCAAGGTTTTAGCCACAATGAGATAAATAGCGTTGGAGACGGCAATAGGACGAAAGTCGTCGAAGCGAAGTGCGGGGGATTTCTTAGGAATAAGCACGATGTGAGCCATGTTGATACGATCAAATCCATGGTTGCCTGAACAGAACTCGGAGACCACCGCGATTACGTCCCCCGAGACCACATCCCAGAAATCCCTGTAAAAGAAATGGGAAAACCGTCCGGACCCGGGGAGGAGTCACTATTCAGGCCCCACACAGCAGTCTTAAGTTCCGCCATGGAAATAGGTCGAGTGAGAAGAAGGAAGTCAGCATCCCAAACCCGTGGGGCCCCCTCCCCGAGCCAACGCCACCGCCGAGGAGGGAGAGCAGTAGAAGAACGTCTGAATTGGTCAGTGATGGCAATACCCATCGCACGAACATCCGAGAACACTTCATCAATGATGGAGATAGTCCGGATATAATTCATGCGCCTCCGGTAGCTAGCCGCCCGATGGAAGAAGGATACCGAAATCTGTAAGGCTTTGCAATCACATTGCCACTAAGTATGTCCTAAGACAAGAGAGAGATAGAGAAAAAAGGGCATCCATTGTATAGGTGTGTGCCCAAAAAACTTATCATTAATTCACAAAGATTTTCTTTGAGGAAAAATACGGGTGGTTTCCCAAGTTGGGACCCACCACAAGGATTACTTATATTAATTATTCACAAAGATACAAGTTCAGGGCTCTGAAAAAAGCCAAAAAAAACATACACAACCAACCTCATTGCTAACGCCTTAGCATATGCAATTACATTTTGACAATTAAAACGATCCTGACGGAATATTACCCCATTTCTTGCCACCCATAGAGCCTAGAAAACAACCACCACTCCAATTCTCTCCTCTAGACCCCGCCAATCAGACCCAATAGTCTCCTAGAAGCTTGCAACGTAATTGTCGTGTTGTCAAAGCTCACCCAAACCATCAGGAAACCCCCACAAGTAAAAAAGAGGTAATCCACATTTTCAATATCCTCTATGTATAGGTATAAATAAAACTTGCATTCAGGGAAAACCCAACAAGCCTATCCCCAGTAAGCAGCTGACCACACTTCAAAAACCAAAGAAACACCTTCACCCCTACAGGTATCTTACAATGCTATAACCTCATGCAGTCCTCCACGCATACCCTAGGATCAAATGTCATCGGACCCATCAAATATTTATACTATGTACTCATGGTTTGAAAAAACATGCCTCGAGGCGCTGAGGCGATCGAGGCGGAACGAGGCGGAGGGAACATTCCTCGAGGTGACTGCCTCGGACCCCCTGGCTGAGGCGTATGCCTCGGATGCTTAATGTGGTTGAGACGAGGCGAGGCAGTCGAGGCGGGGCAAAGCACTAGGTGATGCCTTAGGGATTTTTTCAACCATTTTTTAGAGAAAATAATTAGTCCTATTGGTATTTTCAAATATGTATAAAGGCCTAGTTTTTTAGTATATATTTATGTAAGATGAATGCTTAAATTTGACCTCTTTCATATTTATATTTACTATTAATATGTCCAATTATTTCAGTGAACTCTTACTATTACATCCTTAAACATGTTTTTTTATGTAAAAGAGGGTGACATCCCAATGCGGGATTCACCTCGAGACTTGTTTCATTGATTAAAGGTTAGAGTACATTATCGTGATAGCCAAAGGCGGTACAACGAGTTAAAATGACAAACAACATTTTCATATTGAAACTGTAGAGATAGTTTCTAATATTATTATATGTTTCTGTACCTTGTTTCTATTTCTCTTTTCTATTTAGACATCCATGTAATTTACCCTTAAGGCCTCTCCCTATATAAGAGAGCCTAGGGTTTTCCTATGAATCATAACGAAGACTCCTTTCTTCTAACATGGTATCAGAGCCGCCTTAGGGCTCTCCTCCCTTCCCCACCCGCCGTCCCTCCTCTTCGCTCTCTCTCTCGTCTAGCCGCCGCCCCCAACAGTGGCTCCCGGCGCCCCTCCGACAGCCCCTTGCCGCTGAGCCGCAACCCCCAGCGGCCTCCCCAGCCGCCCAGCGGCCCCCAGCCGCAACCCCCCGCGGCCCCAGCCGCCCAGCGGCCCACAGCCGCACCCTCCAGCGGCCCACAAGCGCACAGCGGCCCCCAGCCGTCCGTGCGGGCCCCCGAAGCCCTAGTGGCACCCTACTGCCTTCTACAGCCGCCCCAGCGGCCCTCGTAGCCCCAGCGGCACCTCCCATCTGCCGCTGTAGTGTTTCCAGTGGCCTCCAGCAGTCCATAGGCGTTGTTCTCGAGGCGATTCAAGGGCTGTAAGCTTCCTTCGAGGCGTGCCCTAGACACCTCTTCCTCCGGTTTATGGATTTGAGTGCGTAAAAGTCTACACACGTACTCAAATCCGATGCAGTTGGTGTAGACATTCATCACATTGTCTATTCTCCCTTCGTCTTCTTCGAGCAGCAGAATGTCAGAATCGAAAGTCGATTTGCCCTCCACCGGCGCATTCAAAGGTCCGGCGCCGATAGTCAAGATGGACGGGTCTAACTATGAGCTATGGGCTATGCAGTTCATGAGCCTCATGAAATCAAACGGTAAGAAACACATTCTTACCGAGGATGAGCCTGCGGAGAAGACAAGGATCTATGCCTCATGGGAGGCCGATGACGCTTACGCAAAAGTATGGTTGTCTGGTACGTTGACAATGGAGATAGCGAATGATGTCCTCCATCAGCCCACTGCTAAGGCAATGTGGGACATCCTTGCTGCTACATATTCGCAGGTGCGAAATGAGACAAAGATGTTGCAGCTTCAACATGACATCTTTACGATGAAGCAGGCCGGCAGACCTCTCCATTCTCTATACACATCCCTAAGAGGGATGTTCGAGAAGCTATACAGTACCATTCCTCTGACTGCTACTCCAGAGCAGCAGAAGACGTTCCGGAACGCCACCATGGTGGGTGTTCTACTTGCTGCCCTCGATCCTGAGTATGATGCTGCACGGTCACAGATCTTAGCAGATGCAGTTATTCCTCCAGTGGAGGATGTCTACAGGAGGCTCAGTCGTATTCCAGTTTCCTCCAGCTCTTCTACTCCACCCCCATCTGCGATGGCAGCTTCGCGTGGGAGAGGTGGACCACCTTCTTGGCGTGGTCGTGGACGTGGCCGTGGCTCTCAAGGAAGAGGCGGTCGAGTCAGTCAGATGTGCTCATACTGTCACAGAACTGGACACTCAGAGGAGACATGTTACTCAAAGCATGGGTTCCCTGCATCGGCACGGGTCGCAGAGCATTCACAGTCTCCATTACCGTCTACTGCAGATCATAGATTTGACGAACTCGTGGCCCGTCTCCGTGATATTATGCCACAGTCTTCTGGTGATTCATCTGGTGGCTCTTCAGATATTGCTGCCACAGCCTCTGCCAGTTCATCCGCTGCAGCCAGTTCCTCAGGTAGATCATCAGCCTTCATACCTTCACATGATATATCTGACTGGGTTATAGATTCCGGAGCTACACATCATCTGTGTCGAGATAGAGGTAGATTACAGGCCTACAGGGCTATTCCTCCAGGTCGCTTAGTACAGATAGCAGATGGTTCCCACTCACCCCTTGTTGGCCAGGGGGAGGTTTTCTTATCCTCCACTATGCAGCTACAGAATGTTTTACATGCCCCTGAGTTCTCACTGAATTTGTTGTCTATTAGTCAGATTACAAAGGATTTGAATTATCGAGCTATATTTGACCCGTCTTCTCTCATTTTTCAGGACATACTCACGGGCAAGGTGATTGGCTGTGGCTCTGAGCAGAACGGTTTATATCGGCTGGTCCGGGAATCCTATGCTGGCATCTCCACTCACTCCGCTGGACCAGTCTCACCTTACATTTGGCATCTTCGTTTTGGTCACCTTCCGCTCCAGAAGATGCGCCATCTTTTGCCCCAGATCTCTCCAAGTTCGTCGTTTCGGTGTGAAACATGTCAGTTAGGAAAGCATCACAGGTCGAGCTTTCTAGGTCGTCAGAGTCGAAGCAGTAGCTCCCCTTTTGAGTTGTTACATATAGATATATGGGGTCCGAGTCGTGTTCCCGATCACCAGGGGCACAGGTTCTATCTTGTGGTAGTAGATGACTTTTCTCGTGTCTCTTGGGTTTTTCTTCTGAAGAATAAGTCTGAAGCAGGAGATGTTATCAAAAATTTGATTAATGAAGTGCAGAATGTTTTCTCTTCTTCAGTCAAATATGTTCGGACTGATAATGCCCTGGAATTTTGTACACGTTCTCTTTCTCAATTTCTGTCATTAAAGGGTATTATTCATCAAACCACCTGCGCATATACATTCCAACAAAATGGTGTGGCGGAAAGAAAGCATCGCCATCTCTTGGATATCACTCGTACCTTGTTGATTCAAAGTTGTGCTCCTATTTCTTTCTGGGGGGATGCTGTCCTTACTGCATGCTATCTGGTCAATAGAATGCCGTCCTCTGTCCTTGGAGAGAAGATACCCATTTCTCTTATTTTTCCTGACAAGGAGCTATTCTCACTGCCACCACGTGTCTTTGGTGTTGTGGCGTTTGTCCATCGTCTATCTCCTGGACTTGACAAGCTCTCTCCAAGAGCAGTCAAGTGCGTCTTTGTTGGATATTCCAGAACCCATAAGGGATACCGGTGTTATGATCCTACTACCAATAGGTACTTTGTTAGTGCGGATGTCACTTTCTTCGAGTCGGTTATGTATTTTTCGCCAGCTGGGGACAGAATGGTACCATCCACCACCGCTGATGATATTTTGGTTCCACCACCACCTGCTTGTCTTTCACCTGACTCGTCTCCTGTGTCAGTTCCTATGCCAGCACCACCGCCACCACCACCTCCACCTCCACCCATTCCACGGCGAATCATATCACCATTTCCTAACCACTATACGCGTCGGTCAGGTCCCGCTCAGACAGCAGATCAGCCACTCACTAAGCCTCAGGTATGTTCAGATGATGTTACTACTGACGGGTCAGGTTCGGTGCATATGCAGGATGACTCCTTACAGGTGGACCCAGATGATGATCTGGATGTTCCGATTGCTATTCGGAAACAGAGACGACAGTGTGCATCCTATCCATTTGCTTCACAGGTTTCCTTCCACCGACTCATCGGTGATTTCCAGAAGTTTGCCACAGCTTTGTCTTCCGTGGACATACCACGGACATACCAGGAAGCCTTGAAGAGTGAATGCTGGAGACTTGCTATGGAAGAAGAAATGGGGGCCTTGCAGTCCCGTGGCACATGGTCGTTGGTCCCTGCACCTCCTGATGCATCAGTTGTCAGCTGCAAATGGGTCTTCACGGTCAAATATCATGCGGATGGCACATTGGATAGGTACAAAGCACGCTTGGTAGCCCGAGGATTTACACAGATATATGGCGTTGATTACATGGATACATTCTCTCCAGTAGCGAGACACTCGACTCTCCGTATCCTCCTATCTGTTGCAGTGGTTCGTGACTGGAGCATTTATCAGCTAGATGTCAAGAATGCATTTCTGTACGGGGACTTACAGGAGGAAGTCTACATGCAGCAGCCACCCGAGTTTACTGCTAAGGGGGAGAAGCATATGGTATGTAGACTTCACAAGGCTATATATGGCCTTAAACAAAGTCCACGAGCGTGGTTCCAGAAGCTGTCCAACCTAATTGAGCACCAGGGATTCAAGAGGTCCAATGCTGATCATTCGTTGTTTGTCCAGAAGTCCTCGGCAGGTACGGTTGTCATAATGGTCTATGTGGATGATATTCTTGTTACAGGAGACGATATTCAGGGCATAGCAAGGGCGAAGGCATTCCTAGGTCGTCAGTTTGTTACAAAGGATCTTGGAACCCTAAGATATTTTCTGGGGTTGGAATTTGCAAGGAATGCACATGGTTTGGTGATGACACAACGGAAGTACATTACAGACTTCCTGGTTGAGACTGGTATGGATGGGTGCAAACCATCAAGCATCCCCATGGACCCCAGCATGAAGTTATATGATGATGATACTGATGAAGTGGATAAGAGGAGATATAGAGAGATGGTGGGAAAACTCCTCTACATTACTATAACCCGTCCAGACATTGCATTTGCAGTTAGCCGGGTGAGTCAGTTTATGGAGCAGCCCAGACAGGTTCACATGGATGCTATACACATGATACTGAGGTATCTGAAGTATACTCCAGGATTAGGGCTACTATTCAGAAAGGGTGAAGACTTATCCATCTCAGCGTGTGCAGATGCAGATTATGCAGGATGCCCTAAGGATAGAAAATCAACCTCAGGGTTTGCAGTGTTTGTTGGAGGCTCTCTGGTTTCTTGGAAAAGCAAGAAACAAACGGTGGTGGCAAGATCCAGTGCGGAATCCGAATACAGGGCAATGGCCCAAGCCAGCACGGAAATGATGTGGGTTCGCTCCGTATTAGAAGATCTACATGTAGCTGTACCTCTACCTATGAAGCTTCAGTGTGACAATCAGGCAGCATTGTTCATTGAAAACAATCCAGCCTTCCATGAGAGGACCAAGCATATTGAAGTTGACTGCCATTACACCAGGGACCTGATCCAGAGAGGATTGATATCCACGGCTCATGTTAGCTCAGGGGATCAGACTGCCGATGTATTCACCAAGCCATTGCTCAGAGGACCTTTCCAGAGATGTTCATCCAAGCTGAGCATGATCGACATCTATGCTCCACCTTGAGGGGGAGTGTAGAGATAGTTTCTAATATTATTATATGTTTCTGTACCTTGTTTCTATTTCTCTTTTCTATTTAGACATCCATGTAATTTACCCTTAAGGCCTCTCCCTATATAAGAGAGCCTAGGGTTTTCCTATGAATCATAACGAAGACTCCTTTCTTCTAACAGAAACGTCCGGTTACTGAAGATTACGTCGTTTCTTGCTGTCCAAATGCATCACAGCACAGCAAATGGTCTGGCGCTTTCAGCATGCGAGTTGCTCCCCAACTGCTCAACGGAACTCCCAAAGTCCGCCGACACCCCCGTCGCGACCCAATCACATCCAACGTCCCTCCAAATCCGCGTCGATGAGGGGCATTTGAAGAACAAGTGGTCGGAATCCTCCACACTGCCTTTGCATCTGTCACATGATACGACTTCCAGGTGAAGTAATCTGTTCCTCCTTGCCTTATCGATCAATCGGCCTCTTCTGAGACACCACAGTAACACCTTGACTTGACACGGAATGCTAGCCGCCCACACAATTTTCAGGTCTTGGCACAGATTCACGTCCCGCTCAGCAGTTTCAGACCTCAACTCCTTATACAGCTTCTTCACCGACAATCCAGCTCCATCCCACCTAAAGCGATCTCGATCCTGTGTGAAGGGGTATGGCGGCGGAACCTCCCCCACCAACCTGATGAACTCCACCATACACCATTAAACATATAAGAAACTGCGTGTGAATTGAATATCCATATAAGAAAAAAAATTGGGACGGGGGCGTTGCCTCCTGCAACCCCCGCAAGGGGGGGCCAACCTGGGCCCCCCCTAACCACTCAGGCTCGCCGACCAGGCAGCGAGACCCCTATACTGGTAGGGTATGGTGGCAGAAGGGACATCAGACCGTTCATCTGGGTTCAGTAGAACATACGATTAGGATTCAAATTATGTGATTCATATCAACAACTTCGATATCTATAATGACAAGTATAGCTAATCCCTTTTTAATAAATATTTTAGTGATAGGTATAGCTAATGATTTCATTTAGACTGGGTAGAAATTTAGTAGAAAGGTTTATGGCATTGACATATCCTTTTTTCATGTTCTTATCTTCATAATATCATTATATATTACATTGGTATATATTATAAGTTTGTCATATTAGATTATTTCACCAATAAATATATTTATTATACATTTTTGTAATTGTTTTCCTATATAAACTGAGGCTTACGCCTCGACCGCCTCGAGGCTACACCTCGCCTCGCTTCCAAGGAAAACACCTTGTTCCACCTTTCATTTTTTCAAACTTTGGTCGTACTAACAAAGAACCTACCATCAGACCAGCACCAATAATCGTGCCCACGTGAGGGACCCTCCAAACTCTACAACAACTTCAAAAGATCACCCATTAGTTGGTCCAACAGGTCAGACTGAAAGGATGGTAAGAAAGACATACTGTAACATCCGGATTCCGCGTAAGGGCGAACTCGACCCGATTAGGGTCCGATTAACCCAATAAAGTTATCTGACAATATTAGATAACCTAAATCGATCAATAGATGGTGAATCAAAAGTTGTTCGGGTGAAATCGACCAAAAATCGGTCGCTTCGTAATTCGTGCCGTGAAAAAGCTGCAACGCTAATTCGGAAACCGCGAAACGAACCGAGACCGTTATTAGATCCGATTCGACGATAGAAGACTAACGGAATCGACCGTTCGTCAATCGGACGTCGTTTGATATTTTTAAATCACAAAATTTAATCTTAAACAAAAACCGTATCCGAAAATTTCGGGTATTCAAAACTCGACCGGAAGTATATCAATATTATACTCATATTGATCGTCGTTCAGAGACGATCAAATCAAGATATTGCGCGTCAAAATCGGAGGCCAGAGGTGCGCGTACGATCGATTCTTAAGTTAAAGAGATCTTGAATTTAAATAAATATATATATAATATAATTCTGCTACAGTATACAGTCTGAAAAAAAATCAGCCGTGACTTTTAACCCTCCTTTCTCAGCCCATTTGGCTCTTTAATTACATAACACTTGGCTTGTGTCCCCATTACATTTGGCACATTCTAAGCTCTCTTTCCCCTTATAAATATAACCACAAGACTCCTTTTGTCCTCAATATTTCTCCCATTTCCAGCCGTGTCCCCTTGTTTCTTTTCCATTCTCTCTCAAGTTCCAACAAGAGAAGAAACCACAGCCTCTCTCTTGCTGAAGCCTCCAAATCTGTTGCATGGCTTCTATTTCTTCAATTTGATGATCTAAACTGAGGTACAATCCCTTCTCTTTGTCTCCATCCCTTTTCCCCCAAATTTTCTATTCATTTTCCAGCCAAAGGAGGGCTCATTTCCCTATTTTATCTGCTGTCCAACAGCTGTCCAAGCACAAGCATCAGGGTTTTTCTTCAATTTTTGATCTAAAGGTACAATCCTTATCCTCTTTTGCTGCCATGCATGTACATTATACTTGATTATTTGTACAATTTTCTTTTTCCCCTCCTCTTTGTTGTTGAGCATGTTCCTTAAATTAAATTGAAAGTGGATTCACCTTCGAGCATCGGACTTTGTTAATTACCATATCTTGGTTGTAGTGGTTTGATTTGAAGAAGGGATATAGTACAGCCTCTTAATATCATGAAGTATACGTTGTTTGGAGAACTGAAATTTCTTATGAAGTATCACACATGTTGAAATATCTTCGTCTCTTGTTTAATCTAAGAGAATAGAAGTAAGAAATTCTTTCTGTATCTTCTGCAGATTTTATGTACTGCATTGTTGAATCTTATAAAATTTTGACGGATGTACCTTCGTTATTACCTCTTCCCCAAGATACAGGAGAAACTGGCAGACTGTCTGTTTTGCTTTTACCATGTTGTTGCCCTATGCCTAATCAATGTAGGAAACAGAATGAGCAGGATTGAGAGGAAACCTGTAGTATACCCTCTCCGAAATATTTTTCTTGGGATTTATTTTTTTTATTGAACTGAATACCTTACCTGCTCTACAGGGATCTCTATTATAGAAGTTATAAATTGAATCTGTATTGCTTAAATGGCTACATCATGAGCAATAAACAAGTGAGGTTAATATTGGTGTAAAAAAAATTTTTATGAAATCATATGGTAGAATGCACAAATAAATCCGTCCATTTAAAACATCTTTTTGTATTAGTATATCAACCTCACAAGTTACAGTGAATTTAGATAGTTGCAGTGAATTTTAAAAAAAAAACTTTTTGGTTAAAAAAATTATTAAGTTATAACTCACATCTACACCAATTACCCAATAAAGACACGCAGTTTTGTATCCATCAAGAGAGCTTACAAAAGCATCTATACTTTCTCCTTTCATGTTTAACAAACACTAGACATCAACTGTGTGGTTTCCAATCATTTTTTTTACCGGACAAATTGGAGAAAGTGCACGAACTTCAGTAGCTCCATTTACACTTGAAACCTCTGATGATTCCATTTAGTGAGATTCGCATTATTTTGAACTTAGATCTAGATCCATCAAATGACTTCTAATATCATGTTTTAAAATAAACAAATATGTGTATAATGACTAAAAATCTACGTAATCAATCCCTTTAGGTTTGGATCGCTAAGAATGTCAACAAAAGACCTAGATCTGTTTAGCCAACCCCTGAAAAGATTAAGAAAGAAATGCATAGTCAAGCAAATGAGGATGTTGGAAATCAGTGATGTTTAATAATGACTAGTGCCGGTCAGGCTACCCCTTACACTTGACCGTGCGAGGGCGCGGTGACCCTCAACTGGGCGGAGGAAAGGAAGTCCAGTTAGGGCAGCGGCCGCTTAATGCGCGGGTCTAGGATCCCAGTCTTTTACACGGTTTTTACGCGAGCTCGCAGTGTTTTACGCCTCGTTGGGATCCAGACTTTAGACCAGTTCCGCTGACCCTGTCTTTTAGGATACCCAGGCGGGGGTTCCTTGGTTTTCAGTTTTTCGTACGAGCTCGTTCGCCCGTACTAGTCGGGCAGGTTTCTAGAGCGACTTTTCTAGAGAGTCTCTCTCACCCGTCTCAGTGGCGTAGTTTGGGAGTAGACCTATCCCTCTATTGGACCGCGCTTCCAATTAGAGGGCGAGACGGAAGAGCCATTTGTAGGCTTCTTCACCGCTTGAGTTTACTTCGCCAACAAACTTGGCGATTCTATATCTAGATCATCCATATCTACATCTACATCATCTGAAGTTATATCTGAAATATTGAAGTTAAGAATTGGAGAAGTTACGATCAAAAGTTGAGATTAGTAGGAAATGACTATTGTCTCTATCTAAGAATTTAAATAAAATTAAGAGATCTTTCCAATCTTAACTTTTTCATTATCACTCACCAACATGATCTCTGAAGAAAATGGCATATGTGCTTACACTCATACACTCATAAATACTCAACTACTATATAAAAATGTCACATATGGGAAATGTTGGGTTATGGGACAAACATTTGAGATGCTTACAAGTAGTCTGAAAAATCTTTTTACTTACGCAAGTAGATGTAGACTTTACTTTCCACCTTTCTACTTGCTTGCTTTTGCACATATTAAATGTCTAGTTATTTTTATAAGTTTTTGGGAGGTACCAGCAATGGCTGACGTCTCTTCTTTCCTAACGTGTTTGGCAGGCAAACATCCTGCAGTTTAGTAGCAGCTCAGTAGCTATACATGCTTCCTGGAGACAGAGTATACACTAGACGGTATGAATTACTTTGTCTCAGTTTTTGTTCAGATAATGATGTAAATGCTATCTCTTTTGTATCACATTTTGGGATATATGTTGTAAAATGGAAGATCCTTGTACATGTTGTAAAACTGATATGAATATTAATGAAAAGAATTTTGGTGCCATTTGTCTCTTTTACTTTGTGGTTGTGTGATGGAAATGAATGTCATAATTGCGCGAAAAATTTTCCCTGCTTTTCTACAACTTCATGCGATCTCATGTGAATAATAGTGCGAGTGTGTGATTAACAGGTACACGGATCCTGAGGGGTTCACAGTTTGGTATCAGAGCAGTGGTACCCCGATACGCACATTCGTAGTATTTCGATTCCGATCGCATTAAGTTCTCGAATAGCGACAGTCTTCCGACTTGTCGTAAGTTCGAGAAGGGAAATATGACATTCATATCCAATAACCACATATGTCACCAAGTTCATTTATTTTCATCTTATATTCTAAGAAGAGAAAAGCAATTATGATAAATATCTGTCTAGGGCATCCTTATGACTAATTATGGTTCTCATGCAGAGCCATGGCATCTCGACCAGGTCAGGATACTTCTAATCAGCTGGCACGCATACTGAGCGCACTTACTGATCTTCAGCAGCAGCAGGCTGCTATGAGAGGCCAGCAGGAGCAGATATTGGCCCAGCAGACCGAGATTGCTGACAGGCAGATGGACATAGAGATGAGATTTGAGGACCTGTCAGATTTCACGTACCATCCATCTCAGGATGGAATACGGCAGGATCAGCACCAGTCCGTTGAGGTGGAGCAGCCTCATCCTGACGATACACTAGAGGACATTCCAGAGCATGGAGCTGAGGAGAATGCAGACTTAGACAGGGAGCAGGACCCTATTGACTTTGCTGGCGAGGATGCACACGAGTATTCAGCCATTCACAGGCACCAGTCGGTCTTCACTTCTTATCAGCGGGCCAACATACCCATGTTCGAGGCCACAGGTCCACCAGATGATGCTGAGCAGTGGCTGAAGAGAGTGATGAAGGTACTCAGGGCGATTCATGCGCCACGAAACACGTGGCTATCTTTCATAGAATATTCACTGACAGACTTCGCCGAGCGATGGTGGGAGGTCGTAGTGTCCGAGTTAGGCCGAGAGCCTACTTGGAACGATTTCGAGACTAGGTTCAGAGCCCACTTCTTTTCTGCGAAGTGGAAGGAGTCCCAGCACCGATTATTTGCAGAGTTTCGTCAGGGACAGATGATAGCCAGGGATTACTTTATCAGATACAAAGAGCTGTCAGGACATACACGAGCGGCATGCGCATTTCCAGAGGAGAATCTGGAAAAGTTCATTGGCGGCATGCGCGAGGAGGTGCAGGAGAAGCTGGCAGGACTACACATCACTTCTATCTCCGAGGCTACCGATGCTGCGGAGAAGTTCGAGGACATCAGGGGGAGACGTTTCGGGAGCTCGTCTGGAGCAGCGCCTAGACCGGGGCGATCTTGTGGACCGATACGTCGACCGTTTTAGCAGCAGAGGTCAGACAGACGGTTCCGACCTACAGGTTCGTCCTTCACAGGCAGTGCTCGCTCTTCTCCATCGACTACTCTAGGAGGAGCACTCGCCGGACATGGCACAGAGTCCGCTCGACCATCTGGGTCGCAGCGAGTAGACCGACCACCAGCCGGACCAGCTCGGAGTACAGGCACAGCTACTCCATCTACCAGACCAGTCCGGTGTTACCGATGTCACGAGTGGGGACACTATCGCTCACAGTGCCCACAGGTTTCTGGTGAGCCTCAGCCACAGCCTTCACAGTCACAGCCTCAGGCACAGCGCTCAGGGAGTTTCCGTGGCAGGAACTCCAACTTTAGGCGACCACAGCAGAGACAGACACAGAGTGTGGCAGGTTCCAGTGCTGCACCAATCAGGTAGGGACAGTTACATGCCGTTACAGAGGAGCAGGCACGTTCAACCGCTACCGTAGTGAAAGGTATGGTCTCAATCTTGGGCCAACCTTTCCATGTTTTATTCGATTCCGGCGCGACACACTCTTTCCTTGCTTCGAGGTTGCTTGTTTCTTTAGATAGAGTTGCAGAGACGTTATCGTCTCCATATCACATCCGAGGGCCAGGTGGCCAGTTATTTGTCATATTCCTGATAGTCAGGCACTTGCCCGTACTGATTGGCGGTCACGAGATGATCGCAGATTGTCTACTTCTTCAGCTTGATGAGTTCGACTTGATTTTGGGTATGGACTGGTTATCCACTCATCATACACTTGTTGATTGCTTTAGGAAGACGGTTGTCTTCAAGATTCCTGATCTACCTGAGTTCACTTTTGAGGGTACTTTGAATGACTCCACCATGGAGTATATTTCAATATTGCGAGCCCAGCGACTTGTTGACCAGGGTTGCGATTCATATCTTGCTTTTGTTCGGGAGGTGTCTGATCAGGAGCCGATGATACAGGATATCCGAGTAGTATCTGAATATCCAGACGTATTTCCTGATGAGCTACCAGGGCTTCCTCCTGAGAGAGAGATCGAGTTCGAGATCACCTTGCTACCAGATACACAGCCGATCTCTATGACACCTTATCGCATGGCACCGGCCGAATTGAGGGAGCTGAAGGTGCAGTTGCAGGAGTTACTTGATTTGGGATTCGTGAGGCCGAGCACTTCACCTTGGGGTGCTTCGGTTCTATTTGTCAAGAAGAAGGATGGATCCATGAGACTGTGCATCGATTATCGGCAGCTGAACAAGAGAACGGTGAAGAACTGTTATCCTTTGCCACGTATCGATGATTTGTTTGACCAGCTCCAGGGATCTTCGATTTTCTCGAAGATCGACCTTCGCTCAGGCTACCATCAGCTGAGGATTCGCGAGTCGGATATTCCGAAGACAGCCTTCAGGACTCGCTATGGACACTACGAGTTTGTGGTGATGCCGTTTGGGCTCACCAATGCACCTGCGGCTTTCATGGATATGATGAACCGTATCTTCCGTCCATACTTGGACAAGTTTGTAGTGGTGTTCATCGATGATGTGCTCATCTATTCACGGAATGAATGGGATCATGCGAATGATCTACGGATTGTTTTGGACACATTGCGAGAGCACAAGCTATATGCCATGTTGAGCAAGTGTGAGTTCTGGTTATCCCAGGTCTCATTTCTCGGGCATATCATTTCTGAAGCAGGCATTGCAGTTGATCCTGCGAAGATAGATGCAGTTATGTCTTGGGAGCAGCCCAAGATAGTTACTCAGATTCGGAGCTTCCTCGGATTAGCGGGCTATTACAGACGCTTTGTCAGCGGATTTTCACGTATTGTTCGCCCTCTGACACGACTGACGCAGAAGGGAGTCCCATTTATTTGGGACGATTCATGCGAACAGGCCTTCCAGACACTGAAGGAGAGGTTGACTACAACGCCTATTCTTGCTCTTCCTTCAGGCACTTAGGACTATGCAGTCTACACAGATGCATCTGGAGAAGGTCTAGGAGCAGTGTTGATGCAGAGAGGACAGGTAATTGCTTACGCATCACGGCAGTTGAGACCGCACGAGCGGAACTACCCCACACATGACTTGGAGTTGGCGGCAGTTGTCTTCGCCTTGAAGATCTGGCGACACTACCTATATGGGGTGAATTTCGAGATCTTTACAGACCACAAGAGTCTGAAGTACATCTTTGATCAAAAGGAGCTGAACATGAGGCAGCGCAGATGGCTCGAGCTACTGAAGGATTATGATTGCACGATCTCTTACCATCCCGGTAAGGGAAACGTGGTGGCTGATGCACTCAGCAGGAGAGCGCATAATGATGATATGGCGAACTGGCTATATACATGGGATACGCTTGCCGCTTTGAGCGATTGGCATCCTCAAGAGAGCGCATCCATTTCTACCGCCGTGCCTCCACGATACAGTAGTCTTTGGGATCGTATTGTAGAGGGCCAGAAGACCGATCCTTGGATCCGAGATAGATACATGCGCGCCGTCAAGGACGAAGTTGATGATTTTGTCGTGGCAGAGTCTATTTTATGGAAGGCAGGACGGGTCGTTGTACTCAATGACGAGCAGCTTCGCAGAGACATTCTCGATGAGGCACACAGTTCACGGTTATCTATCCATCCAGGCAGTACGAAGATGTACCGTGATCTGCGTCGACATTTTGGTGAGATGGAATGAAGTGCGATGTGGCGCTACATGTTAGCAGATGCATGACCTGTCAGATGGTCAAGGCTGAGCACAGGAGAGCACCAGGATTACTGCAGTCTCTTCCCATTCCCGAATGGAAGTGGGAGAGCATTTCTATGGATTTTGTCACAGGTCTGCCGAAGACGCCAGGAGGCCATGGTTCCATTTGGGTCGTTGTTGATAGGTTGACCAAGTCAGCCCATTTCATACCTGTCAACACGACTTACACTCCGTCCAGGTTGGCCAAGCTCTATGTGCAGAACATCATCAGACTGCATGGTATACCACGAGAGGTGGTGTCTGACAAGGATTCGAGATTTACATCTCATTATTGGCATCAGTTCATGTCAGCACTACAGACAGAGCTGAAGATGAGTTCTGCATATCATCCACAGACTGACGGTCAGAGTGAGCGCACCATTCAGACACTAGAGGATTTGCTTCGTGCTTGCACTTTGGAGTGGAAAGGGTCCTGGAAGGACCATTTGCCTTTGGTGGAATTCACGTACAACAACAGCTATCACTCCAGTATTGGCATGGCACCATTCGAAGCCCTATACAGGCGGAGATGCCTCACACCTCTCAGTTGGCGTGAGGTAGGTGATCATGCTCTCTATTCCGTAGATCTCCTGGAGGAGACCGTGAGAACTGTTGATTTTGTGAGACGGAAGCTTCTGACGGCACAGAGCCGCCAGAAGAGTTATGCAGACCGTCGGAGAAGAGATTTGGAAATTCAAGTATCCAATCTTCTCTCTTTCTTTTATTACAAATTTAACATAATCTCACATATTAATAAAACTCCTGTAAATACAGGTCGGAGATTGGGTATTTTTGCGAGTATCTCCCATGAAGGGAGTGCAGAGATTCGTTGTTCGTGGCAAGTTGGCGCCACGATATGTTGGACCGTTCGAGATTCTTGCAAGAGTGGGGAAAGTAGCATATCGAGTAGCCCTTCCTCCACATCTTTCAGCTATCCATGATGTCTTCCACGTATACAACCTGAGGAAGTATGTGCACGACCCTCGCCACATTATCAGTTACGAGAATCTCGATGTAGAGCCGGATCTAACTTATGAGGAGGAGCCAGTTCAGATACTTGACCGTGCTGTGAAGAAGCTTCGCAGCAAAGAGATTTCATTGGTCAAGGTTTTGTGGCACCGACACGGCGTCAAAGAGGCGACGTGAGAGACCGAAGATGACATGCGGGCACAATCTCCGCAGCTTTTCTGAGGTAATAACCGAAGCAAGCTTTTATAATAAAATATTTGTTCAAATATAACTTGTTTTCTCTTTGAGGTTTTTATGGGTTCAAAACCCTTTAAGGTTTTTATGGCCATATGAAATCCAAACAAGACACCTAATAGCCTTAATTCGAGTCTCGAGGACGAGACTCCCTATGAGGTTTTATAATTGTAACATCCGGATTCCGCGTAAGGGCGAACTCGACTCGATTAGGGTCCGATTAACCCAATAAAATTATCTGACAATATTAGATAACCTAAATCGATCAATAGATGGTGAATCAAAAGTTGTTCGGGTGAAATCGACCAAAAATCGGTCGCTTCGTAATTCGTGCCGTGAAAAATCTGCAACGCTAATTCGGAAACCGCGATACGAACCGAGACTGTCATTATATCCGATTCGACCGATAGAAGACTAACAGAATCGACCGTTCGTCAATCGGACGTCCTTTGATATTTTTAAATCACAAAATTTAATCTTAAACAAAAACCGTATCCGAAAATTTCGGGTATTCAAAACTCGACCGGAAGTATATCAATATTATACTCATATTGATCGTCGTTCAGAGACGATCAAATCAAGATATTGCGTGTCAAAATCGGAGGCCCGAGGTGCGCGTACGATCGATTCTTAAGTTAAAGAGATCTTGAATTTAAATAAATATATATATAATATAATTTCTGCTACAGTATACAGTCTGAAAAAAAATCAGCCGTGACTTTTAACCCTCCTTTCTCAGCCCATTTGGCTCTTTAATTACATAACACTTGGCTTGTGTCCCCATTACATTTGGCACATTCTAAGCTCTCTTTCCCCTTATAAATATAACCACAAGACTCCTTTTGTCCTCAAAATTTCTCCCATTTCCAGCCGTGTCCCCTTGTTTCTTTTCCATTCTCTCTCAAGTTCCAACAAGAGAAGAAACCCCAGCCTCTCTCTTGCTGAAGCCTCCAAATCTGTTGCATGGCTTCTATTTCTTCAATTTGATGATCTAAACTGAGGTACAATCCCTTCTCCTTGTCTCCATCCCTTTTCCCCCAAATTTTCTCTTCATTTCCCAGCCAAAGGAGGGCTCATTTCCCTATTTTATCTGCTGTCCAGCAGCTGTCCAAGCACAAGCATCAGGGTTTTTCTTCAATTTTTGATCTAAAGGTACAATCCTTATCCTCTTTTGCTGCCATGCATGTACATTATACTTGATTATTTGTACAATTTTCTTTTTCCCCTCCTCTTTATTGTTGAGCATGTTCCTTAAATTAAATTGAAAGTGGATTCACCTTCGAGCATCGGACTTTGTTAATTACCATATCTTGGTTGTAGTGGTTTGATTTGAAGAAGGGATATAGTACAGCCTCTTAATATCATGAAGTATACGTTGTTTGGAGAACTGAAATTTCTTATGAAGTATCACACATGTTGAAATATCTTCGTCTCTTGTTTAATCTAAGAGAATAGAAGTAAGAAATTCTTTCTGTATCTTCTGCAGATTTTATGTACTGCATTGTTGAATCTTATAAAATTTTGATGGATGTACCTTCGTTATTACCTCTTCCCCAAGATACAGGAGAAACTGGCAGACTGTCTGTTTTGCTTTTACCATGTTGTTGCCCTATGCCTAATCAATGTAGGAAACAGAATGAGCAGGATTGAGAGGAAACCCGTAGTATACCCTCTCCGAAATATTTTTCTTGGGATTTATTTTTATTATTGAACTGAATACCTTACCTGCTCTACAGGGATCTCTATTATAGAAGTTATAAATTGAATCTGTATTGCTTAAATGGCTACATCATGAGCAATAAACAAGTGAGGTTAATATTGGTGTAAAAAAAATTTATGAAATCATATGGTAGAATGCACAAATAAATCCGTCCATTTAAAACATATTTTTGTATTAGTTCATCAACCTCACAAGTTACAGTGAATTTAGATAGTTGCATTGAATTTAAAAAAAAGCTTTTTGGTTAAAAAATTTATTAAGTTATAACTCACATCTACATCAATTACCCAATAAAGACACGCAGTTTTGTATCCATCAAGAGAGCTTACAAAAGCATCTATACTTTCTCCTTTCATGTTTAACAAACACTAGACATCAACTGTGTGGTTTCCAATCATTTTTTTTACCGGACAAATTGGAGAAAGTGCACGAACTTCAGTAGCTCCATTTACACTTGAAACCTCTGATGATTCCATGTTAGTGAGATTCGCATTATTTTGAACTTAGATCTAGATCCATCAAATGACTTCTAATATCATGTTTTAAAATAAACAAATATGTGTATAATGACTAAAAATCTATGTAATCAATCCCTTTAGGTTTGGATCGCTAAGAATGTCAACAAAAGACCTAGATCTGTTTAGCCAACCCCTGAAAAGATTAAGAAAGAAATGCATAGTCAAGCAAATGAGGATGTTGGAAATCAGTGATGTTTGATAATGACTAGTGCCGGTCAGGCTACCCCTTACACCTGACCGTGCGAGGGCGCGGTGACCCTCAACTGGGCGGAGGAAAGGAAGTCCAGTTAGGGCAGCGGCCGCTTAATGCGCGGGTCTAGGATCCCAGTCTTTTACACGATTTTTACGCGAGCTCGCAGTGTTTTATGCCTTGTTGGGATCCAGACTTTAGACCAGTTCCGCTAACCCTGTCTTTTAGGATACCCAGGTGGGGGTTCCTTGGTTTTCAGTTTTTCGTACGAGCTCGTTCGCCCGTACTAGTCGGGCAGGTTTCTAGAGCGACTTTTCTAGAGAGTCTCTCTCACCCGTCTCAGTGGCGTAGTTTGGGAATAGACCTATCCCTCTATTGGACCGCGCTTCCCATTAGAGGGCGAGACGGAAGAGCCATTTGTAGGCTTCTTCACCGCTTGAGTTTACTTCGCCAACAGACTCGGCGATTCTATATCTAGATCATCCATATCTATATCTACATCATCTGAAGTTATATCTGAAATATTGAAGTTAAGAATTGGAGAAGTTACGATCAAAAGTTGAGATTAGTAGGAAATGACTATTGTCTCTATCTAAGAATTTAAATAAAATTAAGAGATCTTTCCAATCTTAACTTTTTCATTATCACTCACCAACATGATCTCTGAAGAAAATGACATATGTGCTTACACTCATACACTCATGAATACTCAACTACTATATAAAAATGTCACATATGGGAAATGTTGGGTTATGGGACAAACATTTGAGATGCTTACAAGTAGTCTGAAAAACCTTTTTACTTACGCAAGTAGATGTAGACTTTACTTTCCACCTTTCTGCTTGCTTGCTTTTGCACATATTAAATGTCTAGTTATTTTTATAAGTTTTTGGGAGGTACCAGCAATGGCTGACGCCTCTTCTTTCCTAACGTGTTTGGCAGGCAAACAGCCTGCAGTTTAGTAGCAGCTCATTAGCTATACATGCTTCCTGGAGACAGAGTATACACTAGACGGTATGAATTACTTTGTCTCAGTTTTTGTTCAGATAATGATGTAAATGCTATCTCTTTTGTATCACATTTTGGGATATATGTTGTAAAATGGAAGATCCTTGTACATGTTGTAAAACTGATATGAATATTAATGAAAAGAATTTTGGTGCCATTTGTCTCTTTTACTTTGTGGTTATGTGATGGAAATGAATGTCATAATTGCGCGAAAAATTTTCCCTGCTTATCTACAACTTCATGCGATCTCATGTGAATAATAGTGTGAGTGTGTGATTAACGGGTACACGGATCCTGAGGGGTTCACACATACCGACCCAGGTGCATACCACACTGATATCCGGGTCAACAGCCAAAGCCACTAGACAAGGAAACCTCTCGCCTAAAACACCTCCATCCGTCTAACCGTCGAGCCAAAAAAAAGCCTCTCCAATTACCTAGAATTGACCACAAGAAAGGATGCGCATCCTGCATCACCGCATAAATTCCCCTCATAAATGAGACGATACAGATCCAAGCTCCTCATGTATCATCAAAGACATGGATTACCCATAGATTGTGCGAAGCAAAGTGCATACCATGTCATAGCAGTCACCCCAAATCTGAGGGATCCTTTTACACATCAAAGCGTTGTTCAACTCCTCCAAGCTATGAACTCCAAGACCTACATCCTCCTTGGATAGAGTGATTATCCTCCACTCAACCAAGGCCAGACCCATGGAATCACTAGTAGAGGACAAAAAATGTCTCACAATGGCCTCAAGTTTCTTATGGATGCCAATAGGGGAGAAGCCTAGAATATAGGAAAAATCGAAATGACCGACAAGATCGACTTCAACATTACCAATCTACCACGTTTAGATAAGCAAGAAAAACTGAAGCCAACGAGCTTTCTCTCCATCTTTTCAATCAAAGGTAACCGATCAACCTGTCGCGGCCTCACGTCCACCAACGAGAGACCGAGATACCTCAAAGGCAGATCAGCACGAGGATCTCAACCAATTTACACATAACATAACCACCCTGTCACTCAAGCCAAAAGGCGCATTCAAATTTTCCTTTAGTAAGCCATAGTCCATAAACAGCACCAAAAAGATCCAGGATCGGAGACATACCCCTACAGCTCTCCAGGCCACCCTCTGTGAAAAGAATAGTGTCCTCTGCGTAGTAAAGAATAGACAGAGATAACTCCTCCCTGGAATAGCCACGATAAAAAAACTCCAGACACAGCACGATCAACCATCACCGACAAAGCATATACGACCAAAACAAAAAACCAAGGTTAGAAAAAACTAAAGGCGGAACGAGGCATTTCCTCGGAATCGAGGCGGAGGATAACCTCGAGGTGGTCGAGGCGTAAGCCTCAATTTATAGAGAAAACTATGCATAAAACTATAATTATATATATGTCAATGTAATTATATGTTCCCTGCCCAACATATAATACTTAACACCATAAGATATGATGAAATAATAAAGATAAGATCCCTAAATATAAGATAGAACAACATTACATCCCTTTCTACACATTTTCATCCAATCAAAAAGGAATTCGTCGTCAATAAATGTTGTAAAGAATTAAATAATACATATCTATTTGAAATATTGTTGTAATTAAAAGTATGACTGGATTATAAGTCGAAGAAATTTATGTTATGCGTCTAACATATAATATATGATCGCGAGAGAAGCCGTGAATCCTATCCATTTCGAACAAATCTTTGAAATATTATTGTAATAAAAAGTACAATTAAGTATATGTCGAATTGTTGATATGCCTTAAATCCTAACCATCTGACCATTGTTGAAGAATTGCGTATGCACCCCTCCTGTCGTACCATACCCCAACTAGACGGGGGTCCATTTGTATTCGAGTATATGTGTTCCTTCTATTTTGGCATGAAAGAAATCTCAGATTTAGGCATAATTAATAGTTAGACATAATTAATAGTAAATATGAAGCAGTTTCGTGAAATAGTTAGACACAGTAATAGTAAATTATGAAGTTATAGGCACGAAAGAAACATCATATTTAGGCATTTAACTTGTATAATCATTATCTTAAACAAGTAATATATTTATAAGCTTCTCAAACACCATGTAAACCATTAAAATCATAAAAAAATACTTTAAAAAGCAAAAACGACTCGAAAAACGCCTCGACCGCCTCGAGGTGGAACGCCTCGAGGATACGCCTCAGTCACCTGAGGCGCACGCCTCACTGGACAGGGCCGAGGCGCACGCCTCGAGGTAAAAAGGATCGCCTCGCCTCGAGGCGTACGCTCTCGACCGCCTCGAGGCACATTTTTTAAATTCCATGCAAACAACAATGTATCCAACGGGCGTCCCTGACGTACCCACGTTGTAGTTGAATGAAGACACTTCTAAGATGACCATTGGCCAAGACCGCGCAAGATGCATCCTAATATAACTCTACATCCAAGCAATCCAGGTATTAGGAAAACTCCTCCTATGTATCGAGGCCCACAGGAAGCACCAACCAACATAATCATAACCCCTCAAAAATTCGACCTTCCATAACACTCCTCTAGTCGTATGTTTCTTCCAATCAGCTGCAATCTCAGAAGCCATGATCACATATCCGTCCATCTATCTCCATGGTAAAAAAGCACCATGCGACAAGATAACACCACGCAGCACCCCACACAATCGATTCGTCGCAACTTGGCCACAATCAGATAAACCGCATCGGATATAGCTACGGGACGAAGTCATCCACTCTTAAGGCAACGTCTGTCTTGGGTAACAAGAATAAGAAAGAGCGGTTAAAACGATCAAATCCCAAATTTCTGGAAGCAAACTTAGAAACCATGGATAACACCTCAAATATTCATGTTCCAAACTTCCTGAAGAGGACAATTCAAAAATCCGTGTAGCCTAGGACACCCATGACCCATCAGAGTTAAGAGCAAACACAGCCTTCCTAACCTCCTGCAAAGCAAAGTCCTTGGTCAGTCCGTCAACATCGGTATCAAAAGTTCGGGACTCCCAAGCCAAGCCACCTACACGACTAGCATCCCTGAAGTACACGATCACCACAACGCCACTACATCCTCATCCAGAAAAGTCTCATTGCCAACCTCAATTATATGCATCAGGTTCCGTCACCGATGACTACTAGCCACCGCATGAAAAAACCTAATATTGGCATCCCTCTCCTTTCACCGCTTTTGACACGATCCCTACCTCCACTCAACCTCGTGTTTTTGATCCTCTTCCTCAATAATCTTATGCACCACACCTCTGTTTACCAACTCTGGCTCATCCAAGTCCCTACTATCCTCCAACAAGGTTGGCCCCACTACCTTCTCTTGCATAGTAGTCCGTCGATGTTCATGCATATGTCTAGACTCCCTCCTGAACGCGGCCAACCTTGACGGTGATGCTGCCAACTTCGAAAGCTAGTTGTCTAGTAGTTGATCCCACCACCAAAACATGTCCAAAAGGAAACTACGAGCTCTCCCTAAACCCCTCTTCTCGCAACTATGATTGTTCGAATCTGAAAAATAAAGAAAGACCCGTCATAGAGCCAGTATCCAAGCAAAGAGGCTTATGATCTGACCTCGAACAGGGTAACGAAGTAACATACTTGACTGGAACACCTCTAATGCCTCCACAAACATCAAAAAATTGATTAATACCATAATCTGGACAAAGTTACTCTGCTATGTATATTTGCTGTTTACAGCACCCAAGACCTCCATCGCAAGCTCCTCCACTACCTCAACGAACCCCGCGCCCCAGGCATATCTTCCGAATAAAGGGTGACATTGAAATTGCCATCAATTATTCAAACCATCACCAGGAATCCCGCTCGGACCTCCCTCAACTCCCCAAAACACCTTTTGAGACATGTTGGAGATGGCATAAATGGAGGAAACCACCATCCTCGTCTGATCCCTTCTGTTCTCCAGAACACCGAAACAGTGTACACCATAGTCATGACCTCAATTAGGTTGAACTCATCATTCCAAACTACCATACTCCATCCAGAACTACAATTTGCTAGCACTGCTCTGAAGCCTGAGCAACGAGGATCGGACATCAATCTCCATCCCACTGCATCCCACAACTCTATGTTTGTTTCTTGCAACACAAGTTATCCACTTGTCAATTTCCAAGCAAGGACCCAACTGCTATCCTCTTATCTGGTTGGCCCAATCCATGCACATTCCAAGTCATGTATTTCATTGGGGAACCAAGGGGACATACAATGTCGTTTATATCACCACACATTGTACAACAGCCAGTTGGTACGTTGTATTTGCTTGACTCCCTCCTACTAAGCAGTCAAGGTTATTACCTTGCTCGTTACCCTCAATACTCTTCAAACCCTCCTCCACAGTTCACGTTGCCTCTAAATATGAATTTTGTGTCTCCTTGGGATGGCCCATCCCACAATCAAGAATCATCTCATGACCTTTACCTCGGGACTCTACAACTGCCAAGTTTCCCAACCGAAAGATTCTACTCTACTCATCTTTCACGAAAAGGTAACCATAACAAGTCATGACACAGGCTTCTCCTTCGCTTTTCGCATAGCCACCACCCTCCAAAGAATGATGACACCCAAGTCACCTCTGAACTCCCCCGCTTTCACTACTCCAAGACAACAAAATGTATCCTCCTTACAAAAGGGGACGACGAGACGAGCACAAGAGTGAGCACATTCGACTGCAAAGCTGGGTGTTATCGTCTCGGATCGAGCCACCACAATAGCTCATCGTCATTTGACCCGGGAGAAAGGTCGAGTGCGTGTTGCTTTAAACATGGGTCGTTAGCGATAAAAGGTTTTGCAGCAACAAACAAAAACCCACCACTTGAGACATATGTGGACGTAAAGGAGAGCCCCTACAGCAGCTGACTCGTACCTGATAACTGGACCTCATTGATGCCTAGACCTCCCAAAAGAGAGTCAAAATACTGGTTGACTAATCGAGTGGGTATCGCAAACACAAATAAGAATCTCACGTCGAAACAACATATTGCATCCCCCTCTTTATCGCTTTAGCAAAACTCTCAAGACCAGTAGGGTTTAATGCCCTCGAGAATCGTATGCCTCCACTCAAAAGGTCGCCCAGCCGAATCGTCATTGAATAGTTCTCTGTTATTTTCGCCGAAAGATCTGCTTCGGAATCTACTAGCATCTTCGTGCACACTTTAGCATCTCTGGCCACATCCGACAGTCACACCCTAACCGAATTTTGACCCACGATCATGTACAAGCGAATGGTTTTCTTCAACACCAACCCTTTGAGTAGCAGCACCATTTCTAGATTTTCACCAACCTCCAACCATGTGAGCAAGATCACCACATTCTCGACTATGAAGGAGGTCGCTTGGAAGGAGGAATACCTAAGACTAGTGGATCCGATACCATGTAGAAAGAGAGAGTGCTTTTCTATATCATAAGTGGTACCCTAGCCCTCCTTATATAGGAAGAAAATCGGGTCAGGGATCTTAGGATTACACTAAAAAAATGACAAATAAGATAATAGATAAAGATACTCCATTAGGGGTGTACAATGAATCTCTCAACAAATGCAAATCATTTCAAAAAGTTGTAAACAATGACAAGACATGCACATTATATCAAAAGTGACGGAAAAATTAAAGATGTGCAAAAATACCTTTTTTAATTCAACTTTGGGTGGCGCAGGCTCCTTATAAAAGCTTGGCATTGGTGTTGCTTTAAATGCTAGGCTTTTCCGCAATTGTTTAATTTCAGCCTCCTGGTCTTCCTATATGATTTCAAACAATATAACAAATAAATATAATAAGATGTGCTGTAACCAGTCGGAAACAAATTTTACGAAAAAATTCAGATACTTTTGATTTTTCCTGCTGGTTAGTCTTCTCTACTTCTATGGCATGAATCTTCTCTTCTAACTTCATGAAAAACTGTAACACCACAAAAGTCCCAAATCTCAAAAGGCAAATCTCAAAACAGGCTTGACAAGTAGAGCACCAAGAAAGAATCATTTTCCTTATAGAAATTGACCTGCTTACGCTTTTCTGCACGCTCATCAAGCCTAAATGCAAAAACAGATCCAGTACTCTTTCGCAAGGCAGCTGCCCCGACCGACTCACTGCAAAAATACAGGATATCAATTTACAAAAAAAACAACAGAACTTGGGCAAACGTCCAAATATTTAGCAGCATGCTCTATTGCAATAATAAATAACAAATCCTTACAAGGCAGTAGACATAACAACTTCATAAGATTTTAATGGAACATGATCTTTCGAGGACTTTGAATTGCAATTGACCCTGGAGTACAATTCCATTCTCACGTTGGAAGATGAAACTATCGATTCAGTCCATGGAAAATTTCATTTAGAAGCTAAAGCTATAAATAATGCATCCTGTAATATCTATTAATGAATATTTCAATATTGAGTCCATAGAAAATTTCATTTAGAAGCTAAAGCTATAAAAAATGCAACCTATATAAGCTATTAATGAGAATTTCAATGTGTGGATCCCTGACGTTCAAGAACATTACTTTCACTAGTGAAAATCTTAAAAAAAGACTATAGTACTAAAAAGAGAACTCACTCTGATGTCTTCATAGGTAAACCACTAGGGCTTTCACCAATCTTCGCACCCTGAAATCACTAAAGTGAGAAGCATGTGGCTGGAAAGAAGTTAACATTGTTTTACATGAGTAGATTGTTTTATGCAGCATTAAAAGAATAGTATCTAAGAATCTTGCCATGAAAATGTAAATAGCAATGCACATCAAGTAAGAGAAATTAGGAAGAAAACCGGAGAATCGGTCGTTTGTAATTAAAAATGTTCATTTGTGCTGCATCCGTGCATAAACATGGATATTGGGATAAAAAATGATTCAGAGTATTTATGATTAATATTCGATCAAAGTGGCATGCAGATTTTGATTTCGTAGTGTAGATATATATTTCTATGTTTATGTACTTTTTCATCTATTTCTTTTCTTCTTATTTGTTTTATGTACTTTACCAATGGGTCTCTCCTCTATATAAGAGAACCTAGGGCTCAAGGAATAAACAAGTCTCTCATTTTTTCCCAACATGGTGTCGGATCAGCGGTCCTAGACCGGAGCTCTCATACCCGAAAACCTGTCCCTATCCCCACCACACTGCCCTCTCTCTCTCTCTCTCTCGTTCTCCGCCGTCGCCGCACCGTTCCATCTCTCTAGGGGTCGTCACCGCTCCTCCCAGCAGGTGCCGCCACCGCCCCTCCGTTCTCTAGGGGCCGCCACCCCTTCTCTCTCAAAGGGGTGTATCGTCGCCCCTCCTCTCTCTAGGGGTTGTCGCTGCCCCCTCTTCCTTAGGGTATCGTCCCACCCCTCCCCTCCTTCGCAATCTTCGACTCTTGATTGATAGGATTGGTTGCTTGAGTCTACACATTTATCCAAATTCCTTTATGTCGGTGTAGACAAAAGCTTGTCTAGTCTACACCCCCGTCTTCTTCAGTTCAGCCGACGTGTCAGAAAGCAAGGTAGATATCCCCACCACAGGTGCCTTCAGAGGTCCTACGCCTACAGCGAAGATGGATGGGTCGAACTACGAATTGTGGGCCATGCAGTTCATGAGCCTGATGAATTCGATGGGTAAGAAACATATCCTCACCGAGGAAGAGCCAACGGAGAAGACAAGGTTGTATGCCTCGTGGGAGGTTGATGACGCATATGCTCAGGTTTGGTTGTCTGGTACCTTGATACCAGAGATTTCTAATGATGTCTTACACCAGCCCACTGCCAAAGCTATGTGGGACATTCTTGCTACCATGTACCCACAGGCCAAGAATGAGACAAAAATTCTACAGCTTCAGCATGACATCTTCTTCACTATAAAGCAGAATGGTAGAACCCCTACATGCTCACTACACTGCCTTGCAGTGAATACTTGAGAAGCTTCACAGCTTCATGCCCCTCACGGCTACTCAAGAGCAACTGAAGACATATCGAAATGCCACGATGGTTGGTGTTTTCCTGGCCTCTTTTGACTCACAGTATGAGGCCACTCTCTCAGATTCTGGCAGATGCTACTATTCCTCATATGGAGGAGGCTTTCCGTAGATTGAGCAGGATCAATATTTCAACCCCTACTCCAGTGCCAAATTCCTCTGCCATGGCAACTTCTCGTGGAAGAGGTGGTCCATCTCAGTTCCGTGGATGGAGACCACGCGGTAGAGGTGGGTGTGGTCGTGGACCACCTTATACCTATTATCATCGATTTGGGCAAACAGAAGATACATGCTACTCTAAGCATGGTTACCCAGCATCCACCCGCGTAGCAGAGCATATTTAGCCTTATGATGCTCCACCCACATCAGAACAACGATATGATGAGCTTGTGTCTCGACTGAGAGATATCATGCCCCCAGCTAGTACTCCTCCATCTACTTCAAAGAACATTCCGGATATTGTCGCTACTGCAGGAGCTAGTACCTCAGGTAGTGCTCCTACCTTTACTTCTCATCATGGTTCAGATATCTCATAATGGATTATAGATTCTGATGCAACACATCATTTACGTGGAGATATAAATCAGCTCATAGCCTACAGGCAGGTTTCTCCATGAAAAGACAGTGGTCATAGCAGATGGGACCCATTCCCCTATCACATGACAGGGGGATATCACCTTAACGCCATCATTGCGATTGCAAAATGTGTTGCACGCACCTAATTTCTCAATAAATTTGTTGTCTATTAGTCAGATTACTAAGGTACATTGTCGAGCAATATTTGACCCATCATCTCTTGTGTTCCAGGACATTCTTACATGCAAAATGATTAGTTGTGGCCGTGAGCAGGGCAGGCTCTATCGACTGGTCTAAACACCATATGCCGGAATATCCTCCCATTCCACTGGACATGTATCTCCCTTCCTATGGCATATGTGCTTTTGTCATCTTCCAATTCAGAAACTGCGTCGAGCCCTTCCCCAGATTTCACCCCGTTCGTCATTCAATTGTGAAGCTTGTCAGTTAGGGAAGCACCATCAGTCTGTCTTCCATGGTCGTCAGAGTCCCCACTCATCATTCAATTGTGAAGCTTTCCAGTTAGGGAAGCACCATCGGTCTGTCTTCCCTGGTCGTTAGAATCGGAGCAGTAGCTCCCCTTTTCAGTTTTTCCATGTAGACGTTTGGGGTCCAAGCCGTGTTCTCGATCATCAGGGACAAATATTTTATTTAGTTGTTGTGAATGATTTTAGTCGCATGTCTTGAGTTTTTTTGTTGAAGAATAAAACGGAAGCGGGCAATGCTATTATGAATTTCATTAAAGAAGTGCAGAATATTTTTCCATCTCTATCAAAATTGTAAGAACTAATAAGGGATTTTTACCTGGCAGACCTTATAAACTTTGCCAATCACCTCCACGACCTTTGAAACAACCTAATTCCCCCCTCGACCCGTTAAACTTGTCAACTCTTACCCCATGAACCCTCCGGGTAATATGTTTTAAGCCCTTTGGGGTTCTTGGGGTAATTTACAGGGTCGATGGGGTAATTACGTTGTGCAAAAGGTCGTAGAGGCATTTTAAAATGTTTATAAGGTCTGCTGGGAAAAAATCCCAATTAATAATGCTCTTGAATTGTGTACCCATGTTCACTCTCAATTCTTCTCATCCCATGGTGTTCTTCATCAAACACCTTGTGCATACACGTCTCAGCAGAACGGTGTCATTGAAAGGAAGCACTATCATCTTCTTGATGTCATCCGTAACCTCCTTGTCTAGAGTTGTGCACCGCATTCATTTTGGAGTTATGTGGTTCTCACAGCTTGTTATCTCATTAACTATATGCCCTCATCGATGTTGGGGGAGAAGATACCTTTCTTCCTTGGTTTCCTTAACAAGCAGTTAATCTCTCCTACCCCCATGTTTTTGGACCGGTTGCGTTTGTCCATCGGTTGTCTCCAGGGATTGACAAGCTTTCCCCTAGGGATGTCAAATGTCTTTTTGTCGGGTACTCCAAGACTCAGAAGGGTTATCGTTGCTATGATATGTTACGCAGGAGATATTATGTTAGTGCAGATGTCATATTTTTTTAATCTACCATGTATTTTTCTCCTACAAGTGACAGGTTGACACCTTCAAATTCATATAATGAGATCTATATCCCATCTCCACCCATGCACCCACCACCTTCATCAACACCTCCACCGCTACCTCCTCCATCACATCCATCAGCTCCATCTCCTCCTATTGTTCCGGTTCCACTACTACCTCACCACTACAGTCGACGGCATGCTCCTGCTCGTGTTCATGGCCCGTCATTCAGCATGCCCCAGGTTTGTTCTAACAACATTACTTCTAGTGATGGGTTTGATGATGTCTCTCAACAGGGGTTATTTCAAAAGGGAGGTTATCATGCAAGTAATAGGGATGATGATGATGATCTTGATTTGCCTATTGCTATTAGGAAGCAAAAGCATTCATGTGCTTCCTATTCACTTGCTTCTCATGTCAGCTTTGAGCGTCTGACAGGTGACTTCGGGAGGTTTGTTACTGCTTTGTAGATTGTGGCTATACCACGGACTTACCGGGAGGCATTGACAGATAGCAGGTGGCCTCTTGTTATGAAAGAAGAGATGGTGGCCCTTCAGTCAAGAGATAGTTGGAGTCTGGTCCCGACCCCCACCGGGACGTCTATAGTGAGATGCAAATGGGCCTTTACAATGAAGCAAAATGAAGATGGCAACATTGATCAGTACAAAGCTCATCTAGTTGCGTGTACCTTTACCCAGACATACGAGGTGGATTATCTTGACACCTTCTCTCATGCTGCTCGTCACTCTACCCTACGGATTCTTTTATCTGTTGCAGTAGTTCGGGTCGGGATTGGCCTCTGTTTCAACTTGATGTCAAGAACGCATTTTGTATGGTGATCTTCAGAAAGAAGTCTATGCAACAATCGCTGAGGTTTGCTGTTGAGGGGGAGTGTTCACAGGTATGTAGACTTCATAAGGCAATCTATGGGCTTAAGCAGAGCCCGAGAGCTTGGTTCCAGAATTTCTCAGACTTGTTTGAAAAGCAGGGGTTCAAACGGTCAAATGCAGATCATTCTATTTTCATACAGAGAACCTCCAGAGGTATGATTGTTATTACGGTATATGTGATGATATGCTTCTTGTTAGAAAATAGGAGGCGGAAACGAAGTCAGAAATAAAGATAAAGAAATTGGAACACGGATTTTAACGTGGAACCCTACTCCCTAAGGAACGGGATGAAACCACGGGAGAAGCCCTCAATGGGGTATATGTAGCATTGCTTTTTCTCAATGGATACAGGAGGTCTGGGGCTCCTTATATAGCCTCCACAGAGCCTCCAAGTCCCACCACTGGTAGATATGGGACTAAACATATGGATGGGGTAAATGGATCCTGAAGAAATCCATTTACCCATCTCTCATACATGTGACGCATATACCAAATACTCCAACACTCCCCCTCAAGCTAGAGCATGCAATGCTCAACTTGAACAAACAGAAAGAAACTCAACTCAAAGCTACAGGATACTATGGACAATATCAACTCAACGCATACAAGGTTCAGGAAAGCGGTATGCGTATGCGTTCGGACGGGTCACTGAATAGCGATTAAGCGGTATGCGGGGGCATATGCGGGGCATATGCGGTTCTACGCGGTTTCCTAATTTTTTATTTAAAAATAAATAAATAAATAAATACAAAATTAACTACAACTGAACTAAATTTATGTATAATTGTAGTCTAACACAAGATCTAAGAAAGATGACTTTCATATAAAGGTCAAAATAACCTTTATCAATCAAATATCAATACTTCAATAGAAAAATTAGCACACATCAAGGTAGACTAATGAAAGTATTATAATCAAAAAATGCTGATGATTTGGAAGTCGGGAGGTGGAAGCCCTAATCGACGAATTGGGATTCTGGATGTGGAAGCCCTAATCAAGGTTTTGGGTTTCTAAGTGATCCGGGGTGTCGGGTGCCTTTTTCGTAGATCCAGATCCGACAACCCAATTAAGCTTTGAAAACATGAAGCGGGCGCACGGTCCGCATAAGCGCAAAGGGCGCTTAATGAGGGGCTTCATGTATGCGGCGTGCTAGGTTATCCGCTCAGGCATATGCGGCCGCATATGCAGCCGCTCAGACCGATTTCGTGAACATTGAACGCATCCAAACCCTTGTCGGAGAACTGGGTCTCTCCCATCTGGCACAGAGAATGGTACTCTACTCTGGAGTCCCTATGATAGCACATGAAAACCCTTGCCCACATGGCATAGGGAATGGTCCTCTACTCCGGAGTCCCTAAGGCTCACATGAAAACTCTGGTCGAAACAACAAGAATGATGGGGACCAAGACAAAAGATGGCATACATGTGCACATCTGAAAAGACCGCGTACATGTACGTGTCTGAAACTGGAGACTCGGAAACATCTGACGTCGAGTCTGAAATTGCGATGTAAAGTCTGGAATCTGAATGGCCTGCAATCTGGAGTCTGGAGAATCTGGAAAATCTGACAAACCGACCTGTGACTCTACACATACTCCCCCTTTCTCCCATACTGGTCGGAATGACAAACATCGACCACATTGGGAGAAGACAATAACATGGAGGTAAATAAAGCATGCATAAGTCGATCAATTTTTTTCCGACTATTTCATCTCCCCTTTTTGTAATAGCCACAATTTTTTTAAAATAAGCCGATCCATCATTTTTTCCGGCTTTTCATCATCATTTTTTTTTTCTGCGTACGATTTTTTAGGGTCTAGTGGTAGTACAGTGTGTCAACCACACAAAAGACCAGGGTTCAAATCCCACTCTTGCAGTGGTTGTGTTAGATAGTCGACGGCCAGCGTAAAAAATAGTCGAATCTTTCAACATGGATTTGAGCAAGAATCCATGTAGCCGACCCTACTTATAGTGGGAGAAAGCTTAGCACGATTTTTTATTATACGCGTCTCTTTTTTTCGAAACAAATGCCTCCCCCTTTTTTTCAAAATATATCGGCCCAAAAGGGCCCAACAAATGCCTCCTGCAGTTTTCTTTTTGTACGGCCACCACGGGCTTTTCTAAAACAAACCCTTTTTTTTACGTGCAGGCCCTCTGCTCTCAATTGTTTTTTATTAATAATGCCTGCAGGGTTTCCAATGTGGGAACCCTTTTCATATCGCCAAACGCCCCTACTTTATAATAAATGGACCGCCCCCCTTTTTTATTTGTCGAACAAAGCGCTATCGAGGGACCCCATCTCAGCGTTTGTTAGGGTTCCCCCATCCTATCTGCGCCGCATGCGTGAAGAGGGGGGTTCATCGGGGGTGCATCGTCGCTTCGGATGGTGTGGCGATGTTGTCGCCGCCGCTTCCGCGCTGGAGGCCTTAAGTTCCCCACCGCCGAGGTGTTGGAACTGGCGGGTAACGCTGCGAGGGAAGGAGGGGAGGGGGGGCGCGCAGGGCATCGCGCCGCCTTACGCGAGTTGGAGAGAAGCGCCACCCCGAGCTGGAGAAGGAGGGAGTGTCGCCCGCATCGCGTGAGGAGCAGCCTGTGGGAGCGCGTGAGGAGCCACCCTTCATATTTTTTTGTGCGCGCAAGGAGCCTGCAGCAGGGGTTCTCGACCTCTTTCTGCTGGAGCCTGCCGCCGCCTGTTGCGCGGCTTGAAGGGGCACCGCTTGGAGATCGGAATGGCGGCGTGCAACCGTTGGGAATGCTTTTCCTGGAGTTTGCGACGAGGATGGAGCTGGATGTCGTAGCCTAGTTGGATGGTTAGGCGCCAGTGCGAGACCTGGAGAATCGTGGAGCCTGCAAGGAATATGGGGCCCCACCTGGGATGAGAACAAGGATCTCAGTCCTTCTCCTTCTATATATTCGTATCTGGATGAGCCACAAGAGGATCTTCGTTCGCTTGTGGCTGGAAAAGCCTCGTCATCAAGAGATGATGCTCCCTCGTGCAGAGGTGGCTACACAATCGTGCAGCCATGAACATGCCTTGAATCTTCAATATTAGGGTTTAAAAAAACCCTATAATCTCTGAAAGAGGAACAGATCTCCAGAGCTTGAACTCGAATGCAGAATGATCTTCAAGAACTGTTGGGAAACGTGAATGAGAGATGTTCTATTCCATAGCCCTAGGCTCTCTTATATAGGAGAGTAGCCTACGGGTAAATTACATAAAGAAAATAACAAGAAAACAAAATAACAACGAGATACAGTTACTCAATATGCGCCAACACTCCCCCTCAAGATGGAGCATAGATGTCAATCATGCTCAGCTTGGAAGCACACTTCTGAAATGGACTTCGTAACAATGCCTTGGTGAATATATCTGCAGTCTGGTTCTCTGAAGTAACATGAGATGTGGCAATGAATCCTTTCTGAATCATATCACGTATGAAGTGACAATCCACCTCAATATGCTTGGTCCGCTCATGGAATGCAGGGTTGTTTGCAATAAACAAGGCAGCCTGATTATCACACTCCAAGTTCATAGGAAGTGGTACATCTAAGCATAAATCTGTCAGCACCGCTTTCACCCACATCATCTCTGTAGTATCCTGGGTCATAGCCCTATATTCGGATTCAGCACTAGATCTAGCTACCACAGTTTGTTTCTTGCTCCTCCATGAGACTAGGGCATCTCCCACATAGACAGCATACCCTGAGGTGGACTTCCTATCCTTAGGACATCCTGCATAGTCTGCATCTGCACATGCTGAGACAGAAATCCCTTTTCCTTTCTTGAATAGCAGACCTTTACCTGGAGAAGATTTGAGATATCTAAGTATCATATGTATTGCATCCATATGCACCTGGCGTGGCTGCTCCATGAACTGGCTCACACGGCTCACTGCAAATAATATATCTGGCCTAGTGATCGTGACATATAACAATTTGCCTACTAGTTCTATATATCTTCTCCTGTCAACCTCCTCTGTGTCATCATCATACAGCTTCATGCTGGGGTCCATTGGTGTCGTAGCAGGTCGACACCCTAGCATACCTGTCTCACTGAGTAGATCTGTAACATACTTCCTCTGTGACATGACTAATCCATACGGATTTCTGGCAAACTCCAGCCCCAGAAAATATCTAAGGACTCCCAGGTCCTTGGTGACAAACTCAGTCCCCAGCCTTTCCTTTGCCTGCTTAATGCCCTGGTCATCATCACCTGTAATCAAGATATCGTCAACATAGACCATGATTACAATAATACCTCTTGCCGTCTTCTGTACAAACAAGGAATGATCAGCATTGGAGCGTTTATATCCTTGCTTCTCAAAGAGATCTGACAGCTTCTGGAACCATGCTCTGGGGCTCTGCTTAAGGCCATAGATGGCCTTATGTAATCTGCAAACCTTGGAACACTCCCCCTCAACAGCAAAACCTGGTGGCTGTTGCATATAGACTTCCTCCTGCAAGTCTCCATACAGAAATGCATTCTTCACATCCAGTTGATAGAGTGGCCAGTCTCTAGTAACTGCAACTGATAACAGGATCCGCAGAGTGGAATGACGAGCCACAGGGGAGAACGTGTCAAGGTAATCTACCCCATATGTCTGTGTGAATCCCCGTGCAACTAGGCGTGCCTTGTACCTGTCAATGGAGCCATCTGCATTGTGTTTAACTGTAAACACCCATTTGCAACTCACCGGGCTGACATCTGAAGGTATATTAACCAAACTCCATGTTCCTCTAGACTGAAGTGCCGCCGTCTCTTCCTCCATTGCTAGCCGCCATCTAGAATCCTGCAAAGCCTCATGGTAGTTCCGTGGAATGTCTGTAGCTGAAAGTGCCAATGCAAACGTCCTGAAGTGTCCAGATAGCCTCTCAAAAGACACAGCTGCTGATACTGGATATTTGGCACAGCTTCTCTTCGGTTTGCGTAGAGCGATTGGAACATCCAGATCCTCTGTGTTATCACCATGCTCCTGTAATGCATCCTGCTGAGAAATGTCGTCAGATCCATTAACATTAATATTTTCATTACATACCATAGGCGAGCTAGTTGACTGGTCATGACCATGAGCTGGATTCGGCCTGCGGGTGTAATGGAATGGTAACGGGGATACTGTTGATGGCGGTGGTGGTGGCGGTGGTGGTGGTGGTGGTGATGGTGGTGACGGTGGTGATGTTGGTGGTGCCATGAATACGGTATCAGGAGATATAGGAGGTGGCTGCATGTTCCCGGATTCCGAAAAATACATAATGGATTCAAAAAATGTAACATCTGCACTGATCATATACCGTCGACGCACAGGGTCAAAACACTTGTACCCCTTTTGAGTTCTGGAGTACCCCACAAAGACGCACTTGACAGCCCTAGGAGAGAGCTTGTCAGAACCAGGCGACAACTGGTGGACAAATGCGACTGACCCAAACACACGAGGGGTAAGAATGAACAGATCCTTGTCAGGATAAATAAGTGAAAAAGGAACCTGTTCATTCAAGACAGACGAAGGCATACGATTGATAAGATAACATGCAGTAAGGTTGGCATCACCCCAATAGGAGTACGGAACATGACTTTGAATAAGAAGTGACCTTGTGACATCAAGTAGGTGACGGTGTTTTCTTTCTGCAACCCCATTTTGTTGAGACGTATGAGCGCAAGATGTTTGGTGTATAATTCCTTTAGAGGAGTAGTAGTTGGCTAGATTGTTGGTGCACAACTCTAAGGCATTGTCACTTCTCATAATTTTTACAGATGTGGAAAAAACATTCTGAATCTCATTTAGAAAGTGAATAATAATATTTCCTGCTTCAGACTTATTTTTCATTAGAAATACCCATGATGCTCTAGAAAAGTCATCCACAAATACAATATAAAACATGTGCCCCTGATGATCGGGAACACGACTCGGACCCCAGACATCGACATGAAACAACTCAAACTTGGAGTTACTACTCCGACCTTGACTGCTGGGAAAAGACGACCTGTGATGTTTTCCCAACTGACACGCCTCACACTGGATAGGTGTGTGAGAGAGACTATAGGGTAGGACTAGACGCAACTTCTGAAGCGGTAAATGACCAAAACGCAGATGCCACAGGAGAGAAGATACTTGTTCAGCGGGAGAGGCTGTGATTCCGGCAAACGGTGTCTGGTTCAGACGATAAAGGTCTCCTTGCTCATAGCCATGACCAATCACGTTGTCCGTACGGATGTCCTGAAAAATCAACGAAGATGAATCAAAAATAGCTCGACAATGGAGATCTTTCGTAATCTGACTAATCGACAACAGATTCATAGAAAAATGCGGTGCATGTAGGACATTCTTGAGCTGCATAGAAGACGTCAGTCTAATCTCCCCCTGACCCGTGATAGGAGAATGCGTGCCATTGGCAATAACTACTGTCCGTCCTGGAGGAATCTGAGTGTATCCTGTAAGTAGACTCTGGTCGCCACAAAGATGATGTGTAGCGCCCGAGTCCATGATCCATGGCAATGTATCAGATCTACTACTGTGGAGTGCAAGAGTACTACCTGAAGTACTGGTGGAGGCAGAAGCAGAAGCAGCAGCATCAGTATGACTCTCTGTAGTAGGTGCTGGACCAGATGGTGGGATAATACCCCTGAGGCGGGCAACCAGGTCATCAAAACGCTGATCCAGTGAAGCAGCAGACAGGGGCTCTATCTGCTCAGCGGCTCGTGCAGATGCAGGAAATCCATGCTTCGAGTAACATGTGTCTTCAGTATGTCCGACGCGGTGACAATATGAGCATGTTGGCCTAGTGCGGCCACCCCTTCCACGAGGGGTATGTCCACGGCCCTGATGATGAAATCTACGACCTCTGTTGGCCGCCATAGCTGAGGGATTCTGATTCGCTGCTGCTGAAGGTACTGTGATCCTGCTCAATCTGTGAAAAGCTTCCTCCATGGGAGGAATAGTCGAGTCCGCCAGAATCTGTGAACGTGCTGCCTCATACTCTGGGTCAAGTGCAGCGAGAAACACACCCACCATCGTCGCATTCCTGTATGTCTTCTGTTGTTCTGGTGTGGCAGTAAGAGGCATGAAGCTATAGAGCTTCTCGAACATACCTCTCAATGATGTATAGAGAGAATGTAAAGGACGACCATTCTGCTTTATCGTGAAGATATCATGTTGTAGTTGCAGGATTTTCGTCTCGTTCTTCGCTTGAGAATACGTTGCTGCCAGGATATCCCACATGTCTTTGGCTATAGGTTGATGTAGAATGTCATTGGCGATTTCAATGGCCAATGTACCAGATAGCCACACCTTGGCATAAGCATCATCAGCCTCCCATGAGGCATGAACTCCAGTCTTCTCTGCAGGCTCGGGCTCGGTAAGAATATGCTTCTTTTTTTTTTGACACTCAAAAGAGGGGGAAACACCAAAAGGTGCTCGCCCCAATTTATTAATGAAAGTTGAAGGCGATACTTACAGCGGGGAAATCAAAAAACATAAAGGTCGAGGTGGATGGTGCGCAATGTACCATCCGCCACCCAAGACAAAATTACATGGATAACCAGTCCCTACAGAAATTATTTGCAGCGATACATATATTTTCCTTGTAGAACCGCTGCCCAGCAAATAGCAACTTGTTTCTTCCCAACCAAATGCTCCAAATACGCGCAACAGGGATGATTCTATCCGATCGGGGGCGAGAAGAGGCAGCAACAAGGCTCTCCCAAAAGGCCAACATGGAGGAGCGGTTAATCCAATCCACGTCAGCCCAGATGTCCTGCACAGATGGGTACAAGAAGAAAAGGTGGCTGGAGGTTTCAGTGCTAAGGCCGCAGATCCCGCAGGAAGAGGAGATGTTCGGGAGAAGGGAGGCGCAACGGTCCCGCGTAAGTAGTCTTCCCCGTCTGAGAATCCAAAGGAAGACGCCAATCCTCTCCGGGATCTTTAGGTTCCAAATAAAATTGCAGTGATGGGAAAGGGAAGCATCCGCAATCAAACCTGATGGGAGAACAGAGAGATAGGCCTTCCGAGACGTGAATATCCCGTCCATCCATCCAAAATGATCACGGCCCGACACTGTTGCAAAAGTCGGCCGACTAGACCGACTAGTCGGCCCGACTATACGACTCGGAGGGTCTCCCGACTCGACTAAGAGAACTCGGGCTATAATCGGTCAGACCCGATTACTCGCCCGATTACTCGGTTTACTCGGCCGAGTAGTCGGCCGCCTTTTGCATCAAGGGTTTTCGGGCATCTAAGACCCGATAATCCGATTAAATTGAAACTTAAGTTTCAAGTTTCTGTCGGACAGAACCTTGTCATTCCCTTTTGTTCTCTCGACCCCCGCAGCCCTACCTCCCAGCCCAGGTGCGCCGCCTCGCCGCTCGCCGCCTCTCCGTGCTGCTGCCCCATCGCCGCTCGCCGCTCGCCTCTCCGCGTTGTTGCTCCAGCCTCCATCGCCACTCGCCACTGCTCCCTCGCTCGTCGCATTCAACCTCGCTCGCCGTTAGGTTAGGTTTTTTTTATTTTTCGTTTTTTTCTTTCTCTATTTTTATTATATGAATAGTTTATGCACTAGACTATATCATTTAAGTTGTATGTTGGCATGGATATAAACTTGTATGTTGACTTGCCCTAATCAATTTTTTCTTGTTTGAACTTTATGCATAATGATTTGAACACTGTATGTTAGCATTTAGGTAAACTTAGATATTCTTTTATGATTGTCATTGTCTATCTTATATGTTCAATTTGCTAAACTTGGAAATTCTTATATGATTGTCACTTGTCAATGTTGTCTTATATGTTAGCATTTAGGTAAACTTAGATATCTTATATGTTCATTTAGGTAAACTTGCTTCTTTTTTCATTCTCTTGCTATTTTTTTTCCTCTTAAAAATCTTAAAACTGCTAAATATATGTATATAAATGAGAGTATATGCTATAATAATTGATTTATATATTTAAAATAATAAAAAAATTCCAAACCGACTAATGCCCGACTAAATCCGATTACTCTCCCGACTGCCGATTAATCCTTAGTCAGTGACCCTGCCGACCGAGTACCGACTGCCGACTTCTGCAACCTTGCGGCCCGATGAAGGCGAGGGGGCGTCCGCAAGAAGAGTCAGCAAAGCCGTGAGATCAGAGAATCGTTGATCAGAGAGTGTGCCCAATATGGTAGGGCACCAGACGCCATTGTCCCAGCAAGAAGCCACCGTAGCGAGCTTATCCCCGGCCATCGCGAATAGACGAGGAAAGAGGGTCATGAGAATGCCCTTCCCGGACCAGTCGGCAGTCCAGAAGCGAAAAGATCTTCCATCGCCAAGAACCGGAGCCAGCAGAGAGCGACTATTGTTGAAAACACGCAGGATATCGCGCCAGAAATAGTGGGAGTGACCCACTGGAGGTCCGCCAAAAACGGTATCAAAAGCATGCCCAGCAATTGCGCGAATGGATTGAAGCATAAAGCTCTCCTCTCGGCCCATCATCCTCACCGCCCATTTGAGGAGCCACGCATCCCGAGTCGCCTCCAAGCTCCTAACGCCAAGACCCCCTTCACTCTTCGGCCGAGAGATCTCGTCCCAACCAACCAAGTGCAACCCCCTGCGCTCCGAACCCTTTTTGCCCCATAAGAATCGCCTCATAGCTTTCTCCAAACGGGCACGGATTCCTTTGGGCAATCCGCGAGCCGAGAAGAAATAAATGGGAATAGCCGAGATAACCGATTTGATTAACACCAGACGACCGCCCTTGGATAGAATTGACGAACGCCAACCAGCCAATCTGCCTTCAACCTTATCCATCACCCTTTGATAGTCCCGCAAGCGTGGCCGGCCAAGGAAGAGGGGCAAGCCCAGGTACTCGAGCGGGAGCGCTCCGATGGGGGCCCCCAAAATAGAGGAACATTCCCTGGCCTCAATATCCGAAAGCCCAAAAGGCACCAAGCGTGATTTATCACCATTGATACGGAGCCCTGAGATTTCACAAAAGAGTTGAATCGTGTTGGCCATCCCCAAAGCGTGAGTCCGATCCCCCTCAATAAAGCAAAGAGTGTCGTCCGCGAATTGAAGTAAAGGAATATGGAGGTTATCGAGGGAATATCCGCGAGTATATCCCGCATTAGCAACCCCCTGGATCATGCGAGGTAAAACGTCAACTGCCAGCACGAAGAGGAGGGGGGCGAGGGGGCATCCCTGACGGACCCCTCGCCGAGGCTGAAAGGAACCCCCGGACGGCCGACCATTCAGAGACAGCGAGAATGAAACGGTAGAGACACATCGTCTGACCCAAGATATCCACAGCGGAGGGAAACCCCGGGCCTTAAGAACCCCCCAAAGGAAGCGCCAGTCCAAGGAGTCGTAGGCCTTCGCAAAATCGATTTTCCATAAAATCCCCTTGGAGCCATTTCTATGCCAGCCGTCGATGATTGAGGACGCGAGGGTGTAGCAGTCTGATATCTTACGACCCTGGACGAAGGCGGCCTGAGCGGGAGAAATAAGAGAGGTGAGGAAAGGAGCAAGCCGAAGAGCCAACGCCTTAGCAATGATCAAGTAGATGCCATTGGAAATAGCAATAGGACGAAAATCTTCAATGCGAGAAGCCCCCTGAGACTTAGGAATAAGAACCATGCTGGCCCGGTTAAGCCTGTCGAATCCCCTATTTCCGGTGCAAAATTCGAGTGCCACATCCAGAACATCATTAGAGATCACGTCCCAGAAGTCCCTATAAAAGGAGATTGGGAAGCCATCGGGCCCAGGTGATGCGTCAGAGTTGAGTTCCCAAGTCGCCCTCTTAAGCTCCTCGAGCGTAAAGGGCCTAGTTAAGATGTTAGCATCATCGGTGGATAAGGAGGGGATCCCGGCGGCACGCCATCGCCAAGAAGAGGAAGGTTGGCGATCAAAGAAGTTCCTGAAGTGATCCACCAACGCGGATCCGATAGCGCGAGAGCCCTGAACATTGGCGCCCCCAATATCCATGGAGGAGATACGATTAGCGCGCCTGCGAGCACTGGCGATCCGGTGGAAGAAGGCAGTGTTAGCATCGCCGCTCTTAATCCAATTAATGCGAGAACGTTGCCTCCATTCGATGGTTCTCTTCCGGTCGTCCTCCAAAATAGTGCGAGAAGCCGAAGAACGTTCCAATAATTCCAAAGAAGAAAGCTCTCTAACGTTCTCCAAGCGATCCAACCGAAGAATGATTTCTTCCGCGCTGTGCCGAGCAAGAAGCCTGGCCTGACGGGTCGAGAATTTGAAGGCCGCAAGCGCACGTCGAAGCGACGAAAGCTTGAGATCAAAGCGTTTGGCCGCGTGCCCTGGAAAGGAGAGCTGAGACCAGATATCGCGGACCATGTCCTTGAAATTAGATTCCAGAAGCCAGCTACGCTCATATCGGAAAATTCCACGCGGACGGGAAGAGTCCTCAGCCTCCCAGATTATAGGCGAGTGATCGGAAAAGGATCGCGGCCTAGAATAGATCGAACACAGAGGGAAAGCTTCCATCCATCCGTTATTAGCAAAGAATCTGTCAAGGCGCGAACGCGAAGACGAGTTGCGCCACGTATAGGAGATATCACTTGCTACCAGGTCTTCGAGGGCCAACCCATGAACGAAATCCAAGAAATCAGAAGAGCCAGGATCCCGACCCCCTCTATCACGAGGGCGGTCGCGCGCGAGTAGAGTGACATTAAAATCCCCCCCCACAATCCACGGGGTATTGCCAAGGGTCGCAGCATCATCATTCAAGTCTTCCCATAGTGCTCGTCGCTCAATGTGGCACAAAGGCGCATAAATACATGAAAAAGCCAGGCAAGAATTGGAGTCCACGTGTCGAAGGGTCGCAGTGATTGAGTGACGACCCAAACGTTGAGAAATGAAGGAGAAAGTTGAAGAGCGCCAAGCAATAATCGCGCCGCCAGAGGCACCAATCGCGTCCAAGGAGCAAAAAGCATCAACAGAACCTGCCCCAAACGATTTCCACATCGCGTCATCGATACCCGCAAGTTTAGATTCCTGGATAAAAACCACGTCGCAATCCCATTCGCGAATGCGTGAACCCAAAGTCCTACGACGAATCGGGTCGCCCAAACCGCGCACATTCCACGATAGTATCTTCATTAATATAACAACAAAAAGGGCCCAAAAACAAACATAGAAACCAGGTCCCGTCCGCTAGGCCAGGGGGCGCCGCTGGCCGGTCCAGCGAAGTCCCGCCGCTTCAGCAATATCGGAGCGGGAAGGCGATAGGGTATCCTGACAAAGCAAGTCCAGGCGACGAGAATAGACGCGTCCAAATCTCGTCGGAGAAGCACAGCAATCATTCCACATGTTCCAGGAAGAGTCGAAGCCGGGAGGCGAAGCCGGAGGAGCAGACATAGAGGAGGCCATACCGCCGCCATAAGACCAAGAGCTTCGATTAGTGAGAAATGGTAGGGCATCGCTGCGAGAGAACATACCAGCCACGATTGAGGAGGAGGCCCCCTCCGAAACCGAGTCCATTGAGACGAAAAGAGTTGTCGCCGCGGAAGCATGCTGGAAGTCGGCTGAGAAAGTCTCGTCGAAAGGAATAGAATTAATCGGTTCGGGGCATGGTAGGTCCGACAAGCACAATAGATGTTTGTCTTCATTAATCGGATCGGATAATGCCCGGGAGTTGCAATGCTCGCTCACAAGGTCCGACCCGAAAGTCGGAATAGAGACCGTCACGGAATAGGAAGGGACCACCGGATCAGAAGAAATAGTCTGTGGCGAATCGATCTCGATTCGGCTCCCAAGAACGAGCGGATGAGACCTTCCCGCTTCCCAAGATGAGAGAAGTCCAGAAGACAAACTGCATTGATAGTCGTGAATACGCACCTCTTGGATCATGTCACTGCAATGTGCCACGTGGCCGATGGAAGATGAACCGCCGAAGATATCAACGGAGGAGACGTCGTTGCCGGATGCGGGCGGTGGCCGGGGAGAATCGTCCGGCGGGAAGAAGAATTCCAGCCTAAAAGACCATCGGCCGATGGAAAGCTTCTCGATAAGAGCCTTGCCTCTCATGGAGAGACACAAGGACGAGGAGCATTCAACCAAGATCTTCATGCATGCCCAATCAGAACCGGGCGAGAGTCCATCATCCAGCACCGAGACAACCTGACCCCAGTTGCCAATAATCTTCGAGATGCAATGTGCAGACCGGGAAAGGAAAGGGACGCCGCGTACCTCCACCACGCATCTTTGAGATGTCACCGCCGCCCCATCCGCGATTCGCGGTCGGCGCCATTTGAGCACAGAAGCATCCGCATGACGAAAGAGGAGTTCCCGTTGCTCCGGGGAAAGGCCTCTAGCACAGCACCGGAAGTCGTCGATGAAGATAAGGTCACCCAAAAAGTTGTCGCCCAGAATAGAAAGAACATCGGACCGGAGCACTTCAGGATCAATACCACGGCGTTGAAGCACGCCCACCGCCATCGAAATCGTAGACTCTCGCGCTGTTTGGGAATGCAAACAAGAAAACCTAGATCGTGAGGGTCCACCAACCTGAGGTCCTGCTGCAGGAGAAGGGTGGGGAATGTCGGTTGGCATGGGGCGATGATGAGAGTCCCGCCATGCATGAGAACGAGAAGGTCGAGAGTCTGTCATGGCGATCGGAGGAGGAGCAGCAGCAAGCTTACCCTTAGAAGCATCAAGAGTCCCAGACACAACCTGAGCAAAGGATCTGGAGTCAACGCGAGAGAAGGGCGGCCGGCCTTGATGAGATGCCCCCGCGACAGACGAAGAAGAAAGGCGGCGTGAGTCCATGCTTCCCGAAGAGCACGAAGATAAGCGGTGCCCGAGCTTCCCGCACCGAAAGCAGCGAGGAGGAGTGGAGCATGCAGACGCCAGGTGCCCACGTTCCCCACAACGAAAGCACCGTTTGCCCGGTTTCGAGTGAGAAACCGTCATCCAAGCCATGCCCGCTTCATCAACCCTGTGCGTCGCCGCGTGGCGAGAGACCTCGCGAGAGGAAGCGCGATCAGGCCGAGGGCGAGGAGAGTCCCCCCCCCCGCTTCGGGACCCAAACCCCTCGGCTTTGGAGCCTCCCGAGACGAGAGCGGCGACGTCCTATCACTTCTCGGTGGCACTCTCTCACTGTTTGGTGGCGCTCTCCCATGCCTCCCATCAACCTGAGGTCCTATCAAATTTGTCGACCTGAGGGCGACAAGAATATGCTTCTTACCCGTAGACTTCATCATACTCATGAACTGCATTGCCCACAGTTCATAGTTCGTACCATCCATCTTGACAATGGGCGCTGGACCACGAAATGCACCCATAGATGGGATATCTGCCTTGCTTTCTGACATACTGGAGATGGAAGACTGGAGTGACCGAGAGACAACAATCTTTGTCTACAATGACATAGACGGGATTAGTTGCGTGTGTAGACGTCAAGCAACTAACCCCATGTATATCAAGATCTGTGCCCTAGAGTTTTAGAACTTGGGGCACGCAGGCACGTGCAGGAAGCACGTGCGCGCGCAACCAGATGCAGGTGCAGGCGCTACTGGATGATCACTGGTGCACGATGTTTGCACAGCGCACAGGAGGGCGCGCAGTGGCTGGATGCGCGCTGGACGCTGGATCAGTGGCGCACAATGTTTGCGCAGCGCACAGGGAGGGCGCGCAGTGGCTGGATGCGCGCTAGGCGCAGGATGTGCACTAGGCGCACAGTCGCTGGAGGCGCAGCTGGACTTGCGCCACACGTTGCGCGCTAGATGCGCTGCGCGCGAGAAGCGCTATGCGCAGAGGCGCCGCAGAGGCACTGAAGGGCGCCGCAGGCGAGCGGCGAAGATCGGCGATCGGATCGGAGAAGGGAGCGGCGCCGAGAAGAGAGAGAGAGAGAGAAGAGAGGCCGGCGGGTGGGGCGGGTTAGGGTTAGGGTTTCGAGAACTCCAGTCTAGGACCGTCGCTCTGATACCATGTTGGGAAACGTGAATGAGAGATGTTCTATTCCATAGCCCTAGGCTCTCTTATATAGGAGAGTAGCCTACGGGTAAATTACATAAAGAAAATAACAAGAAAACAAAATAACAACGAGATACAGTTACTCAATATGCGCCAACAAGAACAAAATGATCGAATCTCGAATGATTAACAAACTTAACCAATCTTTAAAAAAAATTAAGTATAAAACTTCAAAATCAACTAAGAACGACACGCTCTGATACCATGTTAGAAAATAGGAAGCGGAAGCGGAATCAGAAATAAAGATAAATAAATTGGAACGCAAAGATTTTAACGTGGAACCCTACTCCCAAAGGAGCGGGATGAAACCACAGGAGAAGCCCTCAAAGGGGCATATGTAGCATTGCTTTTTCTCAATGGATACAGGAGGTCTGGGGCTCCTTATATAGCCTCCACAGAGCCTCCAAGTCCCACCACTAGTGGATGTGGGACTAAACATATGGATGGGGTAAATGGATCCTGGAGAGATCCATTTACCCATCTCCCATACATGTGACGCATATACCAAATACTCCAACACTTATTACAGAAGATGATATACAAGGAATAAAGAGTCTGAAAGAATTTCTGGGTCGTGAATTTGCTGCTAAGGAACTGGGAGGTCTCAAATAAATTCTGGGACTGGAATTTGCCAAAAATCAACAAGGGCTTGTGATGACTCAAAGGAAATATGTCACACATTTGCTGAGCGACACGAGTATGCTTGGATGTCGACATGCTACTACACCCATGGATTAAAGCATGAAGGCGTATGAAGATGATACTGATGAGGTTGACAGGAGAAGATACAGGGAAGTGGTAGGAAAGCTTCTTTATGTTACCAGTGTTAGACCCGATATTTCATTTGTTGTCAGCCGGGTGAGCCAGTTCATGGAACGACCTCGTCAAGTACATATGGATGCTATACATATTATAATGAGGTATCTTAAATCATCTCCAAGCGCGGGATTGCTTTTTAAAAGAGGAGGCACCATCACTATCTTAGCATGTGCAGAGCAGAGTATGTAGGGTGCCCAAAGGACAGAAAGTCCACCACAGGGTTTGTTATATTTGTTGGAGATTCACTTGTCTCGTGAAAAAGCAAGAAGCAAACTGTTGTTGCTAGATCTAGTGTTGAATCTGAGTATAGGGCTATGACACAAGCATGCACGAAAATGATGTGGGTTCAAGTAGTCCTTACAGATCTACATATGGAGGTTCATCTTCCCATGTCGCTGAAATGCGACAATCAAGTTGCCTTATTCATTGCCAATAATCATGCATTCCATGAGAGGACAAAGCACATTGAAGTCGATTGCCATTATATACGTGACATGATTTAGAAGGACTTCATTGCTACATCCCATGTCAGCTCAGGGGATCAAACGGCAGACATTTTCACCAAGGCCTTGCTTAGAGGATCATTTCAAAAATATTCATCCAAGCTGAGTATGATAGATATCTATGCTCCATTTTGAGGGGGAGTATAGATATATATTTCTATGTTTATGTATCCTTCATCTATTTCTTTTCCTCTTATCTGTTTTATGTAATTTGCCCATAGGTCTCTCCTCTATATAAGAGAACCTAGTGCTCAAGGAATAAACAAGCCTCTCATTTTTTCCAACACTTAGATTTACAACATCTCGACTTCTTGCATATTAATATAAAATATTCACATGAAGTCAAGATTATCATCATCATGTTGAGATATCTTCTTTCTTTTATCTCCTATTTGTATTTTCTATTCTTTCCGTATTCATTATGTAATTCACCCAACGGGCCTCTCCTCTATATAAGAGAACCCCAGGGCCTCATGAGAATGCAATTCATTATTTTCTCTCAAAATGGTATCACAGTGATGGTCCTAGACCGGAGTTCTCGTACTCCATCGTGCCTTAGACCCCACCCGCAGCCTCCTCTATGTCACCGCCGCCGCACCTCCTTGCAACCGTACTGTGCGTCGCCACCTCTCCTACGGAGGCAACCCAATGCACCTCCATGCCTCTGTGCAACTGCGGAGGGCCCCAGCGCACCGCTGCACCTTCGCACATTGCCACAGGCCTGCTGTTGCGTGATGTAGCGCCTCCCCGCACGACTCCGTACGTCGCCAACGGCCCCCGTGGTGGTTTTCTCTCCTCTCTGTCGCCAAACTGCACTCTGAAACAATATGATTTTGACTGAAAAAAGATTTCAAGCCTATAAATCTCATTTTTCGGCCCTAGCGTGGCTTGAAGAGTAACAAGGATGGTTGTATGAGTCTATACTTAAAACCAATCCTTCATACACAGTCGAGTTATATTTTTCGGCCTTCTTTTATCATGTCAGAAAACAAGGGTGGTGTGCTCCCATCGTGAAGATGGATGGGACCTACTATGAGTTGTGGCCTATGCAGTTTCTGATCCTTATGCAGTGCAACTACAAGGAGCACATTCTGACAAAGCCAGAGCTGGCGGACAAGACTGAGGACAATGCTTCATGGAAGCAAGATGACGTGTATGCGTATATTTAGCTTTCTAGGACCCTCACAACATAAATAGCCAACGATATTGTAAACCAGCCCACCGCCAGGGCGATGTGGGATATTTTGGCATCTACTTATGTCCAAGCGAAGAATGAGGCTAAGATTCTTCAACTTCAGTTTGACATATACAGGGCAAAGCAGAATGGACGTTCACCGCACGCATTCTACTCCTCGATTCATGGCATGTTCGAGAAGCTTCACAGCTACATATCGATTACGACCTCCACAGAGCAGCAAATGGCCTACAGGAACTCCACGATGGTTGGAGTTTTCTTGGTTGTGCTTGATCCAGAGTATGAGGTAGCACGAGCATAGCTCCTTACTGGGGCGACCATACCTCCCATGGAGGAGGCTTACAATCGTCTCAGCAGGCTTCTTATTCCACATGCTGTCACCACACAGCCTTCCTCAACGATGGCTGCTTCTCGCGACAGAGGATGTTCTACTCAGTTCAGAGGGCATAGTCCTCGTGGCAGAGGTAGTGGACGTCAGCGTGGTCCCAGCACCTACTGTCGTCGTCCAGGACACTCTGAGGATACATGTTATCAGAAGCATGGATACCCCTTATCTGCTCGAGTGGCAGAGCAGATTGAGTCTTCAGACACTACAGCCCCTCAGGCAGATCCATGACTTGATGACATTGTCTCTCGTATACAGGAGATCATGACTCCAGTGGTCGGCACTTCCATTACAACATCTATAGATACTGCAGATGCAGCTAGAGCATCTTTGAGCTCCTCAGGTATCGCATACGCTTTTAATGGTTGTAGCAGTGCAGATATGACAGAGTGGATCATAGACTCTGGTGTTTCTCACCATTAGTGTGGAAAAAGAGCCCAGTTCAGGTCTTACAGGTCTATACCCCCTGGTAGATGGCTCGTCATTGCAAATGAGGTTCACTTACCTATCACAGGACAGGGGGTGCATTTGACGTCATCCGTGCACCTACAGAATGTTATATATGCTCTTGATTTTCAAATGAATTTGCTTTATGTTAGTCAGATTACAAAGGATCTGCATTTTCGTGTCATTTTTAACCTCTCTTCTCTTACGCTTCAAGACATACACACGAGCAAGGTGATTAGATATGGTCGTGAGCAGCGGGAGCTCTACAGACTGGTCCATCCTCCTCATGCTGGTGCATCGACTATTCCTACCGGACCAGTCTCGTTGTACATGTGGCACCTTCGTTTTGCTCACCTTCTTCTACAGAAGTTGTGTCATGTCCTCCCGCGGATCTCCATGCGGTCTTCCCTCCAGTGTGAGGCTTGTTAGCTTGGGAAGCATCACCGTTTTACATTTCCATATCATCATAGTCGGAACAGTTCTCAGTTGTTTGAACTCCTTCACTTAGATATCAGGGGTCCGAGTCATGTCCCTGACCATCAGGGACACCATTTTTATCCGATTGTTGTTGATGATTATTCCAAACTTTCTTGGATTTTCTTGTTAAAGAACAAATCAGAGGTTGGGTCTGTTATTAAATCATTTATTGATGAGATAAAGAATATTTTTCTAATACTATCAAGTATTTGCATTATGATAATGCCTTAGAGTTTTACACTTTACAACTATCCGAGTTTCTCGGATCACTTGGCATTGCACACCATACCTAGTGTACCTATACATCTCAACAGAACGGTGTTGCCGAGCGCAAACATCGTCATTTACTCAATGTGACCAGAACCCTTCTAATTTAGAGTCGTGCTCATCACTCTTATTGGGATGATACCGTGATATGGTTCTCACTGCCTGTTGCTTAGTGAATTGTATTTCATCCTCTGTTTTAGGAGAAAATACTCCTTTTCGATTGTGTTTCCCGAGAAGGATATGTTTTCCCTTACACCTTGTGTATTTGGATCCATGTCCTTTGTTCACAATCAAGGTTGCAGAAAGCGGTAGTCAGTACTCGGTCGGCGGGGTCACCTACTAAGGATTAGTCGGCAGTCGGACGACTAGTCGGATTCAGTCGGTCATTAGTCGATTTTGAATTTTTTTAATTATTTTAAATATATAAATCATTTTTTATACATATATTTGTACATTTTATATACCATCTTAATGAAACAAAAGAAGTAATTGACTTTAAATATAAAATTAAGCATGATAGAATATGTTTGCTTTTAAAAAAAGTGAAAAACTAAAAAATAAAAAATATTGTTGTAAAAGTCGGCCGATTAGTCGGACGACTAGGCGATCGACTAGTCGGGTGGACCGACTAAAGGCCGCCTAGGCCTAGTCGAGTCGGCTACCCCTCCCCCCCCCCCCCCGACTCGACTAGTCAGACCAACTAGTCGGCCTAGTCAACCAAATTTTGCAAGCTTGTTCACAATCTTTCGCATGGTCGTGACAAGCTCTCCCCCATAGTTGTCAAGTGTGTCTTTGTTGGTTACTCTCGTACCTAGAAAGGGTATCGTTGCTTTGATCTGCTTCGACGAAAATACTTTGTCAGTATTGATGTTATATTCTTTGAGTCGGTTATGTATTTCTCTCCTACGGATGGCAGATTGGCCCCATCTGACTCTGATGAGGAGGTCGACAAGAGGAGGTATAGGGAGTTTGTTGGGAAGCTTCTTTATGTGACTATCACCAGGCCAGATATATCCTTTGCAGTGAGCAAAGTGAGTCGGTTTATGGAACAGCTTAAACATGCACATATGGACAGTGCATATGATTATGTGGTATCTGAAGGCCTCACTTAGCACTGGTCTTCTATTTAGCATAGGTACATCCCTTGCAATTACATCAGATGCAGATTATACGGGTTGTCTCACGGACAGGAAGTCTACTTCTGGCATCACAATGTTCATAAGGAGCTCCTTGATGCCATGGAAGAGCAAGAAGCAAGCGGTGGTTACCAGATCTAGTGCAAAATCAGAATACAGGACCACGACGCATGTGGGAACAGATATGATGTGAGTCAGATCTGGTCTTATTGACCTGACTGTTGAGGTGACTCTTCCCGTGCACCTCCAATGTGACAACCAAGTTGCTCGCTTCATTGCAAACAACCTAGCCTTCCATGATAGGACAAAGCACATTGAGGTGGATTGTCACTACACTCGTGACATGATACAAAAAGATCTCATCTCCACTACTCATGTCGGCTCTGGAGACCAGACAGCAGATATACTTACCGAGGCCCTAGCCAGAGGGCCTAACCAGAGAAGCTGCTCTAAGCTGAGCCTGATAAATGTCTATGCTCCAGCTTGAGGAAGAGTGTTGAGATATCTTCTATCTTTTCTCTTTTATTATTTTCTATTCTTTCCGTCTTTATTATATAATTTACCCAACGGGTCTCGCCTTTATATAAGAGAACCTTATGGCCTCATGAGAATGCAATTCATTATTTCCCCTCAAAACATCAGATAGATGACTTGAACCGGCGACAAACTGAAAAATGTCAAAAAGTACAACTCATACATCTACACATAATACTCACTGATAATTGACGAGTTTTGAGTGTGGAAGCCAACTTGCTCTGAGTAGAAGAAACCTTTCCTGCGGTAACATCGATGTGATAAGCCCCGTTAGGAAGATTATACAACGTTGGACACAGATGCAAAAGAAAGGAAAGAGAAAAACCATTAGTGCCTGTCAATGCTTGAGATCCATTTGACCGTAGACTTATGGACTCAACTTTTCTTGACTTGACATCAGCAGCGCCCTTCCCCAAACCACTAGTAAGAACCCCCTTCAATGGAAAGGTTAGGCTCTGTGAAAGATTATTCTTCTCCTTCCGGCCAATCACAGCAGATGCTTTTTTACCTATTTCACCTTTCTGAATATCGCATTTCTGCAAGATTAGAGCTGCCAATTATTATCCATACACAGTTGCCATCAACAAACACAAAGAAGAGGCATCCACGGATCAATTATTACCTTTGGATTGACATTATCAATAGGGACAACAGCGGAGGGAGTCTCTTCCTCGCATATAGAAGCATTTGTTTCTTGCGCTATGTCTGGGTCTTCTGTCACCCCTTTCTTCTGGGGAACATCAATGCCATTCTCAATGTTCTCGTTTTCTTTATTCACACATGGATGTACCATCAAAACATGCTCCACCACCAAACTTCCGTTGGCATGCTCAACTTCAACTCCATCCCCGCTCTCCATCTTCCCAATCTGCCACTCGGAGCTAACCTAGACTAGAGAGATCTGCATATTCACATCCATATATCAGCATGATTATATCAGTAACACAAAAATCCTACCTTGGGTACCAAGTCAAATCCCACTGGATTTAGTTAGTATTCTCTTTTTCTAAAAAAAAAGGAATGCACTAATCCACACGAGTAATAAAAACTATGAATCGCTCAGTTAGTTCTGGCTAATCTAAAATTCACGAACCCAGAAGAGGGATCTTGCTTTTGTATTTCCATATGGGACATAATCCTTGGTAATGCTGCTCAGCCATGTAACTTAAACGGATATGACGCAAAATATAAATACCCGAACAAACAGTTCAGAAATTTGGCAGAAAAAACATCCCCAAAATAAAAGTCCAAACCAACCGAAAGACCTCTAAGCCATCAATACAACCGCCTCTCTTTACCCACGTTTATGAAGCACTTTAAAGATTAAATTCACAATCAGAAGATGCATTTCGTTACTTCAAACGAGCATCATACGCCAAATCCAAATAAAGGCATCATACGCCTACTAAATCCTCACGTCCTCTCCTTTCCCACTTCGAGCAGATCCCACTCCACCCTAAGTCAACCGCTACAGTTTGAAATTGGTTGCGCGTCAGATCCAAGTGAATAAAAACAACGAGCTCGCTTACACCATTATCTCCTAAAATACCGTGTTGATAGGTAAGTGCTCCGATGCGAAATCCAACAACCCAACCCTTCTCAATCAAATCACATGCTCAAACAAAAAAGGCGAAATTTGGAGCCTTAAGAGTTCCTACCTGACGAAAGTTCACCTCTTCTCTATTCCTCATTCTAGTGGAACACACACAATAGAGATTCGCCAAAATAACATGCAGATCCAAACCAAAATGACGGAGAGCTCCTCTCCGTCAAACGAAACAGGCCAATCGCGTTCTAGATCGAAAAAAGGATCAGTTAGCGACGACCTTCGGAATCGTAACCGCCGCGCTATCCCCCGACCGCCGATAATCCGGAGCTCTAAGCCATGGCCGGGGACCGAGATCCGCCGGGATGGATCAAGATCTCGACGCCTACGAGGTGGATCCGAAGTCCTAACGCCGACGCCGACGCCGCCGATCGCTGCCCGAGAGACGCCGGTGGGGGCAGTGGAAGTGAGTGTGAGCACAAGGAAAGAGAGAGAGAGAGTGTGTGTGTGTGTGGACTGTCGGGGCCCGCCGGGGGTTTTCAAACGCGGGTTAGATTGGATGCAGTGACGAATATGCCCTTGGAAGTTGGGAGGGGAGATGAGGTCGAAATGGGGGTGGGTTGGAGATTTGTGTGGGAAGGGTGGGTTTGTTTTAATTTGGTTTGGAGCCAGAAGTGAGAGTGCGGGTGGTGGGGAGGTTCTTGGATGTGGTGAGGTTATCCGGGGAGCACGGGGCTTGATTTTTGCATGATTCATATATTTTATTTGCTCTCTAGAATGAGTTGGTCCGTAGTAAAGGATGTATGGGTTCCTCTATTTAAAACAGCATATATGGCTAAAATACGATCTCAATTATATCTTTAGGGTGCGTTTGGTTCGTGGGTTATCCAGGGGTGGATAACCCGGTTTTTTGTTTGTGTTTTGGTTGGTGGGTTAAGGGTTGGGAGGGTTTGTGTGATGTGATTGTATTGGAATTTGAAAAGTTGGTAGTTATTATGGTATGATTGTATTGAAATTTGAAAAAGTGGGTGGTTGTTGTGATGTGATTGTGTTGAAGTTTGGAATAGTGAGTAGAAGTTGAATATTTTATGATTTTTAGATGATATGATGGTATGATATATTTTTTTTGGTTGGAAAGAGAGTGGGCCCCACTAGTGCACTAGTGGGTTGGGAATATGGGTTTTGGGGGGTAACCCACCCAAAGTAGGGGGTAACCCCCCAACCAAACGCACCTTTAGGGTTCGCTTGGTTACTAGGTTGAGTTGGAGTAACCTCATGGTTAGGATGGTTGGGGAAGGTTGGAATGAGAAATGTGATATGTTGTCACATTAGTTTGTGATAGAGTTCCAATCCAATATTGCAGGAGGTATGTCAAGTAACATGGCAAGCAAATGAACCCTTGGAATCCAATCTTGAGTTCGAATATGTTAGATTGAATCGTGATCCAGGTTATTAAATGTTTTTCTTATATTATATCGAATTAGGAGTGAGATTATATTAACATTTATATTGACTTTTCTTTGCTCTTGGGGATTTATATATGGAAGGGTATACATATAGTTTCCCCCTTCTACCTATAAATGGAAGGGACCATCCACTAAAGGTGTATCGTACAATATTACCATTTTGGGTACTCAACATTGTACCAGAGCCCTGTAGGATTTTCATCTCAGGTCCGAAAATGTATACTTGACGAAACTTCTCGTCCTTCGCCTCTGCTTCGATATCTCACCTCCAGCCTTAGCCTCGACCTCTCACCTCCGTCGTCACCTTCGCCTTCGACCTCGCCTTTGCCTCAGCTCTCACCCAATCAAATCGTTGCTCTTTCACTCTCTGCATCACCTCCAACCAGAATCTCCCCAAATGCGAGCCATCTACGCCTCCAGCTAAGACAGCTCTAGGCAAATCTCCTCTGACCTTTGCCTCACCTCCAACCAGAATCTCTCCAAATGCGAGCCATCTACGCCTCCCGCTAAGACAGATCCAGGCAAATCTTCTTTGAATTGTCTCAGCCTCCAGCTACTTCACCTCCGTGTAGCAGCAACGATCAATGATCCCATGTCGTTATAAAAAGTTTGTGACTTTCAACCTCCCTGTAGCAACAGCAGTTGTGACACTCCAATCACCTCCATCTCGCTTTGACGTACCAACCATGACTCCATTCCAAGTCTACACCAACTATAGCAACATTGTTTTTTTATCGTAACTACAAACGGAGGTATTTCATTCCTTGTTTATCATGTAGGTGGTTGCTATGCAAATGTAACTTCAAATTGATATGTGTCTCCTAATTTCATTTCAATATTGTTGTAATTTACTTGTATGTGGTTTCAAATTCCTTGGAAAATACCTAAAATAGTTGATTCTTCAACTCAAGAAGAGGAAGTGAAGAATCCCTTCTTTGGTTCCATTACCAAATTAGATGGTGTCAACTATATGCTTTGGTCCTAATCACTATTGAATGCTATTAAAGGTCATGAGGAGCAATCATTACTGACGAGGAACCACCAGACAAAATCGACAAGTATACAATGTGGAAAAAGGATAATGCAATTGTTAAGGATAGGATTATGAATAGTTGCATACAGTGTATTGCCATGACATTGTGCGCTATAAAACATTCAAGTGTATGTAGGACAACTTGTGTCAAACGTATTCTGGAGAAAATAATTGTGCTAGAATTCTCCGGAGATATGGCTGCCCTTTGGCCCAATATTTTTCAATCCTAAACTCGGTCATAAAAGAATAAACTCTTACATGCATGCTTGCACATGTGAAACTCAAAGTTCCTTTAGATCTTAACTAATGCTCGGGCTATTTATTGAAAGATTGGATCCTCCATATGAGGCAGCTTGAGCACAAATAATTATTGTTCCTGAAATCCCATCAATAGAGGTTGTTTACAATTGTCTAAGTATATTCTATATCTTCGTAACTTCTGGTCAGCGAATTAAGGCTATTTCAGCCTTGGAAGCTTTTTCTAGCAGAGGTCGTAGTACATGGTTTCATGGCTAAGGTTGTGGTCGTGCGTCACCCATGCACAGTTCGTGTCTGCATCGATCAGGCCAATGATTGTTGTTGGGAAAAACATGGGAAGCCTCCAATGGCAAACCAAGTTTATCATGCCTGATCGGATGACACCTCATTGGACATATCTAGAGCGTAATATGATGATCTAATCCAAAGGTTGAGTTGCAACAGTCTAACCTATCAAACATAGTCCCACATATGAAACTCATGAAGTGTGCGTGTGGGTTATAAGTGATGGGGATTACTACTTGACGACTTGAGCTTAAGAATTTGGCCTGTTGTCAACAGGTCCAATCGGGTCCAAACCAAATAAGTTATCCACGACAATTTTCCTTAATAATTGTTCGAGGACCTAATCTCAGGACGTTGCAAATGGTATCACAACTAATTTCCCCTCTGATAATGGAGAAGACTACCCGTACCCGAGAGATGAAGCCATCCTTACAAAGAGATAGGAGGAAATGTAAGGACTTGGCTATTTTTAGGAAAAAAATTCAAATGAGATGAATTGATTTATCTCGGATTAAATGGATTAATTAATACATTAAATCCCATCCTTTATCAACTTTAAAAACCCAAGGGCTCTTCCCCACACGTCACCCTTATCTTGCAATTTAGAGAGAGAGTTAGAGAGAGAGAGGAAGGAAGGGATACTTTACCAGCACCGTTCGTCATTGCAGGAGAAGACGACGTCGAATCGGAGGAGGAGAGGAGCACGAATCCGTGATCGGAAGGAGTCGTGACGATTGGGACAATCAGAGTTAAGCGTTGGATTCGAGGTATATATCGTCTTTAGGATTTCGATTTCTAGGCGTATGTATCGCATTAGGTTTTTATATATGAACGATGACCAATCCCGGATTGCTACCTATGATTGTATGTATCGATTTAAGATTTTGTTTGAACAATGATTGCATCCGAAATATGATCTCTTAGAAGTGTTTGTCTACTCTAGATCTTTATGCTTATACTTTGACTCGATTTAGAATGGATCTCTTAACATGAGTATCGGATTTATAAAAAAAATACACACATAAGATAAGCCATGTAGAAGTACACATCGGATTCATACGATTATCATACATGTAATGACTTGATTTTACATCGGATATCCAAGTATATGTATTTGACCCATAGGATATCACATATACACTATAATCCTAGTTAGTATAGACTCTGAATGTGTATGTACCAAACACGTAAATTACTGTGTGATCTATCTATAACTAAAGAATCTCGAGAATATATATTCTCTGCAATATTGGTACATACTGGCAACTTCAAGGATCTTATCATCTATTATTTTTTTTAGAAATATACTAGTCACTCGTTGTGGCCAATGGATGTTACCGTGATCGATTTTTCATACAATCAAGTCAGGTATATTGAATAAATGTCCCTTAACTATATGGTGCAATTCCAATCACACGGGTAAAGTATAAAAAAATGATTACATTATACATGTTGGTTAGGAAAACTTTCTTTTTCAATAGTTATTAACGTACAAAAATTGAAAGCTAACCAATTACTATATTTAGAAAAAAATATAATACATGATATCAAAATTATAAGAGATGTTATATAATATATAATCATGTACTTAGTTTCTTAATTATGGTATTCAACTTCCTTTATAGGTTAATATTCATACCAGTAATTACATACTAAATTTTGAGATAAATAATTATTTTGAATGAATACATTAATAAGATTTGTGTCATTGTTGTAGAAAGATTAATGGACTTCGATATTCACATGACTTGGAAATGGTTAAATTTACATGCTCAAATTTTTGTTGCGTAGGACAATCTACATAATAACATGTAAACCCGGTATCCCATTGAAATTCTAAGAAAATGCATATGAATTATACGTGTATGTCATTTAACTCACGGTTTTCGTTAACCAATGAATTAGGATATGTGGTGCATTATGAGTACCTAATGGTTTTATATTAAAAGTTAAAAAAAATGTCGAGCAAATTATTGATAAAAGAATAAGTTTGATAAACTTAAATAAGATTTACGGCACAGACTCATAAAGAGTCACATGGTCGACCGCAAGGGGTCGTATTAGCCGCAAGAGGCAACGCCGCAAGGGGCGTATTGTTGCAAGGAACCATGGAGGCAAAAGCTAAGTCCTCTACAGTAGTAACTACACTGTCATGTCATGCCATGGACCGCAAGTGCCAGCGGTTGAAAACGTATAAAAAGATACGTGAATGAATGTTATGCAAGAAAATGGTTTATAAAGGAAAACCATCATGAAAATACAAAGAATGGTTTAACAAGAGAATGAACCATCACATGTTATGTTAGAATTGGTTTAAGAAAGTTAACTATCAAAGTCGTGGGGGCTAATCTGTAAAGTGGTTTATATATTTTTGTAGGTATGTAAATTGCTTGGTATTTTATGAAATACGTCCACAAGTAGAAATAAATGTTTATCATGCCTACTTACGCAATTTACCTACTTTTTATACATGTATACACATGTTTATGAAAGAAGCCAAACTAAACATGATAGGGATCTGACTTAGACATGCATGGGAATTACCTAGGCACGAAATGTTGTGCATGCATGAAAATCCAAGTATATAATTTTTTTAACGGATCAAGGACCGTTAGAATACACATGCATGAACCCCGATACATACTGGGCATTAGGCTCATCCAAATTATGTTTGTCATTTTCAGGTGAAGAACAGGGTTGATTGCATTTTTGGATCGTGCTACGGGCTCATAGAGATTTCTGACATGGTACAAATTATCTCTTGAAGATCTAGTGGATATCTGTATGCCCACATGAACTATCGAGTTGTTATCTTTTTTTGAATTCTAGACTAGTTAATTTTTCCCAGTTTAGAGTTGTAATAATGGAACTCTAGTTGGAGATATTTTATAAAATTGATATTTATCTCTGCTCATTATGTGCCATTTGTTGAAATTTTGTAACGGGTCGGTCGTGCGATCAACTATCGCCTGCTTCCGCCGATTGTCACGATCCGTTCCGTTACAAATGGTATCAGAGCCAAATTCCCTCTGATAATGGAAAGGGCTACCCGAGAAGTGGAGCCGCCCCTACAAAGAGATAGGAGGAAATGGCTACCCGGAGCATGCAACCGCCACTGTCACTGGGAATAAGTGATGGGCTATGTCGCAACGAGGACGTTGTGAATATAAGTGGGTGAGGTTGTAACACCCATACCTCCAAACATAGTCCCACATCTAAAACTCACAAAATGTGAGAGTGGGTTATAAGTGGTGGGAATTACTACTTGACAACTTAGGCTTAAGCATTTTAGGTGGTTGTTAACGGGTCCATCTGGGCTCGTACCCAATAAGTTGTCAGGGCCAGTTTTCCTCGATAATGGACCGGGGATCTAGGCCTGGGATGTTACAAATGATATCAGAGCTAGAGTTCCTCTAGACATAGGATATCCACAATTCTTAGTGATCTAAGATTTATATAGAGAGATTTAGTATCACAACTCATTGATCTTGCCAATTTTTGAATCATATGGCTCCTCGACGTGCTATTGAAGCCATTGGAGACCGTGACTCATCGACAAGCCAAGAGGCCGTTATGGGTATGCAGAGGTAGATGCTGGAGTTAATGACACTAATGACCCAGCAACAGAAAAGTCAGACGTCCAACTCGGGTGGACTGACTCTAAAGACCTTCATCCAGCACGATCCACCTACCTTCAAGGGTGAGCATGAGCCAGAAAAAGTCGAACATTGGCTAAGAGAGATGGAGCTGACTTTTGAGGCAACGAATTGTCCTGAGGATAAAAAAGTGATCTTTGGGACATTTCATCTGCGAGACAATGCAAAGGAGTGGTGGACTTCATGCAAGGGAATCCACTTTTCGGAGACTCCAGTCATTAAGTGGGATGATTTTGTTGAGCGCTTCACTGAACGTTACATCCCTGAACATGCTAAGGATGCTAAGCATCAAGAGTTTATAAATCTCCGGCAGGGAAACACGACAGTTGAAGAATATGCAGCGAAATTTCAAGAATTGGAGAAGTATGGCAAGGGTATCTGCGTCAATGAAAAGCAACGAGCTAGAAAGTTTATAGAAGGCCTGAATGCGGGACTAAGCATGAAAGTGCTGACTAGAGGTCCCACAACCTTATCTGAGGCGGTTGCAACAGCAGTGGAGATCGATGCAGCATACCGGAGGATACAGCAAGCGAATCCTCGGAAGCGCCCTCACAAGCCGAACTTCAATGACAAGAGGCGTAACACTGCACCGAATGCCAAGAAGACAAAGACCGATGATGCACCGGCAAACAGGAAGTACACATTTGAGATGTGCCCGCATTGTGATAGGAAGCATCCAGGAGAATGCTACAAGCTAACCACTACTTGCTATAAGTGCTGAGAAAAGGGTCACTTTATGAAAGACTGCAAGAAAGATGTCAAGGATCAGAAGAAGCCATTCGGGCAGAAAAAGAAAGTAGCAGGAAGAGTCTTTGCTATCACTCCTGAGGATGCAGAAGGTGCCAACACGACGGTGGAAGGTACTCTACTAATTGAAAACCATTTATGTCACGTTCTTTTTTATTCTGGTGCCACGCATTCCTATCTCGAATGCTTTTGCGAGAAAGTTAAGTTTAGAAGTTGTTGAGCTTCCTTACGCACTTACAGTTTCTTCACCAATGGGAGATATCATTGCCACGGGTATGTACTTAAAGGACGTACATGTTTTACTAAAAAAAGACACCCTCAGTGCTAATTTGGTATTATTACCCATCACAACTTATGATGTCACCTTGGGAATGGATTGGTTATGGGAGCATTACGCAGCGGTCTATTATCGAGAAAAGAAGGTGGTCCTGAGTAGACCAAATACTGAGGAGATAGTTATTCGGGGCACCTGTAAGGGTGGAAGATTGATTATCTCATCCTTGCAAGCAAGCCGATTACTAGTTGAAGGTTGCAACGCATTCCTCCTAGTATAATTAACACCGAATCATCTCATACGCGTCTTGAAGATTTAGATATGGTTAGAGAGTTTGCCGATGTCTTCCCAGATGATCTTCCTGGACTACCTCCTCATAGAGAGATTGATTTCTCAATTGATGTGATCCCAGGAACGACTCCGATTCCAAAGCTCCGTACAGAATGGCACCTGCAGAACTTGAGGAGCTAAAGAAGCAGTTACAAGAACAACTGGATAAGGGATTTTTACGTCCCACTGTTTCTCTGTGGGGAGCACCCATTCTTTTTATGAAAAAGAAAGATGGGTCTCTTAGACTCTGCATTGATTATCGAGGTCTAAACAAAGTGACCGTGAAGAATAGATACCCGTTACCTCGCATCGATGACTTATTCGATCAATTGCAGGGAGCCACAGTTTTCTCAAAAATTGATCTGCGTATGGGTTACCATCAACTCCGAATAAAAGAGGAGGATATACCAAAAATAGCTTTCAGGACCAGGTATGGTCATTATGAATTATTGGTCATGCCATTTGGTCTTACTAACGCTCCTGCAGCTTTTATGAAGCTAATGAATAGGGTATTCCGAGAATACCTTGATAAGTTTGTCATTGTATTTGTGGATGATATACTGATATATTCAACTGATCCGGAGCATCATCGAGTACATTTAAAGATTGTATTCGAAACTCTATGGCGACACCAGCTTTATGCAAAATTCTCCAAATGCGATTTTTGGCCGAAAAGAGTCGCATTCCTTGGTCATGTGGTATCTAAGGACGGCATTGAGGTAAATCCAACCAAGGTGGAAGCAGTGATGAATTGGAGGCAAACCAAGAATGTTTCTGAGATCCGTAGTTTTCTTGGCTTGGCTGGTTATTATCGGCGATTTATTCAGAATTTTCTAGGATATCGCTACCATTAACAAAGCTCACTCGAAAGGATGCGAAGTTTGTATGGTCTGAAAAGTGCGAGCAGAGCTTTCAAGAATTGAAGCAGAGATTGACCACAGCTCCAGTGTTGGCCTTACCATCAGGCAGTGGAGGCTTCATGGTGTATATATATGCATCAGGCACGGGACTCGGATGTGTTCTTATGCAAAATGAGAAAGTCATTGTCTATGCCTCACGGCAATTAAAACCACAAGAAAGGAACTACCCAACTCATGATTTAGAGTTAGCAGCGGTAGTCTTTGCTCTAAAAATAAGGCGTCATTACCTCTACGGTGAGCAGTTTGAGGTGTTCAGTGATCACAAGAGCCTCAATTATATTTTCTCTCAGAAGGAACTTAATTTGAGGCAGCGACGATGGCTAGAGTTCTTAAAAGATTAAGACTTCGCCATCAATTATCATCCAGAAAAAGCAAATGTCGTAGCGGATGCATTGAGTAGAAAATGGGAAGGTAAACTGTCTAGTTTAAAACTTCAATGGAAGATGGTGAAGGATTTTGAAGATTGGAAGCCTTTCTTGAGTGAATCGAGAAAGATATCTTTTGCAGCGCTAAAGATTCAACCAGAGATAATTGGGAAGATCTTGACTGCACAAAAAGTAGATGCTGATCTTCCTAAATATATAGAAGCGTCTAAAAAGGAAGGTTCTGATTTCACCATCGGAATGGATGAAGCTATAAGGTACCGCAACAGATTATGGATTCCAAGTGATATGGAGCTGAGGCAGGAGATTCTGGATGAAGCACACAGATCGATGTACACTATTCACCAGGTACAACAAAAATGTACAAGGATCTGCAACGGAACTTTTGGTGGCCAAAGATGAAGAATGACATCGCAGAATTTGTTGCTAGATGCTTGGTATGTCAACAGATCAAGATTGAACATCAGCGGCCTGCAGGACCTGTTCAACCCTTGGAGATACCTGAATGGAAGTGGGAGCACATAACGATGGACTTTGTCACCGGTCTACCCAAGACCACAAAACATCGTTATGACACCATATGGGTGATTGTTGACCGATTAACCAAATCGGCACACTTCCTACCTATCCGTTTGGATCAGTCGACAGATAGTCTAGCTGAATTATATGTGAATGAGATTGTCACCTTCATGGTGTTCCTGCATTAGTTGTATCTGATCGGGATACACGATTTACCTCTCGTTTATGGAAGAGTTTTCAGGATGCTATGGGCACTCAATTGAAGTTCAGCACTTCATTTCATCCGCAGACTGATGGTCAGTAGAAAGAACCATCCAGACACTAGAAGATATGTTGAGAGCATGTGCTCTAGATTTTGTGGGCAGCTAGGATAGACACCTTCCGTTAGTGGAGTTCACTTACAATAATAGCTATCATTCGAGCATCAAGATGGCACCCTATGAAGCATTGTATGGGAGACCTTGCAGATCACCTTCATGCTGGAGTGATGTTGGCGAGAAGCAAATCCTAGGACCAGAACTTGTTTAGACAAGTAAGCAGGGTGTTGATCTAATCAGAAAAAGATTACTGGCAACACAAAGTAGGCACAAATCTTATGCCGATCGTCATAGAAGAGAGTTGAGTTTCGCGGTTGACGAACATGTTTTCTTAAAGATCTCTCCAACCAAGGACGTCTTACGATTTGACAAAAGGGGGAAGCTCACTCCCATATACATAGGACCTTTTGAGATTCTACAACGGATTGAAGAGGTGGCATATCGTACTGTATTACCACCTCAATACTCGAAACTTCATGATGTATTCCATGTGTCTATGCTGAGGAAGTACACTCCTGATCCTTCACACGTGATCGAGCACGAGGTTCTCGACATTCAGCCTAATCTAACCTTCGAGGAGAAACCTATCCGCATAGTCGATCGTAGAGATCATCAACTCTGTCGGCGTATAGTTCCGATGGTCAAGGTCCTTTGGCAGCACCACCAAAAAGAGGAGGCTACTTGGGAGCTGGAAAGTGAAATGCAGGAGAAGTACTCGCAACTTTTCGGTATGTCCCTCTACTAAGAAATTTCGAGAACGAAATTTTTTTTAAGGGTGGTAGATTGTGACGACTTGGCTATTTTTAGGAAAAAAATTCAAATGAGATGAATTGATTTATCTCAGATTAAATGGGTTAATTAATACATTAAATCCCATCCTTTATCAACTTTAAAAACCCAAGGGCTCTTCCCCACACGTCACCCTTATCTTGCAATTTAGAGAGAGAGTTAGAGAGAGAGAGAGAGGAAGGAAGGGATACTTTACTGGCGCCGTTCGTCATCGCAGGAGAAGACGACGTCGAATCGGAGGAGGAGAGGAGCACGAATCCGTGATCGGAAGGAGTCGTGACGATTGGGACAATCAGAGTTAAGCGTTGGATTCGAGGTATGTATCAGCTTTAGGATTTCGATTTCTAGGCGTATGTATCGGATTAGGTTTTTATATATGAACGATGACCAATCACGAATTGGTACCTATGATTGTATGTATCGATTTAAGATTTCGTTTGAACAATGATTGCATCCGAAATATGATCTCTTAGAAGAGTTTGTCGACTCTAGATCTTTATGCTTATACTTTGACTCGATTTAGAATGGATCTCTTAACATGAGTATCGGATTTATAAAAAAATACACACATGAATGGATCGGTTTGAGATAAGCCATGTAGAAGTACGCATCGGATTCATACGATTATCATACATGTAATGACTTGATTTTACATCGGATATCCAAGTATATGTATTTGACCCATAGGATATCACATATACACTATAATCCTAGTTAGTATAGACTCTGAATGTGTATGTACCAAACACGTAAATTACTGTGTGATCTATCTGTAACTAAAGAATTTCGAGAATATATATTCTCTGCAATATTGGTACATACTGGCAACTTCAAGGATCTTATCATCTATTATTTTTTTTAGAAATATATTAGTCACTCGTTGTGGCCAATGGATGTTACCGTGATCGATTTTTCATACAATCAAGTCAGGTATATTGAATAAATGTCCCTTAACTATATGGTGCAATTCCAATCACACGGGTAAAGTATAAAAAAATGATTACATTATACATGTTGGTTAGGAAAACTTTCTTTTTCAATAGTTATTGACATACAAAAATTGAAAGCTAACCAATTATTATATTTAGAAAAAATATAATACATGATATCAAAATTATAAGAGATGTTATATAATATATAATCATGTACTTAGTTTCTTAATTATGGTATTCAACTTCCTTTATAGGTTAATATTCATACCCGTAACTACATACTAAATTTTGAGATAAATAATTAATTTGAATGAATACATTTATAAGATTTGTGTCATTGTTGTAGAAAGATTAATGGACTTCGATATTCACATGACTTGGAAATGGTTAAATTTACATGCTCAAATATTTGTTGCGTAGGACAATCTACATAATAACATGTAAACTCGGTATCCCATTGAAATTCTAAGAAAATGCCTATGAATTATACGTGTATGTCATTTTGACTCACGGTTTTCGTTAACCAATGAATTAGGATATGTGGTGCATTATGAGTACCTAATGGTTTTATATTAAAAGTTAAAAAAATGTCGAGCAAGTTATTGATAAAAGAATAAGTTTGATAAACTTAAATAAGATTTACGGCACAGACTCATAAAGAGTCACATGGTCGACCGCAAGGGGTCGTATTAGCCGCAAGGGGCAACGCCGCAAGGGGCGTATGGTTGCAAGGAACCATGGAGGCAAAAGCCAAGTCCTCTACAGTAGTAGCTACACTGTCATGTCATGCCATGGACTGCAAGTGCCAGCGGTTGAAAACGTATAAAAAGATACGTGAATGAATGTTATGCAAGAAAATGGTTTATAAAGGAAAATCATCATGAAAATACAAAGAATGGTTTAACAAGAGAATGAACCATCACATGTTATGTTAGAATTGGTTTAAGAAAGTTAAACTATCAAAGTCATGGGGACTAATCTGTAAAGTGGTTTATATATTTTTGTAGGTATGTAAATTGCTTGGTATTTTATGAAATACGTCCACATGTAGAAATAAATGTTTATCATGCCTACTTATGTAATTTACCTACTTTACATGTATACACATGTTTATGAAAGAAGCCAAACTAAACATGATAGGGATCAGACTTAGACATGCATGGGAATTACCTAGGCACGAAATGTTGTGTATGCATGAAAATCCAAGTATATAATTTTTTTAACGGATCAAGGACCGTTAGAATACCCATGCATGAACCCCGATACATACTGGGCATGAGTCTCATCCAAATTATGTTTGTCATTTTCAGGTGAAGAAGAGGGTTGATTGCATTTCTGGATCGTGCTACGGGCTCATAGAGATTTCTGACGTGGTACGAATTATCTCATGAAGATCTAGTGGATATCTGTATGCCCACAGGAACTATCGAGTTGTTATCTTTTTTTAAATTCTAGATTAGTTAATTTTTCCCAGTTTAGAGTTGTAATAATGGAACTCTAGTTGGAGATATTTTATGGAATTGATATTTATCTCTGCTCATTATGTGCCATTTGTTGATATTTTGGTAACGGGTCGGTCGTGCGATCAACTATCGCCTGCTTCCGCCGATTGTCACGATCCTTTCTGTTACAGGAAAAGGCTACTCGAAACGTAAAATCACTATGGTCATTGAGAATAAGTGATGGTCCATGTTGCAGTGAGGACGCTATGAATATAAACGGGGGAGGTTGTAGCACCCCAACCTCCAAACATAGTCCCACATATAAAACTCACGAAATATGGGAGTGGGTTATAAGTGGTTGGGAATAGTACTTAACAACTTGGACTTAAGCATTTTGGATGGTTGTCAACGAGCCCAATTGGGACCGAACCGAACGAGTCATCAATGGAAGTTTTCCTCAATAACGGACCAGGGACCTAAGCTCGGGACATTACATGATTCAACACCGAGTCTCATCTCATCCAGCATCCATTACAGGTGGATCTACAGTAGAACCATATATTGCATCCTTTGCAAGCCCTTTAGAGACACATGTTTCAATAAAGGTAGATTTTCGTCTATCCATGATGTGTCACCTGGGTGCAGCATTGTGGTGGTAGACAAGAGATTCACCAATCACTGGATAAGATCATATTCAAGTCACTCCACAAATTCTCCCAGACAATGTCCTCTTGGATCATGGATTCCATGTGATCTTACTATATGTTTCAAAAGTTGTTAAAGTGCTTAAATATTGAGCATTTTTTATGCAGTGTCTCTCATTCTTCAACATATGTCAATGGACTAGGTGATTGGATGCGACCGTGAAGAAGGATTTTACCATCTTACATAGTCATCTTTTGCCGATCGTGTGTCTATTACCACTCAGAACTCTTTTGCATATCTCTAGCATCTTCGTCTTGGTCATCTTCCATTAGTAAAGATGCAGAGAATCTTACCACAAATCTCTATATCTACCACCTTTTAATGTGAATATTATCAACATGGAAAATATCATAGAACTATGTTTCCAAGCCATCCATGTTGCAGTGCTGAGTTTTTTTGAACTTGTTCATTTTGATGTTTGGGGGACCGACCATACTTCGGATCATTCTGGTCACCGATTTTATCTTGTTGTTGTTGATGACTTCGCCCACATGTCATGGGTGTTTCTTGTGAAATCAAAATTTGAAGTGAGTAGAGTATTATAAAGAATTTATTCATGGACATGAACATGTTTTTTTTTCAAGCTAAGTATGCTTGCACTGACAATGCCCTCGACTTTTGTAACATCTACCTTCGTACTTTTCTCACTGAGAAGGGAATCATCCACCAACATATTGGTCTCACACATCCCAAACAGAATGGGATTGTTAAAAGAAAACATATGCACAATGTGGACGTGTCTAGAACATTATTAGTCCAGAGTGCCACCCTTCTCACCTTTTGGGGTGATGTTGTTCTTACCTCCATTTTATATGATAAATTGCATGCCATTCAATATTTTGAAAGAGCATGCCCCTATCCTCTCATGTTTCGTGATAAGAAAATGATCCATGTATAACCTAATTTCTTTTGGGTGCACCTCTTTTGTTCATCTTCACTCTTATGGTAGAGATAAACTTGCACCTCATGCAGTGAATTGTGTTTTTATGGGTTATTTGAGGATCCAGAAGGGATATCGATGTTATTACCCAATCCATCAGCGATACTATGTGAGCGTCGATGTTACCTTCTCCAAGTATGTCCCATATTACTCTACATCGGGTTCTTGTATGAGTGTTCCAACCAGTAACAAGATATCTTTCCTTCCCATGCCTTACGTGCCTCCATCTCCTCCAAGTATACCTCGAGATGAATCTTTTCAACTACTTTACGTACAACGAATGGTAACCCTTACATTCATATCCACACATGCTCCCGAGGCATGTCATGATGAAAATAGTGATGACATGGTACTAACAAACGAGAAGGTTGTAGAAGATGGCATCCAAAAAGTGCAGCTTCATATAGTGATCACCCAATTGCCCTCTGGAAAGGAAAGCACGCATGTACATTGCACCCTCTTTCCAATCATGTCTCTACGAAATTTTATCACCAAGATACCGAGCATTTGTAGCAGGTGCTTCACTAATCCCTTTACACACCAACAAGCACTTGTAGTTCCGGGGAGGAAAACTATTATGATTGAGGAGATGCATGCTATGTTAAGTTGGGGTACATGGACCTTGGTTGATCCTCCCAAGGATGCCAAAGTTGTCAACGGTAGGTGGGTTTTTATCCCTAAACATCTTCCCAACATATTAGAGGAAAGATATAAGTCCAAGCTTGTTGCTAAGGGCTACGCTCATACACATGGGATCGATTGTTTGGAGACCATTTCTCCGGTAGACGGTCTTCAAACAATGTGCATTCTTATTTCTATTGTTGTTCAGATATCATGGCCACTTTTATCAAATTGAAGTCAAGAATACCTTCTTGTACGGTGGCTTGTCTTAAGAAGTATGTGTGCAACAACCTCACGAGTTTGAGGCCAAGGAGGAGTATCACAAGGTATGTTGCCTTCACAGGGCAATTTATGATTTTAGATCCAATAGCTTAGTTTTAGAAGTTATCAGATATAGTGTTCAAGATAGGCATGATGAATCGCTAAATGCGTAGATTAATTTGTACCCATTGTAGCATGGGCACTTTGTAGATTATGTAGAACCGAGAAGAATCTCAATGACGGGGTTCTCGGCTTGAATTTATAAACCCGGGACGTACATGGTCGAACACATGGACACGAGTCATAATACGATTGAGTGATTAATAAACCATTTAGGTCAAAACAAACAATGCATAAAAATCGTTGTATCCCAAAATGAATGCGAAGACAGAATGTGTTTTCAAAACAATTTTATGCATGATAGAGAATTAACATAATGAATAAAATGATGTAAGAAATTACACGTGCAAGCATACACATTAATATGCCCTAAAATGATTTATCGTACTTAAGTAGATTGTCTATTTGATCAGGATCCAATTGAGCGAAGAATTCAAAGCCAAGTTTCAAAAGCATATGAATAAAAGCATCTATTTCTGCTCTAATTAATTAATCAGACATTAAAGGTCAAATCAGAGAGATACATATAACCATAAGAAAGATAATAAAATGAGGAACAAAATGGCACTAAAATCATCTCAATTGGATCTACGATGCTCAATATATTCAAGTTTGAGTCAAGGGGTATAAATGTGATAAAACACAGTGCAAAGGTTCACAAACAGGTCCCTGAAGGGACTAAAATGCAATATCATAAAAAACGGTGCTGGAAATTATCGAATACCCAATGCACGGGGGTATTTTTACAAATAAGAAAAAATCGGCTAGAGAATGCTGCAAATGACCCAAAATCCACGCGTGAGGCACGTGCATATCTTGGCTCGAGCGAGAGCTCGTAGTTCGGGCCACGTGGATGGCATTGATGCTTTGGCGTTAGGTTCGGATAGCTCCACAGCTGCATGTGCAGAATTTGGTGATGTGACATCCTCTTTAGCCATTAGATCACACCCAATAGGGCATGAATCCAACGACACATGTACCATTTGCTTGATCTTCACCTCCTCCGCTTGCGACGAACTTCATGGGTATCCGGTAAACTAGGTGCTCCACATTCCTGATTCTATTGGTTCTCTGAAGGTTAAGGAAGTAGCCATGCGGCATGGCAAAGATGCCCGATTGACAAGGAAGAAGACTAAGGTTCTAAAAATAAAGTCAGATACTTGGAGATAGATCTCCAGATCAGAGCTCACCTAGGATTCCGAACATTGAAGCTCCCGCTCACCTGTAAATGTTAGAGAAGAATAGACGAAGCAGAATGAAGTGTGTGCGAGCGCGAATGTGAGTGAACTGACGGTTCATGATGGATGAAGAAGATGAGGACCTGGTGGGTCCCCCACCATTGCTGGAGGAGGAAGTGAATCGACATGTTAGAGGTGATAGGGATAGAAGCACATAGAACAAAATTGCCCCCATAGATGTGAAGACCATCGTGGAGGGCAGGACGTGGTGGCTTTTTAAGGGGATGGTTTGTGCACATTGTTATAATTCAGATGAAAGCAAAATAAGGAAAAAAACTATGTATCTAACCTGTACATGAAGAACTCACATGGATGAATGAATGCCTGGGCTAGAGGTTTGTAAAAACCTACGGTCGTCGCTCGACGAGGTCGACGCTCCTCGAAGCTCGAACGACCAAGGAAAATGATTGTAACATGACCTCCGACCATGGGTCTCATCGGAAGGGGTTCCCTTATCATCGCTTCAACATTCCTCCCTCTTCCTATCACAAAGAGGGGGAGAGAGCTAAGGGCCTTCTTCCCTCAAAGGATGGACAACTACCATTAATGGTGGTGATGGGTTTTTGAAGGCGAGGGAGGACGACAATTCAAGTGGTTTTCAAAGAGGTTTCAACTGCAACCATTGTTAGGAAAGTTAGGTTTAGGAGGAGGTTAGTCATTTAGCGTGGAGGAGGAACGATAGGAAAAGGTGATGGTGTCGATGGCTGGTCAGAGAAATGGCCTAGGAGGTTTAGGAAGAAGGGAGGAGTTAAAATGTTTGAGCATATTGCGTCGGTTAAAGAGTGAATTGGAGGTTGAAGATGCACTTTGACCATCCGATCATCAAATCAAACGATTGAGGTCGAGGTGTTTGATGGAAGGCCGAGATCACCTGATGAACACGATCAAACGATGCAGATACAAGCATTGATGGACGATGAAGATCGCATCAAATGGAGGCCATCAGACGGTGATGGAGGGGGCGCATGGCTAAAAGAGAAGCGTGCCACGTGGCCCAATCAGTGTTCATATAAATGGAAAAAATCAAAGAAAATTAGAAAAGAAATAACTAGGAGTCAAATAAAAAAGCATTGAAGATAAAAACTATAGATCCCGATGAGATCTATAACTTTCATGTAGAAGTCAAAGAGATCAGAGGTCGTTTGCACATAGATAAAAATTAAATACTTATAAAATAATATAAAATAAATTTCTTTCATTCTTCTTTTGCTTTTTTGGGTTTTTATTTTATTTTATGTTAATTTATTTATTTACAATATCATTCTGTTTTTATTTGATTTTTAATAATAAAGAAATATATAAAATAATAGCACAATAATAGGGTTATATAATATAGTGTAATTAGGGTTAGTTAATTACAACACAATAATTAGTAAGTAGTGTCAATTGTCAATAAATATTATTGATTTACTTAAGAAAAAGAGATAAATATATTAAATTATGTTGAAAAAATCTGGGATTTATCAAGGCCTTGACAGATCCATTGGAGATCACTATTTATTTGTTATGAAAATAAAAAAGGGAATCATTGCTGTGCTAGTGTATGTTGATGGCATTATTATTACTAGTGACGAAACACATGGAATTTTTGAGGTCAATGACCACCTTGCGAAATATTTTATCACAATGACTAAAGTGGGCTATGCTAATTTCTAGGTATTGAAGTGGCCAGAACACTAGTGGCTTGATCGCTTCACAAAGAAAAGTATGTTACAGATCTACACAAGAGATGTGAATTATCGGGGCCAAACAGATATCTATTCTAATGGACAACAGTGCACCTCTCTTGAAGATTCATCTGAACTTATTGATGCAAGAAGATATAGGTGTCTAGTTGGTAAGATAATATACATCACCATTACTTATCATGATATTTTCTTTGTTATTAGCAGAACAAGTCAATTCATGGCTAAAACTGCGCAAGTGCGATGGAATGCAGTGACGGATGATCTTGAAATACTTGGAGTCCATACCAAGGAAAGGACTTTTCATCACAAGTCACAAGTCTCTAGATGCATTAGCCTACTTAGATGTGGAGTATGCTGGATGCCCAGTTAATAGGAAATTTACTAGTTTCTACAACTACATAGGTCGGAATCTGTTTACATGGAGAAGTAAGAAACTAGTTGTTGTAGCTCGTTCCAGTGCTGAATCTGAATGTAGGGCAATGGCACAAGCCATTAATGGATTAGGTCATGTATTGAATGATTTTCACTTACCGGACTGAAGTCCGATGTCTATGAGTTTCTACCATTCAACTTTTATGTTTATTACAAATGATTCAACCTTTCATGAGCAAACCAAGTAGGTAGAAGTAGAATGACACTACACATGAGATATGATCCAAAGGAGGCACATATCAACAAATTTGAGCCGGTTAGCTCGGAAAACTAGACAACTGATTTATATACAAAAACCTTAAGCAAGTCTCTCTCCAACAATTGCGCTCCCAAGTCGAGCAAGATAGACATCTATGTTCCAACTTGAGGGGAGTATTAAATTTTGTAATGTCCTTTTCCTTTTCTTAGGGTTTTATATATGTACATGTATACATGTAGTTTCCCCTTCTACCTATAATTGGAAAGACCCCTCTACTCAAGTTATATAATACAATATTACCATTTTTGATGCTCAACACATCATATAAAGGCCGGGTTCTTGAAATATAAGATATGTTTACACCCATAACAATGCCATCTTGCCTAAGTAAATAGCAACTCTAGTGATCTTCGTAACTACATTATGATTCCTTCAAATTTTGCTTTGTCTACCCCCTGTTCCCTTGACAGTGTAGTTAAGATATGTTGACCACTCTGTTAACTTTGATCTTAAGGGAAGAAAGTAATAGTAATTTGGTTGTTAGACCTTGAAAAAAGGTCTTTTCATTGGTTCGTTACTTCATAGAATTTTGATAACAACAGTGCATGTTATTGCCATCTCATTTTGTCCCACATCATTCGATCAACAATGTATCCCTAACCCATTTAAATTTAAATCCTTAAATTATGTTGAGACCTAGACCGTGAGCAAGATTTTGTTCCTCTACATGTCAGATCATTATCAATGTGTGATCTGTACTATCCCATTGCATGTTTTGATTATCAATGGCATTAGTATGTGAACTAAGTAATTGTCTTTGATTAATACCTGAGACTATTAGTCCATTATAGGCACATGTTGGATTATAAATCATGGGAGATTTAAAGCATATAATACGCAATCATTTTAAGATAATCATGTGTAAATCATTGTAAAAAGCGATGCGAAGGTTGTCCATATCAGTCCAATTTGATTGTCGATCTAGAAAAGAACAATTAAATATTGATCACCCATAAGGAGTTTCTTTTTAGCTCTCAATTTAATAAGATCAATAAGGTCCTTTTTCTAGATATTGATTTGCTATGGCATTCTTAAAAGTGATGAGTGCACTAATGATTATAAGGGTCCACTGGTTACGAGGGTAATCCGATTTATCTCATGCATTCGTGGGTTGGAATTCCATCACAAATCAATGTGACATTACATTACATTCATTATTTCAACCCTCTCTAACTCTCATTACCATCCAAACAGCTACTATTCACATGAAGTTACCTCAACTCATCCCATCCCAATAATCAAACAAGTCTGTTTGATTACTGGATTACCCCTCTACATCACATCACACTCCTTATTCCATCCCTCTCCAACCCTCATAACTATCCAAACAGCTATTATTCACATGAGCTTACCTCAACCTACCCATTCCAGTAATCAAATAATCCCTTAACGTGAATGCTTTGTGGGATTTGTTCAACTTGCATTTAAGGTATAAAACCTCTATTTTCTTGCTTTCTTCTTTGTTTTAATAGAACATAACACTAACCCATCTTCCTTCACCTCCAATCTAATCAGAGTATAACCAAAGGTCACCGGATTATTATCGGTGTTGGTTGATCGATGTCATTTTCACGCGGAAGCTTCCCACAGGTGGGAAGAAACTCGATTAATTTTTTAAGATGAGATAACTTCATTCTCCCTCTCGTTTCCTCGTATTTATTTTGGTTTTTGATTTTAACCCAACACCCCCTATCATATCTTAAAGAGGGTCACTTTCTTTGTGACATGAGGGAGCGGATTTGGACCAAAACGAGTTTTGCTTATGAGAATGTTTATATGAAGTATAAGACTTTTTTTTTTGCGAGCGCATGATTTAGCGAGGTTACTCGTGTCTTTTTATTCTATGTGATTTTGTACTTGCAAGATAGATATTTTTGTTGAGGAAATGTGTGTTTTATGGCTTGTGTTGCTAGTTATATGACTAAAAAAGATGTAATAAAATCCACATGAGTAAAGTGCAGATGTATATAGGGGTATGAATGGATCGAACCTGAACGAACCTATATTTTTAGCTTCGGTTCGTTTATTTAATCAAACCTAAATTCGTGTTCATGTTCGATTCATTTTTTTTGAACCGAATCTGAATCGAACATCTATTTAATCGAATCAAACTTAAGCGAGTATCGAACTTGAGAATTCTCTAATGAGAGAAAGTGCGAAGAAAAGAAATGGAAATATACATACATATATACATACATATATATGTGTGTGTGTCTATAATTAGAATAAATATTCATTCAATCTAACTCTTCTTCATCTTTTGAAAAAAATAGATTAATAAAGTTTGACTCTTTCAAAAAAGTATAATTATAATATATTTTTATATCCACTCAGATGAGGATAATGAATAATGTGGGGATATCGATAAGTAAAATTTATACTTGTTATGTTGATTTGAGGATAAAGAAGGTAAAAGTACTAGACACACAGATAAAGGATGGTGTAACCACGAAATGACTATTAATTTTGAGATAGTTTATACTGAGATAAAACATACTTATCTCCAGACAAAGTCTACTTATCTTGAGGCAAAATCCACTTATGGGGATAAAGATTTGTAAATATGTATATATGTATATGTGTGTGTGTTTATCGATCTTTTAATGAATCGAACATGACGGAACCTATGATTTTTAGGTTCGATTCGTTTATTTAATCGAGTATAAAGTTGTGTCCATGTTCGATTCATTTTATTTCTGAACCGAATATGAATCGAACTTTTAGCGAGTCGAATCTGAGCAAATATCGAACTTGAGAATTTTCTGACACCACTATGTATACATATGTTTACCACCATAACTTGACTCGTCTAAACTCTACCAATGTCTTAAAATTAAGTGCATCGATATACGTGAGGTGTACTAATATACCTTAAGGACCCTCCTGAATTTGGCGAAGGCTAAGAGCAACGCCATACATTGAGATGTACTGATATTGTAAATTTGAATAGTAAGTAATATGCACTAGTGAAGAGATAACTACTATTGGTGCACATATTCCTCTTTATACCCGTACTCATTAAAATGCATTTTGCACAAGGTAGGCATGGGGTGATTCTATGGTATAGTGCATTAGCACAACATGAGTCATATATGTTGTATAAATGTCATTTATTGTATTATTTCGATGATAACGAACTTTTGAGTATGGACACCATTGCAGATTATATGAGAGCTTTGCTCCAAGTATGAACCGTAAATGAGTATGTTGGTAGAAATGAAAATAAGAAGATGTTATTCCAAAGACCTTAGGCTCTCTTATATAGAGAAAGCCTATGGGTACATTACATAAGATGGAACAAGGAAAATAAATATAACATAAAGGTACATAAACTCTAGAAATATCTCTACACTCCCCCTCGAGATGGAGCATAGATGTCAATCATGCTCAGCTTAGAAGAACATTTCTGAAATGGCCATCTGAGCAATGGCTTGGTAAAGATGTCTGCGGTCTGCTCTCCTGAACTAACATGAGAAGCAGAAATCAAGCCCTTTTGAATCATATCTCTGGTATAATGGCACTCTACCTCAATATGCTTTGTTCTTTCATGAAATGCGGGATTATTAACAATAAATAATGCTGCTTGATTGTCACATTGTAATTGCATGGGTAGAGGTACATCTTTATGCAGATCTTCTAATACGGCTCCAACCCACATCATTTCTGTACTTGCCTGTGCCATTGCCCTATACTCAGATTCAACACTAGATCTAGCTACTACTGTTTGTTTCTTTCTTTTCCAAGAAACTAAAGAACTACCAACAAACACTGCAAAACATGAAGTAGATTTCCGATCCCTAGGACATCCAGCATAATCCGCATCAGCACATGCAGAAATAGAGAGATTTGTTTCTTTCCTGAACAATAGTCCTGCAGCTGGAGATGACTTTAGATATCTCAGTATCATATATATGGCATCCATATGTACTTGTCTGGGTTGTTCCATGAACTGACTCACCCGACTTATAACAAAAACAATGTCCGGTCTAGTGATAGTAATATAGAGAAGCTTTCCCACCATTTCTCTGTATCTTCTCCAGTCAACCTCTTCTGTATCATCTTCATATAACTTCATGCTAGGATCCATGGGAGTAGTCGAGGGTGACAACCGATCATGCCCGTCTCAACAAGCATATATATAATATACTTCTTTTGGATCATCACAAGACCCTGCACATTCCTAGAAAATTCCAATCCCAGAAAGTATCGTAGGGTACCGAGATCCTTAGTCACAAACTGATGATCTAGAAATGCTTTTGCCATCTTTATCCCCTGCAAATCATCTCCCGTAACAAGTATATCATCAACATATACCATGATAAAACATTACCTCTGGGAGTCTTCAGGACAAATAAAGAATGATCAGCATTTGATCTTTTGAACCCTTGCTTCTGAATTAAGTCTGGAAGCTTCTGAAACCACGCCCGCGAACTTTATTTAAGACATATATGGCCTTGTGAAGTCTACACACCATCCGACTCCCCCCCTCAGCAGCAAACCCCGGAGGCTGCTGCATGTAGACTTCTTCCTACAGATACTCATATAAAAAGGCATTCTTAACATCAAGCTGAAACAAGGGCCAATTACGTACCACAACAACTGAAAGAAGGACACATAAAGTGGAATGATGTGCAACCGGAGAAAATATGTCCATATAATCTACACCATAGGTTTAAGTGAATCCACGTGCCACTAGCCTTGCTATGTAATGATCAAGGCTGCCATCCGCATAATATTTGACAGTAAATACCCATTTACAACTGACAATAGAAGCTCCTAGGGGAGCAGCAACCAAGCTCTGTGTACCACGAGACTGCAGGGCAACCATTTCCTCCTCCATGGCTAAACGCCAACAGCTATCCTTCAAGGCATCCTGATAATTCCATGGTATCTTCACGGTAGATAAGGCCACAACAAACCTCTGAAAATCACCAGTGAGGCGATGGAATGAAACCTGTAAAGCAAGTGCATAGGATGCACATGTCTGCTTCGGCTTCCTTAAGGAAATAGGTACATCCAAATCATCAGCAGTACCCACCGATATGCTATTCTCCTGCAAAGATCCCTGTACTTGCACATTTTCAGTCCTACCGTTAGTAATATCACTTGGATGTATCTGGGGCGTGGTGGATGAATGACAGCTTCTGTGAGCAGGGACCGGACGAAGGGTATAAAATCTCGATAAAGGTGGTACCGATGGTTGTGGAGGTGGTGGTGGTGATGATGGTGATGGAGCAGTAGGAGTTGGTATGTGAACAAACAGACGCAGAGGAGGAGGTCGCACATAAATCTCATCATCAGCAGCCGAGGAAGTCAACTTGCCACCTGTAGGCGAAAAATACATCACAGACTCAAAGAAGGTGACATCATCACTAACATAATATCTCTTGTTCATAGGACATAGCATCTGTAACCCTTTTGAGTACAAGAATACCCAAGAAACACACACTTGATAGCCCTAGGTGAGAGCTTGTCAAGTCCAGGAGTGAGCTGATGCACGAAAGTAACTGAGCCAAAGACAAGAGGAGTTAGTGAGAACAATTTCTTGTTAGGAAAGACAACTGAAAGAGGAACTTTCTCACCTAAGACAGAGGAGGGCATGCGATTCACCAGATAACACGACATAAGGACAACATCACCCCAAAAAAATACAGGAGCACAACTCTGGATAAGTAAAGTCCGAGTGATATCAAGAAGATGACGATGTTTTCTCTCTGCAACACCGTTTCGTTGAGACGTGTAAGCACAAGTCGTTTTGATGGATAATGCCGCGAGACAATAAGAATTGTGAAAGAGCATGAGTGCAAAACTCCAAAGCATTATCCGTACGTGCGATTTTCACAGTAGAAGAAAAAACATTCTGAACTTCATTTATAAGATTTTTTATTACATCTCCTGCTTCAAATTTATTCTTCAATAAAAACATCCATGACAATCTAGAGAAATCATCAACCATGACAAGATAAAACATGTGCCCCTGGTGATCAGGGGCACGACTCCGACCCCAAATGTCAACATGCAACAACTTGAAAGGAGAGCTACTGCTCTAAGACTCACTACTGGGGAAAGTAGATCTGTGATGCTTTCCCAACTGACACACTTTACAATGAAAAAAAGAACTTGGTGAAATCTGGGGTAAGATATGATGCAACTTCTAAAGAGGGAGGTGACCAAAGTGTAGATGCCGGGTAAAAGGAGAGACTGTTCCACTGGACTGAGATGAGACACTAGCATAGGGAGTTCGGACCAACTGATAGAGACCATCCTGCTTACAGCCACAACCAATCACCCTTCTGATGAATCTGTGATTCATCACTCTTAAAGGTGAAAATAGAGCCTTGTTCCCGAGTATTTAGCAGCATATTTCCCTTTATCTTGCATAGATAACATTCATGTATAAATCCACAATACATGCATTTTAGCATTCATATTTGCATTAAATAAGAAGCCAATTCATGTGTAAAAATCACTTGTAAAATACTCCAATAATTCACCTAATTATTTGTATTTTATATCCCCTCTAAAATCCAATAACACCTTCCTTATACTGTGTAGATTACTAGTTAATAATACAAGGAAGAAGGCCAAAATTCCTATCATGTAAATTGCCCATTTATGCCTTTTAATTTGTAGTAATTTCTCTGTGACTCCAAAAATCACCAAAAATTCACAATAGACCTAGGATAATTAAGTTTACATTGTTTCCAAAAATCAACTCATTTGCACGCATCCCGATGCCTAAATAAATCATTAAGTGATTTCCTTAATTAATTTTTAATAGGTTCATTTCACATAGAAATTTAGGTTTATTAATTTTTCTGGATTCTTCACACTTAGACCTATCTAGGATAATTTTATATCTGAAAATATTATGATTTGATATTTATTAAAATTAATTTAGTCAAAATCACCTTCCATTCATTTTAAATTCACAGTAAATTCATAAAGTATCTAAAAAATTCCAAAAAAATTAGGGTAGCTTAATTTCATCACAATTCACATTCTGGACAAGTTTCATAATTTTTGGACTTGATTTGATAACTTTTCTAAATTCACTTGTAAACTGGCCCGATTCTGCATGTGTTTTTTCCTTCTTGCATAAATTATATTGAAAAAAAAGACCAAAAAAATTACCTTCTGAAAATCCGACCTTGGAATTTTCTTAAAATTTACTTAAGGAGACAACTGCCTCCCTAAGTTCGACCTTGTGCTTGCCCAAGTAAAAAAATTGCCGCTCGAAATTAATTGATCTTAAATTGAAAGTGGTTTTTGATTAGCTCTTATTATCCGACTGCAACGAACGACACAAAGATTAATTTGACCATTAATTTGATTAAATTAATAAGGGTAGTAAGACGTTGTTCAAAATGGTGCCGTTGCCGGGGACACGGCTCATTTCTTGTATTATTTGGAATTTTATTTAATTAATTAAGTGTTTCTTTTATAGGTCACTTTGTTCATTTATCTTGCATCATAAAATCTTTTCTTTTTGATCGATCTCTAACCTTTGCTTTTGTGACATGGCCCTTGATGATTCAAGGATGCGAGGAGCAGGTGCTTCCCGCTGTGAGGAGCCACAAAAGCAGGCTTGGATCAAGTTGAAAAAAAATATGTCACGTTGCATAATCATTTTATCATGTAATAATCGTCTTTACAGCGGTCTTCGATCGAAGACTCGCGATTGTAAACGAACGATATATGTGGTTGTGTGGGGATCGTCCCCACTTGAGTGTCGACTTAGGACCAGGCACGTGACTCTTCGAGCGTATTTCATCGTTTCAACTTTTACGTGCTTGCTCGTAGGTACACACATTAATCAAAGACGCACATAGCCTCGCTTCACTTAGCTAAATTTAAAAGACATTCTTCCTCGCTAATAGAAGCATGTTAGGTGCGGCTTTTGATCGGCTTGCATACATATCATTTTGGTTTTCAAAACAGTCCAAGTTTTCACGAATCTTCGCCAAGGCACTGCATGATTTCTCGCTTAGCATAGATCATGGTTTTTATCGATTACTTGGTTTTTCTCGATTTCCCCTCCTAGCTTGATCACCTAGGTTAATGGAAAATGGGAATGAACGGTAGACAATGATTGCTTGATTTTTGTGCTCACCTTAAATCAGTGACAACCTTAAAAAAAATAATTGGGACTGTTAATTGCAAGTCAACCTAAAATGGAGTAAAATATTATTTTGGGAGAGCAACACCCTCGTTTACGCAATTGATTTTATTTAACACTTTTTCCCGCGTAAAGATAAAATGTTTTAATCACCAATAAAACCGACAAGATAATAAACCAACCTCGGTTGGTCTCATGTGTGAGTTGGTGAAATTGAAGGGTCTTGCATGTTTGATTGAGCTATGTTTGCTCCGATACCCTCCCCTGAGCCTTAGACACTCCATTAATCTCTGCAGATTCATCCACTCATTTGAATATCCATCCATCTTCTTCGTTCACATCGGATCTCTCCCAACATCAAATCTCCATCTTTATACTTAGGCTAATCTCAACCTAAGTATAGGAGGGACCCAAGTCCCTATGATTTTCTCTACTCATCTTTTCATACCTTTATACTTAGGTTATTTCTAACCTAAGTATAGGGGGAGCCCTCCTTAGTTCCCATATATTTCTCTATATTTAAATGGACCTATGGACTTGTATCATCTAGTGCTATGAGGACAAAGCAAAGTTTAAGTATAGGGGGGTATACCGTATATACAATATATTTACTTTAGCTATAATCTGAAAATTTTGAAAAATTTAAAACTTTTTGGCTAAAGTAAAATCCTTTGAACAAAGTGGACTCAGTGGTTTTCACGACTTTCTATATTATGTAAAACTATTTTTTTATAAAAATATTTTCGAAAATGATTTGAAAAATGAGTTTCTCTGGTTTTGAAAAATCTTTTGAAAATGGTTTGAAAATTTTTATTTGTGTGACATGGTATTGAAATTTTCTTTCTCAAGGAAAGTTGAGTCTAACCAGTGTTCTAACCTTTAATTAAAAAATCCATAAAATGAGAAAATTCCAAAAATCCTTTAAGAGTCATTAGTGACTACTAAGCCCAAATAAGTAGCCACGTTCAGTGAGGGTTCGCCCTTAGCAGAGTGGGTGGTTTAGAGGAGATCGTGTAAGGCTCCATCCTCAAGTAACGGGCTCCGGCCTGTACTTACACCCATACTGGCTGAATGCAGATGCATCTACTTAATTGAGTTTAGGTAGTCATAATATCTCTTGAAGCTTTAAAAAATTGTGTTTGTAAATGGAGAAGTTAGATTAATCCTCTACAATCACACTTCCACCCATGATCAAATGTTCAAGGAAACTTAGTTTACGAGGACTTGAGATTTTAGGTTAACCAACCTTAACCATCAGAGTCGTAGACTTAATCATCCGCATTCCGCTAAATTTCTATATTTGCATGCTATATTTCATGCTTAGTCGCAGACCATAAGAATATGATCAGCACATCACATGCACGACTGCAGTTTCGATGAGATGAGTTGACTCTTCACTTGAGGGACTGTGATGAGGGATTCGAGTCTGGACTTGATCTAATGATGCTCGAGGATGGATAAATCTTTAAAGGCTTCATGAAACCTGAGTGTCAGCAATTTTAGCCAGTATGAGAACTTGGTTCTTATACTAATCTCTTGACATTGACCTAAGTACCAGGGTGTGAAATAAATAAAAATGTTGACACTTGGTAAAAGCAGTGGAGCTAGCAAAAAATACTACAAATCAATGAAATGTCAAAGAAAAGCTCTCATTCCACAAAGTTACATATCAAAGAGCTTCCACCAAAGGCGAGCGCTCCCAACCTTTTCAAAGTGTCTACTTGGACCACAGCTATTAGGACCAGGAGTCGGGCTTGCACCAAAAAAGGCTTTGCATCGTAAATGCTACAAGTCTGGGTGTAGAAGGTACGATAGATACTCAAAAAAGACACACCCCAGTGTATTCTCAGGAAAACAAGTGCAGACGGCTCCAACTTCTCTTGACGGACACACTGATCAACACCAAAAAAATGTGTTGCGTAATAAGGCACTAAGAGAGAATCCTTGTTCCAATGAGAGGGAGAGAAGAAATGACACAATCCCATGCCCTCCATTACTGGACTTCCATCTACATTTTTAAATCCGACAACTAAAGAGACGGTGAACTGAACGCAAGATTTGATTATTCCCTAGTGTTGAGGATTGGGTCCTTAGGAGAGTTTCTCGGACTAATACCTTGGGTGAAGTTTTGACTCTACTCTCGTGAATGCAGTCAACACTAAATATCATACCCTTAGTCTATGTGTATATCAGAGAGAGTCTGGATAATTAGAGGAATTGGATGCCTCTTGATTAAGGCTGGGTTGAGCTCTAATATTTTGGACCTCTAAAGTTGAGTGGACTTGAAGAGATTGGATCATGTACTCACATGCACAAGGGGTTAATCTAGTTCATTCATTTTTCTTTGATGCTCGAGGACGAGCATAATTTAAGTATAGGGGGGTGATGAAACTCGATTTCATCACCTTCTCGTAAGAAGGTCAAAAATAGCACGACAATGCAAATCCTTCGTAATCTGAATGATAGATAGTAAGTTCGTTGACAAATTTGGAGCATGCAAGACATTCTTGAGACGCATAGAGGGTGTCAAATTAATCTCCCCCTGTCCAATGATGGGAGAATGAGTCACATCTGCTATCACTACAGACTGCCCTGGCGGAACCTCCCTGTATGATGTAAGCATATCTCTGTCTCGATAAAGATGATGTGTCGCACCCAGAGTCCATAATCCATTCCGAAACATCAGAACTATGATATGACGTAAATGCATAATCACTACCTGATGTGCTAGCTGGGGCTGGCGTAATGGTAGAGGCTGAAGTTGCTATGTCTGAATGACCTCCTGGAGAGTCAGTAGAGGCAGAAGGCATGATATCACGGAGTCTGATGACAAGATCCTCAAACCGCTGATCTGAAGTAGATGGCTATGGAGGCGCAACATGCTCGACTACACGGGCTGATGCAGGAAAACCCTGCTTAGAATAGCATGTATCCTCCATATGATCATGGCTATGACAGAAGGTGCATCGCTGACGGAAGCAGCCACCACGACCACGAGGTCCACAACCACGAAAAGAAGAAGAGGCTTCTCTGCCTCTAGAAGATGCCATCACCGAAGGAGGTGGAGTAGTAGCAGTAGAGGGAACTATGATTCTGCTAAGCCTTCGATGTACTTCCTCCATTGGAGGAATAGTAGCATCTGCCACGATCTGCGAGCGAGCCACATCATATTCCGGGTCAAGCGCCGCTAGTAAGACCCCAACCATTATAGCATTTCGGAACGTCTTCTGCTGCTCAGGGGTCGCCGTAAGGGGAATGATTCTGTATAGCTTCTCAAACATCCCTCATAGGGATGTATATAACGAATGCAGAGGCCAAGCATTTTGCTTGACCATAAATATATCATGCTGAAGTTGGAGGATCTTGGTCTCATTTCTCATTTGTGAGTATGTCGCGACAAGGATGTCGTACATTGCCTTAGCAGTGGGCTAACGGAATCATTAGCAATCTCCATCATTAGTGTGCCTGAAAGCCAGACCTTGGCATACGAATCATCAGCCTCCCATGAGGCATAAACCCCGGTCTTCTCTATCGGCTCATCTTCGGTAAGAATGTGGTTCTTACCATTGGACTTCATGAGATTCATGAACTGCATTGCCCAGAGCTTGTAATTCATCCCATCCATCTTGACTATGGGCGCTGGACCTTTGAAAGTGTCGATGGAGGGCATATCGACTTTGTTTTCTGACATTGATGCCGGAGACAAAGAACTAGGGTTTGTAGACCAAGGAATAAATGTCTACATAAATATGTAAGGATTTGAGTGCATATGTAGACTTATTCACTCGAATCCATGAGGAACGAGAGAGAGAAGGAGACGAGGGTGGCGCCGGATAGAGGGTGATGTGGAGTTGGGGGGGGGACTAGATGGTGACGGGGCAGCGGGAGGGGGGGTGCAGAAGGAGAGGCGACGGGAGGAGGGGCGGGAGGGTGGCGGCGTCGGTGAGATGAGGGAGAGAAGGTGGCGGTGCCGGTGAGAGAGGAGAGGAGAGGGCGACTAGGGCTTTACAGTGGTGGCTCTGATACCATGTTGGTAGAAATGAAAATGAGAAGATGCTATTCCAAAGAACCCTAGGCTCTCTTATATAAAGAAAGCCTATGGGTAAATTACATAAGATTGAACAAGGAAGATAAATATAACAGAAAGGTACATAAACTCTAGAAATATCTCTACAGAGTATTTTCATGAAGAATAAAAAATAATAGAGAAATCACTTAGTTGCTCAAGTGCTTGATTTAACGAGGATGACAAAGCTAAATTCAAAGAACAAGCACAATGCTATAGGCAATTTAAAGAAGAAAAAAAGAAAACTCTTACAATAGGAATATGTAAAAAGTCTCATTTAAATACACATGTAATATATAAGCATGATATGACTTTTCTCTAACACTATCTTATTTAGATCCGCCTATATTGATTTATCACCATTGTCAACTTGATCGATCAATAGTCACTAATTGATCGCCTTTGTTTATTTGATTGATCAATATTAGCCCCTTACTATTTTATGATTGATCATCCCACATTGCTTGATTGATGACTTGAGCTTACTCTTTAAATTTTGATCGATCACTTCGAATGATTTGATTGATCACCTTTTAAATTACATGCCATGGCCACTTGAACAATCAAATATCCCTGTATGGTTGATTGATCACCTAGTCATTTTTATCAATCACTTGAATTTAACTGATCAATCAACCACAATCCAAAATTATTTAATATGTACTTTCTATCTGCTATTTCACCTAATAAATATATATACAAGACTTCTCTTTGATATTTTAGCTATTTTTTCCTATTGAAGAGATATTGTTTGATTTTATAGCAATTGTATTTTCCTTGTGAGCCTTCTACCTTGTTGAATTTGATGGCCTGCTTAAAAATACAAGGTTGTTATACACAAAATACAAACTCATATACAACATAAGAAACATACATTTCATACATATCTATGTCTGAAAGATCCATTCGAGGTAGATTAACTATTTCGACAACAACCATTGTTTTCTCAACGAAGAGTCAGTAAGCTTTGCTATGTGAAGAATATCCTATGAAGATATCTTCTTCACTTTTCCAATCAAACTCGTCAAGATTGTCCTTAGTGTTAAGAACATAACATTTACTTCCAAAAATATGGACATAGCCTATCCTCGGTGAGCGCCGTAGTAGAGCTCAAAAGGTGTCTTCTTTAATCCTGTTCAAATCAAAGTATTATAGACATAACATGCTGTATTCACAACTTTTGCCCAAAAATACATAGGCATGTCGAATTCACATAGCATGGTGCATGCACATTCTTGAAGAGTGTGATTCTTTCGCTCAACTTCATCATTCTGAGCTATTGTTATGGGTCCCACACTTAGCATAATACTCATAAATGTTGGTGGATCAATTGATGAATGTTGAAGTGTATGTAATTCAAATTATGACCGATCAACAAGTACGGTTGGTTGATTAGTAGAAAAAGTCAGTCGGTAATAGTATGGTCAACCAGTAGAAAAAGTTGGTCGATCATAGTATGGTCGATCAGTAGAAATAGTTGGTCGATCAAGTGTGGTCGACCAGTGTAAAGAGCTCATTGATCAGAGTTGAGTTCTTTAACTTGTCCTTACTTGGAAAGTTTGCGGGTAAGGTAAATTACAACTTTCACAAAAACATAATGTAAATAACGCAACATGAAATTTAGAACAACAAAAAGATTTTTACGCTTCTACAACTTGTAAGCTGAAGTCATATTTTGAAAGCTTCTTTGCTTGAGCAATCTGTAGTCCTGCAAATATAGTACACACGTGAGAGACTACACCATGTGTGCGTGTGTTAAATCTGCAAGAACATATCCTTTCAAATAATCAAATCTTTTCTTTAAGATTTTAAAAACTCAATTTAATTTCTCTCCATTATTAAAATAACCATAAAACCAATTATAATTCTTTTCTTTATATGTGAGGTTATTTTCTTTGGAGTAAAATAAATCTTCTTATATTTAATTTCTCCCCCTTAATCAATAATAAATAATACCAAACTTTTCATTTTTCTTTTTCCCCTTTTCTATCAATAAATAAACATAAGAAAAAAGGAAAAAACTTCAAAGTTCATTAAATAATCGATGGAATTATTACAAAAAGATATTTATATCAGACAAACCATGTTCCATTACATATTTGGATAGAAGAAACAAAGAACAACCTAAAGAAAGACTAAGGAAAAGATCTAAGGTGAGGCGAAGTTATTGCTGTCGGATGGCTCGTAAGTATAGACTCCTAAGTTGTAAACTTACTTGTTTCTGAGGTATTAGTTCACACATTATCAGAGTAATTTATGAACTTCGAAATCTTGCTTTCGATGACCCGGAGGGCTGACCGCCAATTGTACTGATTACTAGGGCTTCTCGGTTTGCTGGGTTTTGGTTGTTTTGTGTTTTGATGGAATGAATATGATCGTTTGTCTGAAAAAAATTACTTAAACACAACAATAATGGCAGAAAGGTGTTTTGTTTATTTTTCTCTTTCCCTTATATGCTCATTACGTTAAGTATTTTGATTCCTTTGTTGTTTACACAGGTTTTCCCTGAATTATATAAAGATAATCAACCGCGACTGAGCGCATCCTGGACGGTAACATCATTTTTCTTCGTAATCAACGATCTATTTAGATATAGAGTAGTTAAGTATCTGCAAAGAATTGTTGGTCTATTGAAGAGAACCTCTTTGGGATCATATGTAGGGCATGGAGATGGGGAGGTGTCGCAATACCCAGTGTCCAGAATATGTACAATTGCATCGCGACATCACTTTATTTTGTATATTCATCTCCATTCATCATTGCACATACATCATTATTTTGTATATAATTCCTTATTCTATTTTATTTATCATCCAGTTCATTCCAAATAAAAATGTTTTCTTCTTGGAACTTGTACATAAAAATAAGTTGTGAATACAAAAAATAATTGCAAGCAGATTCATTGTACATCATGTAAATAATGACACTTTGAAAAAAGCCGCAAAGATAAACTTGTTAGACCCATTCTTCTCCATAAAAAATGAAAATAAAACAAACTCACTTTTAGTGCACTCTAAATAAAATACGCTTCAAAATGAAAGTGGTTTCATTAAAATCAGGATAAAGATGTAAAAAGTGACCTTTTGGAGTGTATTGTATATTGTGTATATACTTTATATTGTGCGAATATATTATTTTTATTTATTTTACATACGTATTTGTTCATATTATGTTTAAAATTAATTGTAAATATTGTAATTTATCCAATAAAATGCAAATAAAAATTACAAAAATCAAATTCACAAAAATAAATTGTTGTATATATTGTACATGTTCTACTATGTATATATTATAAATATTGCTATTCATTTAATCTAATAATTTATTTCATAAAAATAAAATAAAAATATGAATAAAATTCTTATAAAAATGTTATAAATAAATACAATATTAAATTATACAATTATTTGTAAAAACAATTTATTAAAAATACAAGTGTTGTATATATAGGTAAAATACTTATGAATAAAGGTGATTATTTATTTTAACCTATGTATATAATTTATTTAGTTTATTAAAAATCACTAAAACTAAGATTATTTAATCATTAACATTTTATATTTAACTTTTTATTTATTTAAATTTGTTTTCAATTTTTATTTATATTTATTTACATTTTATGTTATTTTGTTATTTTATGTATCGTCTTTTAGCGGGTCCAACCCCCTCATTGGCCAGACCCGGGTCAGTTGACTCGGGTCAACTTTCCATCTCCCGCTCCACCCGGATAACCTTCCTCGTCGTATCCGCTTCTCACATTTTTCCTGACTGTTCCCTTTATCTTTGGCACCTGATTCCTTCACGAAATTTGTTGCCCGAGTAACCCTTGATCTCGCCCGTTTATTATTTCCAAATAACTCTCCTTGGTTCATGTGCATTCATGATTCAAGCTTCGATGCATTCCACTGTCTATATATACCTCCTTCCATCAACATTTTTACCCTGATCCATGTTCCACCTTCATTTCCATCCGATATCGAGTTTAGGAGCTAGAGACGGTGACAACGCATCTTCTCCGTGATCGAGATTGCGGAATTAGAGGTCGGGAGAGCGAGATCCATAACACGACTGGAGCTCTGTCGACTGCATCGACGCTTCTTCACCTCACGCAGTGAATCAAGGCTACGACCCTACTCACTCCACCACAGGTAATCCTAGGCTATTCCTTCTTAATCGAGCATTTTAATTTGTGTTTTAGCTTAAACCTAGTTATCTTCACCTGAGCTCCGATCTGCATGAACATAGCTCCCTGATCGTGCATTTCCACTTCTGATCATTATAGTACATTCACCTTGCATTCTTTACTCTCTATCATGGACTAATCACCCTCAGATCACTCCAGATCCGAGGTTCGATCTCCTTCCCGTCTGCCGTCATCAGAGATCCCCATCCCACTTCCATTTATGTCTATGTTCATCTTATAAGGCAGACCAGAGTAGTAGCTCTGAGCAAAAGATTTTTTGCAGGTGCTTGGGAATGCGATGGGAACATGAATTGCATTTGGGAGATTCACCAGTTTTCCCAGGCTACTAGACCTTCTAGATCCATCGCTGCAGGCTATCGAGCGTCATTGACTCATATAATTAATGAAGAGAAACATCAGGAACATTTAGCTATCTTCAGGAGGAGCAACTGACATAGGCTTATTGAAAATGAGCAGATCCAAACTCGCGATGTAGTCCTTCATCCGAGTTTGTCTAGGCCCATTCCTCATCGTCAGATTAAGAAGATAAGGCTCAAGATCGAATCCAAGCCATCTGTGCGCCCCTAAATTTTAGCCATTGATCACCAGCTCCAGATCAGATCACGAGCATCCATCCAATGTGCTCCTCCGCACGTGCATCGGTGAATAATTTCACTTTTACCCTTGTCATCTGTTCATATTGTAAATAAGCCTAGTGGGACGCGTCATTTAATATGTGTTTGGTTATTTGCATATGCCTTTCATATTACTTCATTTGCTTTTAAGTCCAGTTTGAACAAATAAACGCGTACAACACATGACATTATGGTGATTTTGCATTTTTACCCGGTGTTTGTTGGTTACTGTTTGGCCCCTTGAAATAAGATATTCACCATTAGGTCTGTACTAGCACGACTCACGTACACTAGCACATGCCATTTTCGGTAAATTGCAGTTACCTCATCGCTTTTCTTTATTTGTTATTGCTTTAGTCCGCTAAATAAAATTATATGCATAAAGGTCCCTGTGAAGCTGTGTTTCGATTAGCTTGTTAATTGTGCTTAATAAATAGATAATCACTACAATAAATTCCATAAAAATCAGCATTAGTTTCTACTAAGTTGTATTATCATCAGTAATTTTAATTTCATATTTTATCTTTTTATTATTTTTAATAAATAGAAAACACCTCTTATTTTCCCTATTTGCTGTAATTAATTAATAAAAACTATAAAAATTGCTTGAAAAATTCTAAAAAATTTATGGTTATTTTTTGTGCATTTTCATTTCTGTACATATTTCATTGGACTCCTTATAAAAACCCCCAAAAAATCAAAACTTTAAAAACACTAAAAAATTCATAAAAATACACAAAAAACTCTTAAAATTCATAAAATTTCTTTCTGGAGATTTTGAAAAATCATCTTATTTTTGTGTATATTTTGCATATTTTTGATTTTATTTTCTATTTTAAATCAGAAAAGCATTTGTATTATTTTCTATTTGATCTTTTTCCTGTTTTTAATTGTTTTAAAAATCCTAAAAAATCTAAAAATTATCTAAAAATCAAAAAAATAGTAAAAATATTTCGAAAACTAAAAACTATTTTTACTTGATTTTTCTGTACATTTTTACCTTATTTTAAAAATAAAAAAGAACACTTTCTTTTCTTTTATTTATATTGTTTTTATTTTGTTTTTTTTAAATTAAAATACATAAGCTTTAAAAAATTAAAAATCATTAAAAATATAAATTAGGAAAAACATTAAAAATTTGATAAAAAATTAAAAATTCTATGATAAAATAAAAAGATAAAAATCCTTAAAAATATCAATAATTTGCATAAAAAGAACTCATTTTTATTTCATTGATTTTTCTTTGATTTATATAACTATCAAGATTTGTAGCCTCCCTGAGTTCGGTCTTGTATGTTATACAAGTAGATAATAACAAACTAATTTCTCTTGCTTACATTACATTTCTTTGTTTATTGCATGAGATTTGATTAAATTGAAAATAGTTTTTGTTGAGGGAGTTTCAGGGCTGCATCAAATTTTCACTTGATTCATAAATTAAATAAATCCATGAAAATCCCAAATCAACAAATGGCATTGTTTCCTGGGAGGTACGACAAGGGTAGTTAGGTTTTCTTTGCTTCTACTCTTGGTGTCTATAGATATTTTATTTTTAGCATTTTTTTCCATATATACATTTTTGTGGATCTACTTAGTGTTGAGGAGTGATCACTCAGATTGAGTATCGCATGCCCTGAATGTTTTCATGATTCAAGTTGCCGCACACAGAAAGCCCCCAAGATTGGACTTCAGATATTTATCTGAGATAAATTTCTCTTGCTCTTCTCATTTTGTGACATATCCACATTTTAGTTTTAGTGTCTATTTGTTTATTTTCTGCTCCATTTTATTTTATTATTATTTTTCATAGCTGAGATCTAACATATCTTCTCTCTCTCTCTCTCTCTCTCTCTCTCTTTCTTGTAAGGGCCTGACGAGCGAGGACGTCATTCCTAGGAGCGCCGACGTACCTGAGCGAAGCGGAGGTGGCTTGTTTCTTCATTGAGCAGTAAGAGAGCGTATGAGAGGAGGAGCAAACGATTTTGAGAAGATTTTGGAGCAATTTATTTATTTATTTATTTTAGTATTTTATTACATTTTTGTTTTAATTTATAATGAATTTCAGTCACTTTCCCTTTTTCTTTTTTATTTGGACATTCGACTCTTGTGGATTGCGAGGTCTATTTCATCAAGTGTCGATGCCCTTGGGAGACCTCACTAGTTTTTGTTTCTCACCTTTTATTTTTATTTGTTTTCAAACAGTTTTCTTGTGCTTGAGCCCTTAGTATTAGGATCTTTTTTCTTCGTTGAGCTAGGTAACTGATTAGGTTCAAATCCCTAAATAGGAATATCTATTCCTATAGAGTGGATCGTAGCGTTGGACCTAGTCAAATAAACTTATTCTTGTCCGCTAATAGAAGTTACTACTAGGACATTTCTCTTGCATCATTTAAATTAGTTTATTTTCTATCTTTGTTTTTATGCGAGGATCATTTTGCATGTAGACTGCTGGCGTAAGGTATGCATCTTCTATCTCTTGCATGCATCATTGATTTCCATCGCATCGACTTTTCGATCTCCTCTAATGATTTTCTCACTTAGGAAATAACTTCAAAAAATCATTTCATCGTTCTTTGAAAAAAATAAAAAAGGTGATAGCACAATAAAAAGGGACATCTAATCATACTTGACCTAAAACTAAACGTAACGATCAAATTCATTGTTTTGGGGAGAGTAACCCCCTCATTATTTGTAAGTACTTACCTCCAGACAGAGTGGGTGAGGATGTTGCCTTAAGGATAGAGCCCAAATCCTTGGACTTATGCCATAAGCACTTGTACACTACTCTTCAGTGTATGGTCGCAACTGCAAGAACTTGCCTCAATCCTTAGAAAATCATTTTGGTGTGCTCCGCCTCTTATCTCCCTTTGGGCATGATATAATCCGTCAGCTCGAGCAGATGGCACCACTGTTTGGGGAGGTTTGAGGACATATGCTAGGCGATAGGGCGACATCACCCGGTGTGCTTAGTAGTAAGTAACATCTTGTAGATTCACTAAACTTTAAATTGAAAAGATAATTGACCAAACTCCCGCGGTCTTCACTTGTGTTCATATGGTGAATTGGCGATTTGTTTTGTGTTTGTTTGCTAGTGTAGAAATCCCTCTGCGCATTTTACACCTTTCTTCTAATTTTCTTCTTCTTGTTAGACTATGTGTTCTCATATATTGCCCTTTGATATTGAAGATGTTGGATTAGAGTATTTTGTGCTCGAACTTCGTGAGATTTTCTTTCTACACTCCAGTTCGGTCATTTTCACCAACTCGGGATGAGACTCTTACCGAATTCACTTCTTTCCCCACATCATCTTTTATTCTGCCTATAAATCCATTATTTGAGATTGATCCTAATCTCAAACTATCATTTGAGACTCCATATTTTTTAAGGATTGATCGAGTGCCTTGCACTTTTATAGAGACCGAGACTGATTCTGAGGACTCGATGGCACCACCAATGGAAAATCACCCATTAATGAGCAGCATGAGATCAACACCGTGATGTTGGCATCCATTTAGTCCATCTAGGCCCAGTTGACTAAGCCAGATAACATCCAGGCATGAATTCGTGATATGATCTTAGAGCCGAGAAATGATAGAGGAGAGAGGAGGATGGACAAATGAGAAGACGTCGGAATGAGGGAGCCGAGCAATAGCCTAGGGTGGAGCCCAAGCCTACACTAAGAGATGCCTATAACCTATACGCATGACACGCTACGACATGGATTCGGATACCCATGATTCATGGGCATTTCGAGCTAAAGCCCACTATACTTCCAAGGATGATTCTTTCTCGATGGAACACGATATCCTTAGCCTTGCATTTTTTTGGCCAAATATGGATTTTGTTTTGCTTCCCCCTCCGTAATCCCCCCATTCTACCCCCCAAAAGCCTCCCAACCTCTAACGTCGGTTCGTATAAAAAACGGGGCTTTGACTTTTCTGAAATATATATTAGTTGCGATCAAGCAAGGGTGAGTGAGGCAATGTGATCAGCTATCCTGATATCCCATGGACACATTAACAAGGAACTACATACTCACATCCGGCAGTTTGATCGCATATGCAACACTACCCACTACCCTAACATCTCGTTAGAGGTAGTGAAGATGACGGCCTTCCCGTTCAGCTTGATGGACAAGGCATTATATTAGATTAACCATTTGGGAAAGTTGTGACATCATGATGATGAATCTATGATTCATCACCTTTATTCTTTCATTTTAGCTAAAATACTTGGTAAAATGCATGTAAATATCTATTAGTTCCCACTAATTAACATTCCAACCACATTTGCTAATATTATATATTTAACATTTACTTTATCCAAAATAAAATAATAAAGATAAAAAGAAAAATGAAAGAAAAGAAGGCGATAGATATAAAATATATACCGACTGATCCTAACCCCGAGACCGGGTTAATATTGACTTGGTCGATAAAATAAGTAAGTAGGGGGAGATAAGGATCCTAACCTATAAAAATGTCAGAAAATCAAGATCATTAATGTACATAAATACATTTTCTAACTTGCAAATATTTCACCTATTTTATTTATCACTTATATCATTCCAAATCAAAACACTTCTTTTATAAATTTTGTTCATAAAAATATATATTATGTTATAAAAATATCAAGAAAATTATTACACATAAAAATAATTAATCACAATGAACCGAAAAAACCGCAAAAGCTGACTTCTGAGGTTCATAACTATTTATAGAATACTCTAAACATACCAAACTCATTTTTAAACTTTATTTTATACTTAATACTATTTATTACAAATATTATAAAAATGTTAGAATAAAATAGGTGAGTTGTGGCGTTTGAGCCCCGTTGTATATATGTACTATATGCAGAAACTTCCTTTATTTTTAATTAATTTACCGTAACTCCGATTGACCTAATTTCTTTTCCAAAAATCTTTTAAAAATCAATATAAAAATATAACTTAAGTCAAAATACCAATAAACCCGAAGCCATGAAGCCACTGCCTAAATTTTTTGGACCTCATAACTCGACCATACGGACTCCGAATTGGGCAACCCAGTCTTTAAATTAAAATTATTTAATTATCTACAAAATGACACTGATTTTGCTAAAATCAGAGTTAGTATGAAAAATGTAGATTTTGGGACTGTATTGATATATTGTACAATGTACCATAATTTATTATTAATTAATAGGAGTTATATATTATGTTTATATACTTTATAGATATTTTAAATCAATTAAAATTTATTTAACATTTTAACTATTTATTTAATTATTAGTTATTAATTAATTATTCATTAAGATTGTTTAATTATTTCATTAATTATATTTAATTAATTATTTAATTACTAATTACGTAATTAAGTCCCTAATTATCTCTTAAATTATTATAAGGATTAATTTATTTAATTATTTAATTAATTTTATCTCTCCATTTCTCTCCTCGTCCTCTCTCTTTCTCCTCCATGTGCATCTTCTTCCTCCCGCTCCTGCACCACCGCTTCTCTCTTCTTCGGGCAACTACCTCAACTTCCCAACAACCACCGTTCGCCCAACTGCCCCGGCTTGCTACACTCCTCCGTCCGCGACGCCATCTCGTCTCCGTGCTCTCCACTCCATCCTCAGCTATTTAAACCCTCGACCCTTACTGCCGAGGGGATCCGTCATTAACAATTTTTTTCAATGAGATCCTTCCTCCTCGTTCGTAATAGGAACGGGTGTTCCCAAGGGAGTTGTAGCGAGGATCAGAAGGTCCGACGAGATCATGCCGGCATCGTAGTGAAGCTCCGCCACACGCTAATCCTCCACGCCACCTTCGTGTTGAGGTGAGAATAAGCGGAGCTCCGCCAAAGTCCGCAGCATAGGCAATATCCTCCATCCAGGCCAGGTTTCGTTTATCTTCTCTCTACTTTTGTCCCTTCTCTTTTCAACGCATCTCTCCTTCTTCTATTTGATACCGATCAAAAACCCTACGTCATCGACCACCTCACCTTTCTAATCATCATTATATGCTATTCTACCTCACACCTCTAACCATCCCCAATCATAATTGGTGATCGGGGATTTGCTCCTTAACCATCACCTGCACTAGGAGCAGTTCATTCACATTTTCTTCTGACTGTCGTGACTGAGGCACCACAGCTTCGAGTCGCTGAATCTGTTGCAGGTGTAGATCAAATTGCCTCACCAGACTTGAACCTTGTCTGATCGAGCACGTCGAGCGAGGTCGTGAAGGAAGCACCTAGAGTTACATCATCTTCATTGCACGAGGAACACCGAACACCTGCAGGTCGCTGGATTCCCCGCTTGACAAAACTGTCTCCCTTCGATTCATCTGGAGCGAAGCATCGCTGTACAACATCGAGAAGTCCCACACTTGATTGAGGAATCTCTATTGAGCAGCATCAAGAGATCACTCCATCTGGAGATCTGCGGTGGAAGAACGAGAGCCTTTGCCAAATCACCACCAATCGAGCATTGCCGGGACCATCTCCGATCGAAAACAATAGCCATCGCGGATACGAGCAGCATCGCCTCTTCAATTTGATCCTCTCGCATACACCAGCAGAGATTGAAAGACAAAGCTTCACTGATCATAGCATCATTTGGGAAGGCACTCGTCCCTTCGAGACTGAGCCAAAGCTGTCGCTTGAGATTTCTGATCTGAACTAGAACCACCCTTCGTCGAGTTGGGGACGGAATAAGACTTGCTCCTAATTCGCTGCCTATTTGGAAAGAGGGAAGAGCAAGGTATATCCTCCAGTTCCTTCAGTATCCCTTGGATTCGCATCAAATGACTACGCTCTAGATCTAAGGAGGACCATCAGATCAGGCGCCATCCAAGGAACGGAAACTAGCCATGCGTCAAAGACATGACAACTCCACCGCTTTAGCTTTTAGGCGGTGCACGTATGTTGCATGTGCATGGATATTTTTAGTGAAATTTCTATATACCCCCTGGTACTTTATATATTCATTATAAAGCCCTTGACAAGAAATTCTCACGTGGTTTAATACGTGATTTCCTGGATAAACTACACAAATACCCTCGGAGCTTCTCGAAATTCGTAGACGGGTCCTTGGCAGCTAAGCATCACATGATGGTCACGAGTCTCCTAGAATAATTATGCGTGAAGTCCTTATATTTCTGCATATTTCATGCGTAACGCCTCGTTTTTCAGTTTTAATACAGAAATACCCCTGTATAATATATAAATAGAATACATAATATAAAAATACAATAAAAATACATAAAAAATACCCTATACTATACCATATAAAATATTAAATAAGTTTTGAAAAAACATAATAAACAGATTTTTCTATTTTTAATAAATCTTTTAAAATTTCATAAAAATATAACAACATTTTAAAAATTCATAAAAAATATAAGAACATCAATAAAAATTCTACAAAAGTACACTGAGTATATATTATCATATTTTACATAATAAACCCAAAATAAAATAAAATTCAATAATAAATCCAATAAAAAAATACAAAACACATAAAACTTCAAAAAATATTACTAATTTAAGAAAATTCATATAAAAACGTACTACATATCATTTTAAAGATAATTTCACCTACTTTGCAATAAAAATAAAATAAGAATATTTTGCTACTGTTTTCTATTTTAAAAATCAAAAATAAAAATCCATTTTCAACATAAACATTGTTTTCAACATTAAAATAATATAAAATCCAATAAAAATCCAAAAAACCTTTAAAAAATCATAAAAATCAAATAAAAATATAAAAAATCCCTAAAAATAAATAAAAATGAGGAAACACCTTAATCCATAGTTTTCTATAGTGTAACCCTTGTTTCTAACAGTTTGCCTCCCTGAGTTTGACACTCCGGTACTTAACACTGTACACATCTTGCTTAGGAGTATAAATAACAAATTATTTTTTTGCTAAAATCCACCTAGTCTATACAACGACCGTAGATATCTTCAGATAAGGTGTGTTTTTCAGATGGCTCCTTTGTCGGGGAGGCAGTGCTAGGGTAGATCATAGACCTAGGTTTTAGGATTTTCTCTTCGCCATTTTATTCCCTAACCTCAGAGTTTTGTGTTTCTGATATATGCTGCACAGGTTGAGCCGCACAACTGAGAACCGAGAAACCACATTTTTTTACTTCTTGTAATGTTTTATAAAGAAAATATAAAAAAGGGGGCACTTGACTATTATTCTTTTTTAGAAGGGGCCTCATAAAGTCATCCCGACTTGTGCCTTCCTCCCTCTCTTTCTCGAGGTCTGTTTCACCGAGTGCCGTGCAGTTAAGGGAGCAGAGCACCCACCACAACTTTTCTCGCATCATGATTTTATCAATGGTTTTACACAGCTTTTTCGAGGCTAGGTGCTTGCTTAGGTTTTTTGATTTTTCTTTGCTTGCACCTTCGTAGCTAGTTTTAGGACTCCCAACCTAGGTGCATGATTATCTAGGACAAAAATAAAAGGATAAAAATAGTTAGTTGATTCTTTGAAAATATCCAAAAAAAGAGATAACCAAAATTAAAGCAGGAGATGCTAATAATATCTGACCTTAAAATTAAACGTAAAGGACTCACGTATATTGGGAGAGCAATCCCCAGCGCATGAATTGCAGGTACACTCCATATTTGTGAGTGAGAGATGACCCTTAAGGTAGAGCGAGAGTCCGAATTTCTTTCGGGATACTACTGAGTTCATACATTTACTCACTTAATCTTTAATGGGGACTCTCAGGTAGCTAGAAGCGTTCCGAGTTTCCTAATCAGAGTGGGAGGTTTAGAGGACACAACAATAGCACGATCCTCAAGTAACACAAGTAGTTGGAAATGGTCCGTACTTACTCCCATGTTGGCTGAGAATAGGTGATTTTCTATAAGAACTCGGGACAGTCTTCTGGGGAAGTTTCGAGCACTATCAACTCTCTAATATATGAGAAGACTTGTTTGCCAAATAACCCTAAAACTAAAAAGATAAACGGCCGATCTTTTACGGTCATCATCAGGGTTGAGTTGGTGAATCTGGGGTTTGCTTTGCATTTGATTTTTGTTGTGTGAGTCCATTTTTTCAGATCTAGAATCAGTTACATGTCTTATCAAGATGATGGGTAGGCGGTCTCTTAGGCCGAATCTTACGGTACTGCTTCCATGCACACCTACCCACCTATCTAGGTCGGTTCAAGAGAACCCTCACTTTGAACCTGAGTTGGCTCGATCTCTTCCTTTAATCTTGTCCCCCGAGTCAGTTCCCGAGAGCCCCCTGTTTGAGTCAGATTCGGGACATCTTCCCCCTTCCAGGTGTGACCTTGACCCTAGAAGTTTCTCTCAATCACTCTATTCTTCTCCACCTCTGACGACTATTACACATCTATAGCGAGAGAAGAAACATATTTCAGAGGATGATGAGCTAGATAGAGAGGAGGCGACACCTACAGATCCTGTACATACGATGAGACGACTTCACACACCCGAAGCTTCTTCTGCTAGTAGGTGGATTCTACTTCCTCCCATTTTCGGATCATTTGTCCTCCCACCTGAGATTATTCAAACCTTACCAATTTTTCACGGATAGTTCACTGAGGAGCCACATTCACACCTTTGAGAGTTTGATATGATCTGTAGTACAACACATGACACTTGAGCTGTTGAGGATACAATTCGGATGATGGCATTTCTGTTCCCCCTGACTGATAAGCAACGTACTAGTTGTGGCATTTAGGGAGAGCAGTTACTACATGGGAGCAACTTCTTATTGAATTCCTGAGGAGATTCTACGCCATCGGACATACGAATGTTGCAAGGTCTCTCATTACCAGTTTCACCATGTTAGGGAGCGAGCCATTCCAAGAAGCATGGGATCGTTTTCGAGACCCGATTGATAGGTGTCCCCACCATGAGATTTCTAAAGCAAGCTTGGTTCGGAGCTTCTTTAGTGGATTGACACCGGACCTGCAAGGGTTGGTAAGTGCAGCCTGTGGTGGCTCATGCTTTTCGAAGCATGAGGATGTTGTCTGGGATATTTTCGAGAAGATGGCATCTCCATGCCACTTTAGCTCAGACAGACTCTTATACTCAGATGAAGTCACCTGGATTCTTCACCAGTCTACCGTGACACAAATCGAGGAGGGTTCATCGATGCTTACATCTTCAGAATCTTCGTCAGATGAAATAAGGATTCTTAGCCAGAGATTGGACCACCTAGATCATATAGGGATGAGATGCCATCGGTTACACAAGCTCGACAAGATTGGCGGGCTTGTGAGGAACATTAGTGACATGAAGAATCAGATTGAACAGATGACATCTACCCCATATTCAAGGTTACCGGCTGATTACATAGTCTCCAGTGCAACAGATACATTACCTTCAGTAGGAGCCTGCGATCGAGCCTCGTTAGATTCAGACTTGCAGTGGATGCCAGGATCTCTTTCTCAATGGTTGCCTCAACGTTTCTCAGGTTATTCACTCTGGGCCACTCCTATGAGAACTTGGTTTTAGATGATCTTTCCTATCAGATCACCAGTCATTATGAGAAGAATATGTGAGATATGGATGAATTTAAGCAACAGATAATGGATCTCGTACTAGATCAAACCGTCATGCGGGCTTAACAAATAGACTCTGCTCCTCAATCACATACACCACATGATAATGTGAATAATGTTGATTTCATATCTCTGAGGAGTGGTAGAGTTCCAGCTGGCGGTGGCTCAGCTATGCCTGATACAGATGCATCGGTAGATGATGCTTTCGAGCCAGTTGAGCATGATGCAGATAGCGGTACTGATGCCGCTAGTATCGATGATGACCTTGATGGTGGTGCTGATGCCACCAAATCTGATGATTGCAATGTAGAGATAGTTGTGTTATCAACTTTCATACCTAGTGATGGGGAGATAAACGTACAAAGAATTGGGAAGAGGAGGAGGTCCAGAAAAAGAAATAAAGATAAGACAGTTGATTCGTCTACTTCTGATGATCAACAAAGAGATAGTCCCTGTTTTACAAAAAGACCTGATTCTTCTTCTTCATCTGATCCTCCAATTGCAGACTGACAAGGAGGATGTACAGGTTTAATTTTCTCAAGCACTTTGCTTAGGAATGGGCGATAAAAAAGAAAATACCAAAAAGATTCAAATGTTAGATCTGACGAAAGAGATGCTCGACAAATTCACCATTCATCTCACTCTTTCGGAAGCCTTGGCACACATCCCTCTTCTACAGAAAGGTCTAATGGAGAGAGCTACAGTTTGTAGAAAGAAGAGGCAACGCAATCATTGCTCAGAAATTCATGTGTTGACCAAGGAGACTTGTCACGCCATCTAGAATCATTCCCAGCTAAACGATCAGACACGAGAGCACCATATGTCAGATGCGAGATCCTCGATCAAACTCTTGACCGTACTCTTTTAGATAGCAGATCATCGATTAATCTCCTTCCCTCTTCCTTACTCGATAAGTTCAAGTTCGGACCTCTTCGACCAAGCAGAACAGTCTTGCAGTTTGCTAATATATCAGTCAAGAGGCCGAAGGGATTAATCGAAGACGTTATCATCACCATTCAGGGTTTGCAATTCCCCGTGAACTTCATCGTAAGGACATGATGATCCCTGAATGTGTGATCAATATCCCAATCATATTAGGACGACCTTTTATGGCGAAAAATAAGGCTATTTCTGATTATGGTACAAGGAAGCTGTACTTTAGCGTCCAAGGAGAGAGTATACATATAGAAATGATCCAAGACCTCAGAGCCAAATCAGAAGAATCAGAGCGAGCATATATAGTTGGAGCCGATAATCATCAGGATTATGACTCGTGTAGATAGATGATGAGGTTGTCTAGGCCGAACCGAGTACACGATATTTCATCACATCTTCAGGAGAGTCTGAGTTTCAGATACTAGATGATGGAAGACTGGATAACAAAATCCTGGAGCAGGTACAGTTTGAGGTTGAGGCAAACGAGTCTGACGACGATATTTCTGAATTCCATTCTTGTTGTTTGGATCCTGATCCCTCCGATGTAGATGTGGACTTTTATTGGAAGATGTTTAATGAGTATGTTCTGCATCTCATTTCAAATGAGCTTACAACCTGCCTGGAGACCGAGCCGGTACAACAGAGTCAGCAATCAAACAAGCAGTCTCCGGTTCTTTCTGAATCAGAGCAGGATGAGTTTACGCATACCGACCTAGTAGCCTATACCCAGGCCCTAGTCAAACCAACTCTCCCTATTCCTTCTCCCCTGAGCTTAAACCTCTACCTCAAAGCATGAAGTACCAATTCCTTGCTGGAGAGCCCAAAATGTTTCCGATCATCATCGCTTCCAATTTAACCGATGAATAAGAATCTCGTCTGATGGAGATTCTTGAAAAGAACCACAAGGCAATAGGGTGGTCAGTATCTGTTCACCATAGGATTAGTCCAGCTCTGTGCTCCCACCACATTTTTCTCGAGGATGACGCCAAACCATCTCATGAGTTTCAGCGCAGGCTGAACCCGAATCTTTGAGAAGTGGTTATGAAGGAAATATCCAAGTGGTGGAGCACCTATTTTATCTATCCCATCTTCGACTCCAAATGGGTTAGTCCTTTACATGTGGTACCCAAGAAGACGAGTATTCCTACAGTGATAAATGAGGATGGAGAGGAGATCGCTACCGAGTACCGACTTCTTGGCGCGTCTATGTGGACTACAGACATTTGAATCAAGCGACCAAGAAGGATCACTTTCCTCTACCATTCATTGATCAGATCATCGAACGGTTGGCCGGGAAGAGCCATTATTGCTTTATCGATGGGTACTCGGGATATAATCAGGTGGCCATCACACCTGAAGACCAAGAAAAGACGACTTTCACATGTCCGTTTGGAATGTATGCTTTCAAACAGATGCCCTTTGGATTATGTAATGCTCCGGCTATATTTCAGAGGTGCATGCTTTCTATTTTTGCAGACATGGTGGGAGACTTCTTGGAGGTCTCCATGGATGATTTTTCAGTCTATGGTGATGATTTTGATTCCTGCCTTCTGGCCTAGACCACGTTCTTCAGAGATGCACAAAGGTTAACCTCATTCTTTCTTGGGAGAAGAGTCATTTTATGATGACTCAGAGGACGGTCCTTGGTCACATCATCTCCAACATGGGCATGGAGGTGGACCTGGACAAGTCATAAATAAGCTCAATCCACCGTCCAATCTGAAGTAGTTACGGTCTTTCCTTGGTCATGTCGGTTTCTACAGACGTTTCATATGAGACTTCAACAAAATTGGCCGACCATTATCTGATCTTCTCGCAAAAGACACCAAGTTTATTGTTGATGATAAGTGTCTTTAGGCTTTTGAGACTCTCAAGAGCATGGTTGTAGAGGCTCCTGTCCTTCAGCAACTTAATTGGTCTCTCCCATTCGAGATCATGACGGACGCCTCCGATTTTTCCGTAGGGGCCGTGTTGGGACAGAGGAGGGATGGCCTTCCATACGTCATACACTACGTTAGCAAGACTTTGGATTCCGCCTAGCAGAATTACACGGTTATAGAGAAAGAAATGCTAGCCGCAGTATTTGCCTTAGACAAATTTAGGTCTCACATCTTAGGATCTAAGATTATAATCTTCACTGACCACACCTCCATCAGATACCTAATGGACAATAATGATTCTAAGCCGTGTCTGACCAGATGGATCCTTCTACTCCAGGAGTTCGATATTGTGATCAAGAATAATCCTGGAATTAAGAATGTTGTGGCGGATCACCTCTCCCAATTAAGAATACCCGAGACTTCTGAGTTTGATGCAACAATTTCCAAGACCTTCCCCGACGAGGCGATTCTTGTTGTCACCTCAATATTGTGAACTTTCTTGTTTCTAAAAAAGTCCCACAAGGTTTGTCCAGACAGAGACTTTCCTCACGAAAGCCAAGTATTACCATTGGGAGGATCCGATCCTTTATCATGAAGGAGCGGATTCCGTCTAGCGTCAGTATTCCTCAGGAGGAATACCAGAGTGTTCTCATGTATTGCCATAGATTGGAAGCTGGAGGACACCATTCAGGGAAGAGGACAACACCGAAGGTGCTCCAATACGGCCTTTGGTGGCCTACACTCATTGTGGATGCCCATGCATTCGTAAAGAGATGTACTGACTGTTAGTGAATGGGCACTTGTGGACATAGAGACATGATGCCGATATAGCCGATTCACTTCTGTGAAGTGTTTGATGCATGGGGTATCGACTTTATAGGCCCAGTCTCGAAAAGTCAGGGATTTGAGTATATTCTTATAGCTGTAGATTATGTGAGTTGTTAGATAGAGGCTATTCCTGCCCGAGCTGCTGATGCGAACATAGTTTGTATGTTCTTGAGAAAGCATACCATTACGTGTTTCGGGGTCCCTAGAGTTCTGATATCAGACGGGGGTAGACACTTCATTAACGACAAGGTAAGAGCACTTCCTAACAAGTTCGGCATAGATCATCGGGTTGCTACTCCGTATCATCGTCAGACGAATGGTCTAGCCGAGGTCTCGAATAGGGAGATCAAGATGATTTTGCAGAAGGTTGTTCGACCAGACTGAAAGGATTGGCCGCAGCTTTTAGGCTCAGTTCTTTGGGCCTATAGAACATCATTCAAAACACCATTGGGTACATCTCCCTTTTGACTCATTTATGGAAAGCCATGTCACTTACCTGTTGAGATCAAGCACTGATCTTTGTGAGTAGTGAAAGAAGTGATCTTTGATTTAGATGATGCAAGAGATTGGAGGCAGACTGAACTGGGAGACCTGGAAGAATTGAGAGATGAAGCCTTCACGTGTGGCCTGCATTATAAGGAACAGATGAAAGAGTGGCATGATGCACATATCAGCCACAAACTATTTGGGCCTAATCAAAAAGTCTAGCTATTCGATGCGAGACTAAAGTTATTTCTAGGGAACTTTAGAGCAAATGGAAAGGTCTGTATCTTGTGTGAAAGGTGTACGACAACGGTAGCATCGACATATCTGAGTTGTCTTCTGATTCCACCTTTTGAGTTAATGGTCAGCAGTTGAAACCTTTTCTTGATCATGAGTCGCCTAATGAATCTCTGATTCTCACTCTTTGTTCTTTTATTTTAGCTATTTATCTTGACAAAGCATCATGTAAATAGGTGTAAATACAATAAGTTAGCATTCTGGATGCATGTGTTAACAGTGTATATTCAACATGTATTTGCGCTTAAATAAAAGAATAAAGAAAAAGAAAAAGAAAAAGGAAGGAGGTATTTGGAATAAATATAGAGTGACCCGAACCCCAAGAGAAGGTCAAGCCTTGACCTAATCGACAAACAAAATAAGTTGAGAGAGATAGGGCCTACTCCATACATATTACTTATATCTGTAAATAATTATTTTTGATAAAATAAAATAAAATATTCTTTTTACCTCCTTGTATTCATTCCTAAAAAGAAAATAAAAACAAAACAAAATCAGAAAAATAAAATAAAAATAAAAATAAAATCATCTTTCAATTGTATAAGGCACACGCATATACGTCTCACTCCCTATTTATCATATACATGTAAATAAACAATAAAAATAAAATAAAAATTATTTTATACTCCAAAAATTATGTTAGAAATAAATAAATAAAGAATAAAATTAGGGTATTTGTGTAAAATTAATAAAATAAAAATACTTGTATACAATACATAAGTATATTATACCTGTATATAATACTATATACCGTATATAGACTAATTTATTTTTCTTAAAAACAATTAAAAATCACAAAAAAATAGTTAGAAAAATAATAAACATTTTTTTATTTTATACACTTTTTATTTAAAGCCATTTACTATTTTTTATTATTTTTGTAAATATTTTGTAAAATCCTTTTTTTCTGATTGGCCGAGACCGGATGTTGATCGCGGGTCAACGGCCTCTTCCAGGCTTGACCCGACCCGACCCCTCTCGTCGGAGCTAGTTCTCCCCTTTTTCCGATTGGGTCGAGCCTCCTTCTAATCCGAATCTTCGCCTGCGCCGCCTCTTGAGATCCAGCACCTTCACTGATCCCTAGGAAGGCACGGTTCTTCCTAGGGTTGTGCGCCTTCGCCCGATTCTCTCATACCCATGGGAAGCCTATATAGCATCATCTTCGACTCCTTGGAGTCGCAGCTCGTTCCTCGCCCCTTCTTCCAGCCCTAGACATCTCAGGTTGAGTGACAGCTACCATAGGGACACCTCGAATTGGAGTTTGGTGGTCGGGAGCTGTAGCTCAGCTACGTGGCCGGCGAGCGCTGCCGCATCTAGCATCCCCTCATTCCGCAGCAAGGTCGAGGCCATTACCTCATCAACCATCATCGCCTGGAGCTCAGGAGTCCTTCCAGATGTTCATGTATCCATTCTATCCCCCACTGCTTACCTTTTGATTCATTCTTTCCATTCCGCTCTGCCACCCGTTCACTTGCTCCGACCAGTCGGTCGGAGCCTCGATATCCAAACCCATCCATTTAGATCGATGCGTTGCATTACTCTTCATCTTCTCTCGCAACATGTTCACCTTGCAACTCAACCATCGGATTGAGATTAGGCTCGGTCTCCCTCCCTCGCGTTCACCGGAGATCAACCATCCGCCTCACCACCGCTTCTTTCCCTTCTAGCGCCAATAACCCGGACTGGAGCTTCGCCCTGAGTCCTAGCTTTGCATTGCAGGTGCCCCAACGTGCAAGGAACCCCTATCGACGCTCCAACTGCTCGGTGGAGCATCTCCAACTGGAGCTCAGGTGTCCCATCCATCCGACCGTCCTTAAGCCGATCAGACTCCACCACCTGACGCGGAGCACTCCCCAGGAGGTGCTCGATCCTTTGGAGGCTTGATCAGCCCATAGGATGCGCACCTATCCTTGATCGAAGCTCGCTAGTCCCCAGTTCATTCACCCTCCACCATCACCGTTGGATGAGGAACCGAGCTCCAGTTTCGATCTGAGTCGACCAGAGCAGCAACTTTTCATTCCGTTGATCAGATCTGATAGGTCAGATCTGATCCACTCGTCCCTGACATTCCGCAGATCGTCAGATCATTAGTAGGGGACGATCAGAGCCGTCAGAATTCACCATGCGTCCGTCACGTGCCTAGGGGTATATTGCATTTTTTCACATGCAGTTTTTACCCTTTACTTTCTAGTCCATTAAATAAATTTGTAGTTCAGACACTTTATGATTTGGACCTCGAACTGTTAAGTATTTGCATTTTAGTCCCATGTATCTGGACTCACGTGTAGCTCCACGTGCCTGGCTGGTTTATTTGTATTGTACTCCTCGTGCTTAATGAATGTTATATTTTAAATGGGAACTTTTTAGTATTTGCACTTATACCCCTCTGAGCATGTGTCACATGTAGTACGTGTGTTGTTATGGGATTTTTGCAATCTTAGGCCCTAAGCTTTTAACTATATGATTATTTGGCCTGCAACTTTGTTATAATTGACTATATGTCCCTGTGTGATGTGTGTGTTGTTTTTAATCAAATATATAATAATTTACCTCCAGAAATTCCACGAAAATTACACTTAGCTCCTGCTAACGCGTAATATTTATGGTAATTTTTCTGACTCAATTTAGTTTTATTTGATATTTTGTAAAAACTTAAAACCCCTAAAAAGTGTCCTGTCTATTTTAGAAAATACATAAAAAATACAAAATAGCTTTAAAAATTCCAAAAAATAGTAGTTACTTGATTTTGTATGCTTTGATTCTAGTCCAATTTTTGTTGTATATCTTTTATAAAAACCCTAGAAATCACAAAAGACTAAAAACTTATAAATATCATTAAAAATTCTAGAGAAATAAAAAATAGGATTTCAGTTGCTTTGTAGATTTTTTATTTACTTTTTCATAAAAATCACACCCAGGACTTTAAGGCATTTTTATCATTTTAAATTTGCTTTTAGTCCAGGTTGTATATTGTCTCACTATTTTGTTCTCCCATTTTTATAAAATCATATAAAAAATACCATAAAATTACCAAAAACATCTACATATTTGAAAAATATAAAAACATTTTTATTTCTCATTTTTGAGTATTTTTAGTTTTAATAAAAAAATGTTAAAGCTAGTTTTTGCCTGGTGCTTTTTATTAGTTTTCTCATTTTGAAAATATAAAAAATATAAAAATTGCAAAAATAAAAAACAACAAAAATATGCATTTTCTGATCTGATCACCGACTACTTCATAGGTTTTACTCATGCTCCTTGTGTTCGACCCTGGTCGCTATACCAAGTTAAATAAATAGCGGAGACTGCCAACATCATTTTTATCGACTTATCTGTTTGATTTTGTGCCTTGACTGTTTGATCTTGTGTGGTCTTGATTTTTCTTGATTGATCACGCTTTGCGATTCGAGTTGCAATGACTCGTAGATATTACTTAGCCTGAGTTGCTTGGTGCGTCATTAGAATGGCACCGTTGCCGGGGAGCACGTCTTGGTATTCTCATCAGTTTTTTTGATATCTATCAGTTATAATTGTTTCTGACCCGCTTCTGTTTTGCTTTTTTGTGCGAGGAACCGCTTGATTACGCTTTGGAGGAGACCCGTGCCTGAAGAAGAGCAGGATCGGATCGGAATTAGTTATAGCTTATAGATTAACATTTATTAGTTTATTTTCCAGCATTCATTTATTATTGTAATAATACAGGTTTAGTCAGACTTTCTGGACTTGGCATATCGGGGTCTGTTTCACCGAGCACTGGTGTGCTCGGGGGACCTCACCGTGGTTTTTCGCCGGTTTTGTTTTATTCACATTTTCTTTTCTTTGATTCTTGAATAATTTGACCCCTAGACTTAGGAATTTCTGTGATTGTGACGTAATTCATTAAGGCCCAATCCCTAATTATTTGCCTGCACCTATAGTTCGTAATTTAACCTTACTAAAAATCATTAATAAAAAGTTAACTTGGTCGTTTGAGAGGTCGCATGCTACTAGAGGCTGTATACAACGTGTGCAGGATTCATTGTGGCGGACATCGATCGACATCAGAGATCGGACTTAGACCGCTCTCTGACCAGTTAACTACCGTTCTTCACGATCATAGAAATTGCTCGTCTAAGGCCGTTTTCTTCTTGCATCATTTAGATTAGTTTTATTTTTGTCTTTAAATTTATGCGCTGATCACCCTGCATGTAGAGTGCTGGAGTCAGGTACGCCTTTCATACTTTGCATGCATCATAAGTTTTGATCGTGCATCGGCTTTTGCGACTTCTCCCACTTGTTTTTAGACTTAAAATAATAAGGAGATCGAAAAATTCATTAGGCGTTTGTTTGATTATTCAAAAATACCCTAAAAAGAGACAACCATAAAATTGGGACTGCTAATTAAACTTGATTCTAAAAGACACTTCACTTAAAAATCTATCTTGGGAGAGTCATCCCATCATTATTTGGTTTGGTTATGCGGGAGAGTGACACGTACACTAGGATAGAGCCACACATGAACCCTCGTCAGACTACTGACTTCAGGGCTAGTCGTTCTCTAGTGAGGATCTCTCCGGTAACCAGTAAAGCAGACTGTGACGTCCTTAATAGATCGAGTTGATCGGGTAGCCGGTAAATGATCCGCAACTCGTACTGGTTGGGAAAGATCTAGCTTTGGGGTCAGGCCAGTCTTTTGAGGGCATCGGGTTCCTAACAGCGTGCTTAATCTCCCTACTAGACTGAATTATTACCTATTGACAAGATAAATAACCAAACTTTCACGCTCATTAGCCCCGCATTGCGTATGTGAATTGGGGGTTTGACTGCAAATCTTGTTTATTTTCAGATCCCATCCGCCTTTCTTCCAGATCACGATGATGGAACGGAGGTCCCTTAGGCAACCCTTAGCTGCACCGCTTTCGAGCACTTCACCCCACTCATCTAGGCAGGTTTGAGAGAGCCTACACCCGCTCTCTGAATCCGACTTCGACTCCACCCTGTTCCCCCTCGATCACCCTTCTTCTACTCTCGAGGTGCCCGAGCATAGACCAGCACATATATTTCTTCATTTGACGACACCTGAGTTCGGGTCTTTTGCCTTTTTAGATACCCAAGAGATTGCTAGCAACGAAGAGCGCACCGATGGATAACCCCAGAGTACCACATATGTTATAGACCAGGGTGCCATCATCCACACCTTATTAGCCTCCCTGGAGATGATGCAGAGGCAGATTAGAGACCAGGGAGCCTTCACGGCGGAGGTGCGTAGAGAGATGGCACATATGCGAGCAGATAGAGGAGAGCTACACCGAGAAGGCGATGGAGAGATTCCAGATCTTGGAGGAGGAGACGGAGGACATCCAAAGGAGCCACAGGAGCCAGTCCGACCAGCTAGGCCGATGAGAGAGTTGCACAACCCTGGTGCGACTCTTACACATAGTTGGATTCAGCTTCCGATGATTCTGGGATATTTCAAGCTCTCCCACCAGACCATTCAGCTTTTGCCCAAATTCCATGGGCTTGTCACCGAGGAGCCGCATCTACACCTTCAGGAGTTCGAGATGATCTGTCGCACTATCCATGATAGATACGTGGACGAGAACACCATCAAGATGATGGCATTCCCTTTCTCCCTGGTTGACAAAGCAAACTACTGCCTGAAATATTTAGGGAGATATGTCATTTCGTGGGAACAACTCCGGACTGAGTACTTGAACAAGTACTATTCACTCGGTTGGACTAATGCAGCACGGTCTCTGATCAACAATTTCTTCATGATCCCCAATGAGCAATTCCATGAGGCGTGGGATCGATTCCGTGAGCTTATCGATCGGTGTCCACATCATGACATCTCCAAGCCCAATCTAGTACAAATCTTCTTTTGCGGGCTGACACCGGAGCTGTAGAGGCTTGTGAATGCTTCTTGTAGGGGCTCCTACTTCACCAAAGATGAAGACCATGTTTGGGCCATCTATGAGGAGATGGTCGAGAACTACACAGTGATGTCCCAGACTCATCTCTATACTCAGGGGAAGCCCTTACCCCATGTCGTGTCTTATCAGAGGATATCACGAGTTGATACAGGTCCATCCACCTCTTCAGCAACCGCATCACATGCAGAGTCATCGGGAGCTGATATGGGCATCATCAGCGAGAAGCTGGACCGCATCGAGATTATTGAGAAGAAGCAGTGCCATGGCATGACTCAGATCGATAAGTTGGCACAGACTTCGAGTGATTTACAGACCCAGATCATGTGTCTTTAGGAGGCACATATAACTTCTCAGCCCCGTCTCAAGTCACAGGCTGATCCTAGCAGCAGCTCGTCCCAACACTCCTCCCCGCTTTGTCAGGTTCACTACATCCAGGCGAAGCCATACCAGCAGCTGCAGCACTAGTACTCTCAGTCACCGCCATCTCAGGACACTCAGATGGTGGTGTATCAGCAGGATCAGCCACTGGCAGTTCTTCCTCTATCCCCCTATGAGCAGGAGTCGTTGATGGAAGTCAACGGGATTGGTATGACCAACAACAGCCTGGGATCCGTCAAGATCATCCCAGATTCAGTTGGTCGACTGGAGGTGCCTCATCTCAGCAGTAGCCACCAGCTCAGGGTGGACAGTTCAACCAACAGTTGCAGCAACAACCCCAATTTTCCTACTAGCCACAACAACATTTCCAGCCAGGTCCTTGTCCCTACCAGTAGGAACAACAAGGGAGGCAACACCAACAACAGTATTCTCAACCTCCCCCTCATCACTACCAGCAGCTGCCTCCCTTTCAGCGAGGCAACCCGTCCGATTCTCACAGGCCAACTTATGAGAACCCAGCTCTTGATGATCTAGCCCGCCTACTCTCAGATCAGCAGGCATCCTTTAGGCGGGAGATGGACGAGTTCCTCCAGGAGATGAGGGAGATCATCAAGGGAAAGGCTCCATACCTGCTAAGATCGAGCCCAACTGACTAACTAAAAAGAAAATCTAAGCAAGTACAGTTCACAAAGACCACCAATTTGTGATTTATTGGGTGATATTGCTTCATATACATTTGATGCTGACTTTGTTACACTTAGGAGCAGTAGGATGCCAATAGACAACACCTCGTTTGAGCGACGACACCACAAGGAGCCATAAGTGCCAGACGAGGAGGGTAGAGGTACTGATGTCGCTAATGGTGAGGATGACAGTGGTATTGATGCCACCAAGGATGTTGATCTAGTCGACGGTACTGAGGTTGTCGCTTCTCCGGATGTAGAGGGTGGTACTGATGCCACTGGAGTCCCAGATGCTGAGCCAATGAGCAGTGCTGATGCTGCAACTTCCGATGTCGTGGGTGGTACTGAGGCCACCCCTTCTAGTCCAGTTGTATCACCTCCAGTTCTTGTATCTTGGGACATGTTGAAAAATACCAAAAAAATAATAAAGGAAAGGTTTCTTCTTCTTCGAGTCCATATGTGATGCTTGATGATACTTGTATGGATTCCATTCCCTCTCAGCAACATGAACATGTTCCTGGCCCTCTATCTGAGGAGGGCCCAACCATCCCCTTCCCTCAAGCACCCCGCTTGGCGAAGGGGAATAAAAAAGAAAATAAAAAATAGCATCAGTTAGAGTTCAGCCAGCAGATATTTGATAAATTCCATATCCAGCTGACTCTACAGGAGGCACTTGAGCACATCCCTCTCTTCCATAAGAATTTGAGAGAGAATACCACTATCCACATGAAGAAGAGGAACCATAAGGCAGAAATCCATGTGTTGCCCCATGCCACATGCTTCACCATTCAGAACCGTCTGCCAGCCAAGAGGCCAGATGCAGGAGTTCCCTATGTCAGATGCCACATTCATGAGCAGAGAATTGATCGTGCTCTATTAGATAGCGGCTCTTCAATCAACCTCCTTCCGGCAGTCTTACTCGACCGATTCGAGTTTGGCCCTAAGGACAGTCCTTCAGTTTGCTGATAGATTTGTTAAGAGACCGAAGGGGTTGTTGAAGGACGTGGTCATCACAATTCAAGGCCTGAAATTCCCTGTGGACTTCGTTGTGTTGGACATGGAGATCCCTGAATCTATGACCGATACCCCCATCATTCTAGGATGACCATTCTTGCCCATAGCCAAGGCAGTGTCCGACCATGATAGTGGGAAGGTATACTTTCACGTCGAAGGTGAGAGTATACAAATAGAGATGATTTGACGAGACTTGAGCGTGAGATTCAGCTTGCTCAGAGCAGTGCAGTGACACAGAGCAGACGATAGAGGCAGAGTGAGACGTCCACCAGGAGTGTGACTTTGTGATCACTGATGATGAAGCCGCTTGGTCTGATCTCGTTTTACGAGCCCTTCTCTCACCTTCAGATGCAGGTTTGTAGTTTCCAGCAGAGGAGAGTTCGGAGACCACACTCTTGGCCGAGGATATTTTTGAGGCCGACGACCGCGTTCAGGACAATGAAGTAGATTTTGTATCTTGTGATTCTGATTCAGATCCCTCGGATTCAGACATAGACTGAGTAGAGTTTGATGATTTATTACCTTGTCTGATTTCCACAGAGCCAACAACTAGGGTGGAGACCGTGCTAGCACCGAGTGCATACACACCAATAGGGCGACCTTCACCAGTTTTGCATGATCAGTGAGAGTTCTCCCATTCAGATCTGGTTGCATTCACTCATACCTTTTAGAGGCTAGATTTGCCAGCTCCCAATTGTCCTGAATTGAAGCCTTTACCGTAGTCGATGAGGTATAGATTCCTTGCAGGCGAGCATGAGATGTACCCAATCATTATCTCATCAGATTTGACTGGAGAACAAGAATCTCGTTTGATGGAGGTTCTTGAAAGGAACCGCAAGGTGATAGGATGGAGTGTAGCTGATCTCCAGGGGATAAGTCAGACTCTGTGCTCCCACCATATTTATCTTGAGGAGGACGCGAAGACGTCGCGTGAGTTCTAGCGACGACTGAACCTGAATCTTCGAGAGGGAATCATGAAGGAAATATCGAAATGATGGAGCACCAATTTTATCTACCCCATCTTCGACTCCAAGTGAGTTAGTCCATTACATGTGGTGCCCAAAAAGATGGTCATCACTACAGTTGTGAGTGAGTCTGGAGAGGAGATAGCTACCCGGATACCCACTTCTTGGAAGGTCTGTGTGGCCTACAGACGATTGAATCAGGCCACCAAGAAGGATCATTTCTCGCTGCCTTTTATTGATCATATTATAGAGAGGCTAGCCAGGAAGAGTCATTACTGTTTTCTCGATGGGTACTCCGGGTACAATTAGGTGGCCATAGCGCCAGAAGACCATGATAAAACGACATTCACCTGTCCGTTTGGGACTTATGCTTTCAGGCGAATGCCCTTTGATCTATGTAACGCCCGGATGACATTCCAAAGGTGCATGTTGTCCATTTTCTCGGACATGGTGGGTGACTGTTTAGAGGTCTTCATGGATGAGTTTTCGGTCTACGATGATGGGTTTGATGCATGTCTTGATTGCCTAGACCGCATTCTTCAGCGATGCATAGAGGTTCATCTTGTCTTGTCTTGGGAGAAGAGTAACTTCATGGTGACTCAGGGGATGATGCTTGGTCATATCATATCAATAGTGGCAAGGAGGTTGATCCGGCCAAGGTGGATATCATTAGAAAACTCAATCAGACATCCAACTTGCAGCAATTACGGTCTTTTTTGGGGCATGTCGGTTTCTACCTACGTTTCATACATGACTTCAGCAAGATTGCCTGACCGTTGACTAATCTGCTGACGAAAGCCACCGAGTTCATTGTAGATGATAAGTGTCTTGCATCATTTGAGACTCTCAAGAGCTTAGTTGTTGAGGCTCCTGTCCTTTATCCGCCTGATTGGTCTCTCCCATTCGAGATCATGACGGACGCCTCCTATTTTGCATAGGGGCTGTGCTAGGACAGAGGAGGGATGTGGTACCGCTTGCCATTCACTACGCTAGCCGTACATTGGATGCCGTGTAACGGAACTACACTGTCACAGAGAAAGAGATGCTCGTCGTAGTTTTTGCCTTGGATAAATTTCGATCATATATTCTGGGATCCAAAGTAACTATCTTTACCTATCATACCGCCATCAGGTACCTCGTGGCAAAAAAGGATGCCAAAGAGAGACTAACTAGATGCATCCTTCTACTCTAGGAATTTAATATTGAGATTAAGGATAAACCTGGAGTCAAGAATGGTGGCAGATCATCTCTCCCGTTTGGAAAATCTTAAGTGAGCAGACTGATCCTATTACATAGACCTTTCCAAATGAGGCGATCATTGCTATCACCTCGCTCCCATGGTATGCCAATATTGTGAACTATCATGTTGCCAAGAAAGTTCCACAAGATTGGCCCAGGCAGCGAATTGAGAACTTTCTTGCGAAGGCCAAGTATTACCATTGAGAGGATTCCATCCTTTATCATGAAGGAGGGGATAGCGTCTGGCGTCAGTGCATTCCTCAAGAGGTACATCACAATGTCCTCACATACTACCACAAGCTTGAGGCAGGAGGACATCATTATGGGAGGAGAACAACACAGAAAGTGCTCCAATCCGGCCTATGGTGTCCTACCCTCTTCAAGGATTCTGATGAATTCATGAAGAAGTGTACCAACTGTCAGAGGATGGGTACCTGCGTACAACGTGATATGATGCCGATGCAGCCCATTCACTTATGTGAGGTTTTTGACGCATGGGGCATCAATTTCATGGGTCCATTCCCTAAGAGTCAGGGATTTAAGTACATTCCATTGGCTGTTGATTATGTGAGTCGTTGGGTTGAGGCCATACCCGTCCGAACCGCAGATGCTAAGACTATTTGCAAATTTTTGAGGAATAACATCATTTTACGGTCCGGGGTGCCTAGAGTATTGATATCTGACAGGGGGTCTCACTTTATCAACGACAAGGTAAAGGCCCTTTCTAACGAGTTCAGCATAAACCATCGATTAACCACTCCATATCATCCTCATACCAATGGTCTTGCTGAAGTATCGAACATGGAGATAAAGACGATATTGCAGAAGGTATTCTGCTCGGACCGAAAGGATTGGTCACAGCTTTTGGACTCGGTCGTGTGGGCATATCGGACTTCCTTCAAGACTAATTTGGGTACATCTCCCTTTCATCTCGTTTATGGCAAGCCCGACCATTTACATGTTGAGATTAAATATAAGTCACTTTGGGTTGTTACTGACATACTATTGGATCCAGAGAGTATAGGTGATCAAAGGAAGGCATAATTGATAGCCCTGGAGGAGCTTAGAGACACAGCCTTTTCGAACAACCTATAGTATAAGGAGCAAGTAAAGATATGGCATGATTCTCACATTAGCCATAAACAGTTTAAGCCAGATCAGAGAGTATGGTTGTTTGATGCCATGCTTAGATTATTTCCAGGGAAGTTGTATAGTAAGTGGAAAGGACCATACTTGGTCTGAAAGGTGCATCACAATGGTAGTATCGACATATCTGAGATGTCATCTGAGTCCAGCTTTCATGTTAACGGTTAGCGCCTCAAACCATATCTAGATCATGAGTCGTTAATCATTGATTCCCCGATTCATTTTGCATGAGATGCGGTCTTTGACTCACATCAGTTGCATCTCGTGCCTGATTATCATTGTCTCCCGCCTTGTATAGATCCGGATGTCCATATCATCTCATTCTTGAGTCTAACACCCCATCTGCATCTTGTGATTATGCTATACTTACAGTGTGCTTTACCTTAAGTATTGGGGGATGTCAGATTTTTTATTAGTCTCTTGATTATCTTTACCTATATTTGGTTGCCTATACTTAGGGATATTTTACACTAAGTATAGGGGATGTAGACCCTATACATTCTCTCACTCGATTTTCACTTTGTGTACAGTCTACTATACTTAGGATTATTGGATCCTAAGTGTAGGGGGAATCACCAGATCTCTTCTTTCTATTAGTCATTATAGTATAGCCTTTCTTTTCACTTCCTTATACTAAGCACGAGTTATGTCTTCTTCATCGCTATTTGTTCACTCTGAGGACATCGTTCGAGCCAAGTATAGGGGGGTGCCGTATATATTACATATATACTTTAGCCATAACTCATACTTAATCTGAGTGTGTTAATAAATAAAATGGCTAAAATCCATAACCTAAAAATTGGAGAAATTTTAAAATTTTTCTTGTACATAAAATCCTTTCTTGCACATACATAGCTATTTCTAAAAATTATTTTTGTACAAATATTTGTAAAAATATTTTGTTTGTAAAAAGTTTGTAAATAATTTTGTATCAAAACTATGTATATAGTACATTTTTTTTAAAATGTTTGAAAATAAAAGTTTGCAAAAACCCATGTGTAAATGTTTGTAAATAGTTTGCAAAACTTCTGCATTCATGTATGCATTCAAACATTTTCAAAAATTTTGCACATTTTCAAAAACTTTGCATAAAAAGATTTTTGTATATACTTGCATATTCTTCTGAATCATAGTTGATATTTAAACTAGTCTAGAATTAAATTGGAAAATGAAGCTTGGTTAAGACCTTAATCCACCTAATTCTAAGAGGAACCTTATAGGATTTGGGGTTAAGACTTTTTAGGTCCATTAGTGACTTAATTCTTTGAGTCCACTAGGCTATGATCACACATCATCTTGATGAGCCTAAGTAGAACATTTAACAACACACACATGACTCACAGACAATGGCTTTACTTGCACCATCACCTTACACATAGCTCTCTATAAATGAGGTGATGAGGAGGCAGTTTCCTTTGGCTTGGGGTAACATACGAGGGTAGTACTTCTAGGCGGAAGCTCTCATCTACCTTTAGGGAGGGACATGCATCTCAACGTGGTCTAGTAGCATTGAGGTCTAAAGACAGGAGTTGTGGGTTGCAATAATGCTTCAAAAGAGGGATAGTCTACTAGCTCAAGAGGAAAAAGTCCTTATATATATGTAGGCACCATGTAGATATGTTGTACATATGCACATTAAAAAAATATGCAAAAGAAATAAAAACTCCAAAAAAGTGGCAGGTCTAATAAAAAATAAAATGCCTGCCGGAGTGTATATATCCAAATAAAGCAAAGCTTATGTTACACCTTCTCATCTCATGAAGCTTGTAGCGGGAGTCTTAGCTACACTGGTTGGGCTCTCAGGGATACGTGGCTACACTGGCCACATTCCATTCTTTTCTTTCCCCCTCTTCTTGAGCCAGTTGAACTTGAACTTAGAAGGGAATACCCTGCTCCTCGAGGAAAGAGTTGCTAGACTAGGGCATTAGAGTTACCTTGTTGAGGGAGGTTGTTGCCTTGTCATTTCTGAGGTGGGGAGCTAGATATCACTTACACCGTACAAGAAAAGATTCATGGTCATTAGAGTTTGTGTATGTAGGCTTGTTCTGATCTGGATTATTGAGGAGTCTTGACCATAGATTGGTGGAACTTAGAGGATGTTGATGATCTCTTCACTCTTACACTCTACATCTCATACCATTCATTTGTATGAGATGAACTCTTCACTCTTACACTCTACATCTCATACATGATTTTCCAGATCATTTTGTATATACTTTTTGTTTTGTTCTTTCTTCCTTCTCTTTGTCTTACACCCTTAGGTTTCATCTAGAATTTTTGCTATACTTAGGCTGTTCTTTATCCTAAGTATAGGGGGTGTAGATATTGTGTTGTTCATATCGGTCTGTTCTATTACCCCTGTCGTTGCTTACCCTAAGTATGGGGGGGAGTATTATCACTCGTGTCGACTTTTGTATCGTCTACTCTCTCGCTTGTCCCTCACCTGTTGGTATTCTTCTCTATACTTAAGGATATTTTACCCTAAGTATAGGGGGGACAAGTCGAGCCGTTGATTGTGTACATTCTCTTGACGTCGATCATCTTCAGTTTTGAGGCTACTATCCTTAGGATTACTTGATCCTATGTATAGAGGGGATGATTGACTTCTATTCATTTACTCATTATTCTTTGAGTCACTATAGTATAGGGTTCTTTTCACCAATCTATACTTAGCCCGAGTTATGTCTTCCTTTATCTCTTCTTTGGTCACTATGAGGACATAGTTCACGCTAAGTATAGAAGGGTGTCGTATATATGTGCTATATATACTTTAGAAGCCATAACTCATACTTTATTGTATTTTTAATAATATGGCTCTCTAAAAGTATGGGTGTATATTTTAGGTTTTTAAAAGAAAACTGTAAAAAAATGGCTTAAAAATCTTATATAAAAAGGTGTTGTAAATTTTTTGGATAAAATCCTTAATTATCTAAACTTGTAAAAACTCTTATAAAATCTTGTATAAAAGCAGTATAATCTTTTGTAAAAAAAAGTTGTATAAAATCCTTTGTAAAATGTACACAATTCTTGTAAAATTTGTGTAAATCAAATTAACCCACTACCTCTTTCAAAAAGATCCTACAAATTAAAAAGTTTTAAAATCCAATAAAAAATTGCAAAAGTCTTTAAAAATCACGTAAAAAGTTTAATCTGAAAAATCCACTTCATAAAAAATTATTGCATTCATTCACATTTTTTAGTACAAGTCTGATTCTTGAACCGAATGGATCTATGTCTGAGAGATGGAGCTTGGTTTAGGCCTTAACCCACTTAATTCTAATGGAACTACATTAGGGACTGGAGTTAAGATTCTTCAGGTCTTTTAGACTTAATCCTTTGGGTCCCATGAGATCATGTTCAGAATTCAACTTGAAAGTGCCTAAGTAGGACACATGGTGTCATCCGTTTAACTCTTCTCCATTTGAACTAATTTTGAACTCATGCACTCTACACTTAGCTCGACTTGCATGGGGCTGCGAAGGGAAATCCATTTCGGTGGTGCGTTTCCATCCTTGTCTAGAGGCGTTGACGTCTAAATACATGAGAGATTGGGGTTGAAATAAAGCTTCGGATGTGGGAAGGATCTGCTGGCACAATTTTTCCAAGACCCCCAGAAATGGATGGAATGAAATAATACTATATCTGTTGGGGCATAAATGATCTATGCTTTGCAACAATCATTTCAACCAAAAAGAAGCCAAATACACCAAATACCAAATTTGACCACAATAGTCCGAGCTTCAGAAATCCTGCATTATCTTAATGGAGACTTGGCTAAACTGGCCAGGCTTCACACGGAGATGTGATTACACTGATCACACTCCAATTCTTTTCTCATTCTTCTATCTTCTTCCTATACTCGATTGTGGAAACAACACGACCTGATCTTAGAGGGAAATACCCCCCTCCTCGAGGATCGAGTAGCTGGATGAGGGCCCAATGGGAGTGTATTACTGGGATGGGTTGTTTCTTCGCTTTTTTAAGCAGGAAGAGCTAAAACCTTTCATACACAGTACATATTGCTTTCAAAGCTGAAAAGTTTGCGTGGTAAATAGGTGGATCTGAGCTGGTTGTTGAGGTGAACCTGGATAAGGATTTGTGGAGCTTGAGGGTCGTTGAGGCTTAAATCCTAATTCTAATAGAGTCCCGATACACTATTAATCCAAAGGTCTGAATCCATGTTCTAAATTTTGGGTGAAGCGAGATTTGGTTTAAAGAAAGAAGCATGTTCTAAGTTCTTTTATTTTTCCTTTTCTTTTTCTTTTTGCTTGCACTTATTTATAGAATAAGTGTTTGCTAAGGGACTAACAAAGGTAAAGTATAGGGGAATGATGAATCTATGATTCATCGCCTTTATTCTTATATTTTGGTTAAAATCCTTGGTAAAATGCATGTAAATATCCATTAGTTCCCACTAATTAAATTCTAATCACATTTGCTAATATTATATATTTAACATTTATTTTATTCAAAATAAAATAATAAAGATAACAAGAAAAACAAAAGAAAAGAAGGTTGTAGATATAAAATATATACAGATTTATCCTAACCTCGAGATCGGGTCAATATTGATTTGGTCGACAAAATAAATAAGTAGGGGGAGATAAAGATCCTAACCTATAAAAATGTCAGAAAATCAAGATCATTAATGTACATAAACACATTTTCTACCTTGTAAATATTTCACCTATTTTATTTATCACTTATGTCATTCAAAATCAAAACACTTCTTTTATAAAAGTCGTTCATGAATATATATATATATATTATTTTATAAAAATATCAGAAAAATTATTTCACAGAAAATAATCAATCACAATGAACCACAAAAGCCGCAAAAGCAAACTTCCGAGGTTCATAACTATTTATAGAAAACTCCAAACATACCAAACTCATTTTTGAACTTCATTTTATACTTAATACTATTTATTAAAAAATAAAAAGTTATTAGAATAAAATGAGTGAGTTGTGGCATTTGGGCTCCGTTGTATATATGTACTACATGTAGAAACTTCTCTTATTTTTAATTAATTAATCAGAACTCCGATTAACCTAATTTCTTTTCCAAAAATCTTCTAAAAATTAATATAAAATATAACTTAAGTCAAAATACAAATAAACCCGAAGCCTCGAAGCCACTACTTAAATTTTTCGGACGTCATAACTTGGCCATAGAGATTCCAAATTGGGCAAACTCAGTCTTAAAATTAAAATTATCTACAAAATGACAATGATTTCACTAAAATCAGAGTTAGTATGAAAAATGTGGGTTTCAGGACCGTATTGGTATATTGTTCAATGTACCGTAATTTATTATTAATTAATACAAGTTATATATATATTATATTTATATACTTTATTAATATTTTAAATTAAAAAATTTATTTAATTATTTAACTATTTATTTATCAGTAATTTATTAATTTAATTATTAATTATCATTTAATTATTCATTAAGATTATTTAATTATTTCATTAATTATATTTAACTGATTATTTAATTACTAATTACGTAATTAAGTCTCTAATTAGCTCGTAAATTAATATAAGGATTACTTTATTTATTTATTTAATTTAGTTAATTTCTCTCTCCATTTATCTCTCTTCCTCTCTCTTTCTCCTTCCGAGTGCATCTTCTTCCTCCCGCTCCTGCATCGCCGCTTCTCTCTTCTTCAGCCAATTGCCTCAACTGCCTAACAACCGTCGTTCTCCCAACCACCCCGGCATGCTACGCTCCTCCGCCGGTGACACCATCTCGTCTCTGTGATCTCCATGCCATACTCGGCTATTTATACCCTCGACCCCTACTGCCGAGGGGATCCACCATTAACCATTTTTCCAGTGAGCTCCTTCCTCTTTGTTCGTGATAGGAGCGGGTGTTCCCGAGGGAGTTGTAATGAGGATCAGAAGGTTTGAGGAGATCATGTCAACATCGCAGCGAAGCTCCGCCATGCGTTAAGTCTCCACGCCACCGTCGTGTTGAGGCGAGAACAAGCGGAGGTCCACTGAAGTCCACAACACAAGCGAAATCCTCTATCCAGGCTAGGTTTCATTCATCTTCTCTCTACTTTCACCCCTTCTCTTCTCAATGCCTCTCTCCTTCTTCTATTCGATACCGATCAAAACCCCTATATCTCCAACCACCTGACCTTTCTAATCCTCACCACATGTTGTTCTACCTCACACCTCTAACCATCCCCAATCACAATCGGTGATTGGGGATTTGCTCCTTATCCATCAACTACACTAGGAGCAGTTCATTCACATTTTCTTCTGACCGTCGTGACCGAGGCACCATGGCTTAGAGTCGCTGAATCTGTTGCAGGTGTAGATCAAATCGCCTCTCCAGACTTGAACCTCATCTGATCCAGCACGTCGAGCGGGGTCATGAATGAAGCACCTGGAGTTACATCATCTTCATCGCACGAGGAACACCTACAGGTCGTTGGATTCCTGCCTAATGCTTGACAAAACTGTCTCCCTTCGATTCATCTAGAGCAAAGCATCACTGTACATCATCGAGAAGCACCGCACTTGATTGAGGAATCTCTATTGAGCAGCATCAACAGATCACTCCATCTGGATACCTGCGACCGAAGAACTGATCCTCTACCAAATCGTCGTCACTCGAGCATTGTTGGGACCATCTCCAATAAAAAAACAATAGCCATCACAGATACGAGTAGCATCGCCTTTTAGATTTGATCCTTTCGCACACACCAGTAGAGATCAAAAGAAAAAGCTTCACCGATGATAGCATAATTTGGAAGGAACTCGTCCCTTCCAGACTGAGCCAGAGCTGCCGCTTGAGATTTCTGATCTGAACTAGAACCACCCTTCGTCGAGTTGGGGGCAGAATAGGACTTATTCCTGATTTACTGCCTATTTGGAAAGAGGAAAGAATAAGGGATATCCTCCAGTTCCTCCAATAGCCCTTGGATTCACACCAAACATCTAAGCTCTAGATCTAAGGAGGACGATTAGATCAGGCACCATCTAAGGAACGAAAACAAGCCATTGTCAAAGTCAGGACAACTCCACTGCTTTAGCTTTTAAGCAATGCATGTGCGTTGCACGCACAAAGATATTTTTGGTGAAATTTCCATATACCCCCTGGAACTTTATATATTCACTATCAGGTCCGTGACAGGAAATTCTCACGTGGCCGAACACGCGATTTCCTGGACAAACTACATAGATACCCCTGGAGCTTCTCGAAATTCGCAGATAGGTCCTTGGCAACTGAGCATCACGTGATGATCACGAGTTTCCTGAAATAATTGCATGTGAAGTCCTCATATTTCTGCATATTTCTTGTGCAGCCCCTCGTTTTCCAGTTTTAATACTGGAATAACCCTGTATAATACATAAATATAATACAATGTATAAAAATACAATAAAAATACATAAAAATACCATATACCATACCATATATAGTATTAAATAAGTTTTAAAAAAATAATAAAAAGATTTTCTATTTTTAATAAATCCTTTAAAATTCCATAAAAATATAATGAAATTTTAAAAATTCATAAAAAATATAAAAAATTCAATAAAAAAATCTACAAAAGTACATTGAGTATATTTTAGCATATTTTACATAATAAACCCAAAATAAAATAAAAATTCAATAATAAAACCAATAAAAAATTCAAAACACAAAAAACATCAACAAAATATAACTAATTCAAGAAAATTCATATAAAAACGTACTACATATCATTTTAAAGATAATTTCACATACTTTGCAATAAAAAGAAAAGAAAAATATTTTTCTATTGTTTTCTATTTTAAAATTCAAAAATAAAAATATATTTTCAATATAAACATTGTTTTCAATAATAAAAATAATATAAAATCCAATAAAATCCTAAAAACCTTCTAAAAATTCATAAAAATCAAATAAAGATCTAGAAAAATCCCTAAAAATAAATAAAAATGAGGAAACTCGTTAAACCTTAATTTTCTATAGTTTAACCTTAGTTTTTTAACAGTTTATCTCCAAGAGTTCGACACTCCCGTACTTGACACTATATACATCTTGTTTAGGAGTATAATAAAAAATTAAATTTCTGCTAAAATCCACCTGGTCGATACAACAACCGTAGATATCTTCAGATCAGGTGTGTTTTTCACCTGGGATGAGTTGAGATCTACCTTTCTTAGAAAATACTATCCTCTTGGACATTTGAATCAGATGCGATCGTTGATAGCCAACTTCTCCCAGTTGTCCCATGAGCCTATTCACGTGGCATGGGAAAGATTCAAAGATTTGATAGAGAAGTGCCCCCATCATGATATACTCAAGACAAGCTTAGTGCAAAATTTCGTTGGGGGTTTGAGCTTGGAAAATCAGAGATTGGCAGACGCTGTTTATGGGGGATCCCACTTCAACAAGGATGAGGATGTGTTTTACCAGATATCCAAGGAGATGGTAGAGAGCTCTGCAACTCTTTCGTCTTCACATGCTTTCTAGAAGTATTCTCTTCCTTCTTCTTCTTCAGCACTCCACAAGGCCGTCAACATAATTACATCTCATGATGTGTATAGGGTGGACAATGCTGATATGAACATTATTGAAAACCACCTATCCAAAGTAGATGTAATTGAAAAGTGATCACAAGATCTTGATAAATTACAAGTGATCGAACAGAGGATGAAGCACATGGACAAGCTGGATGAGATCACTCGACCCACAGAGCTTTTCATAAGTTCAATCAGCTCGTTCTGGAGCCAGAGTGCAACATTCTATACTCATGAAATGGAGCAGACCACTTCGTCCACTATTTTAGCCCAACAGAGTATCAGAATTCCTTTTTCTACCGTCTAGCACATTTACTACATGCAGACTCTTGATCATGTCCTGCAGTAGTCTACACCGTCATGTGTTGTGTCGTATTATTCAGAGTACCAATATATCCCGAGCAGTAGTGTCCACCTTCACCTCATATCCAGGAGGTAATTGACATTTGGTTTAACCGAGAGCATAGCCAACCTCGTCCATCACGGTAGGGTCAATTCAATACTTAGCCGAGTCAGAGGCCCTTCTACTAGTTTCAGGGAGGAGACCACAACCCCATCACCAACATACTTCACAACCTCACCAGTATTCATCTCCAGCTCAATTCCATACTTGGAGGCATGGATATCAGCATCCGATGCAGCCTACACATTTTTACCAGCCTTACTACCAGCAACGGCCTCAATATTCTAGGCAACATTATTTACATCCTCCTCCTCCTTACATATATCGGCAACAACAATATTATGGGTATCGACCTCCACATTACCAGACTTAGTGACAACCCATTGTTGAGAAAACTGAGACACCTTCAGTGAACCCAGCACTAGACCAGTTAGACCTTTCAATTAAACATGACTGATTTGACTCAGAGGCTCGATGACCTGACCTCGACGAAGACATTGATACCATCCCAAGTTGAAGACAATCCCAACAACTTTAGATGCAAGGAGTACGTAGCCCATGATCCATCCACCCCCAAAATAGGTATGACCTTTGATTTTACATGCTTATATGATGACATTTCTCTCAGGAGCAATAGGAGATTTCATCCTCCTTCTCAGTTGGGACTGGGGGATCGAGCAGCTGAAAAAGCTACACTGACTACATCATCTTCTTCACCAGTTGAGAAGTAATCCGATGTTCCAGTTCCAGAGCATGGAGGATCACCTTCTTCTTCTTCACCACCACCACCATTCAGAAAATTACAAAAAGATAATAGAGCAAGATGCAATGACGAGTCAGCTATGAAGGAGAACATACTCGTCACAGAGTCTTCTTCAGCACCAGGAGACCGAGCAACCCGTTTTGTTTTCCCTTTTGTTTCTATTTCTACATCGGTATTGGATGATACTGTACAACCTATTTCTGAATCATACTTTTGTATATGCTAATTCTGATATTAATAGAAGAAATGAGCAGTTTGATGTTTTACCTGATTCTGTTCCATTTCCGTATGAATAAATGAAAAATCCAAAAAATCAAAACAACCTTACCTGATTCAAGAGTGTTAGAGATCCTTCATAACATCTTTTTAGATCTGCTACTCCTTAAGGCCATGGAGTACATGCCTGTAGTTAAAAAGGGAATGAAAGCAGCATGTACTAGGGAGCATCAACCAAAGCAGAACAGACGCCCGAGAATCGAGAAGCATATTTTGACCATGGCCATAGTTCATGCCATCAGCAACCTCCCGCCCAAAAATAAAGATAAGTGAGAACCTCACATCCATGGTATGATTTTTGATTAGGAGTTTGGTCATACTCTTCTCGATAGCGGATCCTCGATCAGTCTTATGACATCCTCGTTATGCACTGAGTTTGGGTTGGGTCCTATTAGATCAACTAGGATAATCATTCAATTTGTTGATAGATCGATCAAGAGGCCGAGGGGCATTCTCGAGGACGTTATTCTAATGGTGCAAGGCATGAGCTTCCTAGCTGACTTTGTTGTCATGGATATGGATACACATGCACCATTACTCCATACCCTGATCATACTTGGTCGACCATTCCTTCTAACGATCGAAGCAGTAGTTGATTATGGTACTGGAGAGATCACCTTTTACTCTCATAGTGATAAGGTGAGGATTGAGGCGATACCAGATCGAAGGCCGTCACCGTCACCGGGAGCATATGAGAAAGAGCCATCACCAACAGATTATAAGGACTGTGATTTTCTAGTCGAGATCCGTGATACAAATCTGTTTGCTAATTTCATGGATACTCAGGAATTCCTTTCTCAGAAGGAACCCCTGGAAATCATAACCACCTTTAGCTCCCTTATTGATCATTATGAGTTGTCAGATGATGAATCATTTGAGCGTATCTAAGGATCACACTTAGTTTTCGGAGGTATATTTTTAGATTCCTGAGATACATACTTCTAAGATTACTGATGAGATACCTCTTGCTATGATATTTGAGCCACATGTTGAGTTTTCTGAGATAAGTGCTAATGAGATAAATTCTTTTGAGATTATTACTGAGATATCTGAGCCATTTATTGATGAGTTTACTGAGATCTTTGAGCGTCCTGATGAGCCATCCCTGTCTGAGCAAAGAGCATTCCTTGTAGATCTTTATGATACACTTCATGATGAGCCTACAATATCCGTGGTGGATAATTCACAAAGTGCATATTATATACCTTCTACTAGTGTACTTGCAGAGGTTGTTGTAGAGTAGCTCCAGATACCACCTGATCTCAAAGTTTTACCTACATCAATGAAGTATACCTTCCTTGTGGGTGCCTCCAGATGTTTTTGGTCATCATTAGTTGTCAGTTGACCGACGACCATGAATCTCGCTTGTTAGAGGTTCTTGAGAGAAACCTCAAGGCTATTGGCTGAAGTATTTCAGATCTCCATGGGATTAGTCCAGCTTTGTGCTTACATAATATCTACTTAGAGGATGACAATAGACTGAACTGTGAGTTTCAGCTTCGTCTAAATCCTAATCTCCATGATTTTGTCATGAAAGAGATCAAGAAATGGTGTGATGCTGGCTTCATTTGTCCCCTTTTAGATTCTAGGTGGGCCAGTCCGTTGCATGTGGTCCCAGAGAAATCCGGGATTACAATTGTGATGAATGACCGTGGTGAGGAGATTCCGACTTGTGTACCCAGTTCTTGCTGTGTCTGTGTAGATTATCGGTGCCTGGACTCAGCGACCAAGAAAGATCACTTTCCACTACCCTTTATTGATTAGATTATTAAGAGGTTGGCAGGGAAGGAGTTCTTTTGTTTCTTGGATGGGTACTCGAGATACAATCAGGTTGCAATCGCTCTTGAGGATCAGAAGAAGACTACTTTTACTTGTATGTTTGCACCTACACCTTTAGACAGACTCCCTTTGGATTGTGTAACGCCTCTGCTACATTCCATGGGTGTGTGCTGGTTGTTTTTGCTGACATGGTAGGTAGTTTTCTAGAGGTCTTCATGGATGATTTCTCATTCTACAGGGATAGTTTTGACACGTCTTATTTATTTAGACCGAGTACTTCAGAGACAGTGTGAGGTAAACTTAGTGCTTTCATGGGAGAAAAGTCACTTTATGGTGACTAATGGAATTATATTGGGCCACACCATCTCCAAACATGGTATGGAGGTTGACCCGACTAAGATTGATGTGAACTATAAGCTTGAGCCACCGCAAAATTTAAAGAAGTTAAGTCGTTCATTGGTCACGATGGATTTTATAGGTGATTCATTAAGGACTTCAATAAGATCTCCGTGCCTTTGACTGAGCTTCTGTGCAAGGAGTGTGAGTTTATTATTGATGAGATAGTCCTCCTTGCATTTCATCAGATGAAAGAGATGGTTACTAGATCTCCTGTCCTTCAGCTACCTGATTGGTCTCTCCCCTTTGAGATCATGACGGATGTGTCAGATTTTGCAGTTGGAGATATTTTAGGGCAGAGAAGGGATGGGATACCATTTTCCATACACTATGCTAGCAAGAATCTGGGTGAGGCACAACACAATTACACAGTTACAGAGAAGGAGATGTTAGCAGTAACATTCGCTTTAGAGAAGTTTCACTCCTACCTTCTGGGTTGCAGAGTCATTGTCTACACATATTGCCATATGTACTTATAGGCAAAGAAGGATGCCAAGCAATACCTTATCAGATGGATCCTTCTTCTCCAGGAGTTTGATTTAGAGATAAACCTGGAGTGAAAATATTATGCCAAATCTCTTTTCTCGGATCATAGATGCAGAGTCCCCTGAGCAGCTACTACTTCCTATATCAGAGACCTTTCGAGATGATTCTATCTTGTATGTTTCCTCACTCCCATGCTACGCTGATATTGTGAACTATCTTGTCCCAAGAAAGTTCCACAAGATGGAACCGAAGCTTAAGGTAAACAAATTCCTGTCAGAGATTCATTTTTACCAGTGGGAGGATCTGTACCTATTTCGTGAGGGTGCGGATTATATCTGGGGGAGGTGCATTCCTCAGGAGGAATACAATAGTGTGCTTGAGAATTATCATAGATTAGAGGCTGGTGGGCATCATCCGGGGAAGTGCACGACAACAAAGTTTCTTCAATGTGGCACATGGTGGCCAACTCTGTTCAAGGATGCTATGGATTACATGAGACATTTTACCGATTCCCTGAGAATGGGAGGCACAATCAGTTCCAAAGATACCATGCCCCTGAGATATATCCAGATTTCAGATGTTTTTGATGCTTGGGACATATACTTCCTGGGCCCATTCCCTGTCAGTCAAGGATTTCAGTACATCCTGCTTATCGTGGATTATATTAGTCATTGGGTGAAGGCGATCCCTATTAGAGCCGCTGATAGTCGTACCGTTTGTTCCTTTCTCAAGGACAACATTATTTTACGATTATGACATTGAATCTAAATAGATTGCTGGATTTCTAAGATTTTGCTTATGACAACTCACTTATGTATAAGGAGAAAGTCAAGCGTTGGCATGATAAACATATTAGGAGAAAGACTTTCGTCCTGATTAGAAAATATGGTTGTTTGATGCGCGATTGAAGTTGTTTCCCAACAAACTCAAAAGCAAATAGTCAGGATTGTTCATTGTTAGATCTGTGCATGACAATTGTAGTACTGTCATATCTGAGTTGTCATATGATGTACAAGCATTTGTTGTGAACGAACGGTTGATGAAGCCATATATAGATTGTTTGAAAATACCCAAAAAAGTGATAACCATCTGAAAAAACTCAAAAAACCCTGGTCTTATTTCTTCAGATTCCTGTGAAGAAGGAAACAAAGAAAGTCTTGGTTGTTGTATCGACCAAGTGAGTTTTACTAGAAAAGATTATTTTTTGGTTAATCTTCTTATTTTATTTATACTCCTAAACTTAAGTGGTTAAGCACGGGAGTGTCGAACTCAGGGAGGCAAACTATTGGAAACTAGAGTTAAATATAGATAAACTCAGGTAAATGGTTTCCTATTTTTTATTTTATTTTTATTTTTTTGAATTTTTATTTGGATTTTAATGAATTTTATATTATTTTTGTAATTTTACATGATATTTTGAATTTTTATTTAATTTTATTATTAGTTTTTTCATGAATTTATTTTCATTTTCTGTTTTTATGGATTTTTAGAAAGTTTTAGGATTTTTATAGAGTTTGATTTATTTTAAGGTGAAAATTTGAGTACATATTGAAAATTGTGACGTATTTTGAATTTTTAAAATTAAAAACTGAATGAAAATTTTTTATTTTATTTTCAATAAAATGCAGGTGACATTTTCTTTAAAATGATATGATGTATGTTTTTAGGGGATTTTTATTTATTTAATTATGATATTTTAAAGTTTAATGAATTTTGTATTTTTTTATTGATTTTAATATTTGACTTTTACTTTATTTTTAGTTAAAAATGTAAAAATATTGTAAAAGATACTGTAGGTAATTTTTATTAAATTGTTAAAGGCGTTTTTGTATTTTTATGTGGTATTAGAAGTTTGTTATATTTTTATGGTATTTTTAAATGATTTATTAATAATAAAAAATATTTTGAATTTTTAAAATACTATTTAATGCTGTGTATAGTACAATATAGGGTATTTTTATGTATTTTTATTGTTTTTTTATATTTTGTATTTTATTTATTATGTATAGGGTATGTATAATATTGTATATACACATGGATATCTATGTAATTTAAAGAAGTTAGAGGGGCACGTGCGTAAATTTTCCAAGAATCTTATCACCTGAGCACCTTCTGTTCGTGACTTGTTCCGAGATTTAGCAACACCAGGGGTAGTTTTGTGATTTTCGCCAAAACAAATCTATTTCACCTTCAGCGATGGAGCGGAGATGAATCTGGAGCGTTCGATTAAAGTCAGATCGAACGGTTGTCAGTTGGTTGGCACGACTCGATGAAGTCTATCGGATCGAATCAGATCATACAGTTCATGTGCAATCTGGAGTTCAAAATATCTTCCCCCAAATCGAAACGGCTGCTGGCGATGAAATATCGATTAGATATTTCTAAATTAAGCTCCGCGACTTGAATACTGACCACGAATCAGATTTACATGTGCATGTATTTGGCATGGTGCTTCGATTTCCAATGTCGTAAAACTCCATGTTGTGCTTCTCATAAGTTTATCCCCAAATCAAAGGACAATGATGTCCGAGTTTTAGCAATTCTCAGAGTTGCTGATGCAATCCAATTCCAAGTGCTTAAGCGGATATTGATTGACATTTCAATGTTGCTCCAAAATAGCACCTTCAACGAAGGTTTCCAGGCGAGTGACGCTTAGGCCAAGCGATGATTCTCAATTGTTCCGCGCTCGACCTCCAGACTCTGTTGTGGTCTGATTTCATTTGATGGATTTGATTTCTTGGCGGCATCAGATGTTGCGATGTTTTCTCTCATCAGATCAGGTGTATTTCCATCACTACTCCAGCTCAGATCCTGCAATTGATAAAATAAGGCTCGAGGATTGTGGATCTTGGCCTGGTGTTAAGTACAACAAAGGAAGAGTGAAATGAGAGGAACTCAAGCAGGTGGAGGAAAAGCTCCGAATTTCGGTCACAGTGCGTGGAACAAAAAAAAGATGGAGTTTCTATGTGGAAATGAGGATCAGAAGTCAGATTTAGAACTCAAATATAGCAGAAGATGAAGAAAACGGGATGGATTGGGAGGAGAAATCAAAGGAAGAAGAAAGAGTAGAAGCGGAGGAAGATCAGATTGCTAACCTGGAGTGCGAATGTAAATCGCATGTCGGATGTCGTCACCTCGATGTGCGGCGTGGAAGCCCCAGAAATCACGACCTCTACACGCGGCGGACGTGGAGGTTCATCACACGTCGGAGATGAATCTCGACACCGACGAGTCAATCACGTCAGCTTTCTCCTTAGCCCCCTAGCTCGACGGGGAACTAAACCAGAGCTCTATCACCACACACGACTCGCCATCGGAGCTCGGGATGAGGAGGAAGCAAAAAATGGAGGATAGCTCACGCTGGTGGAGGCGAGAAGCTATTTATAGATGATGGGGAGTCGGGTCACCAGAGGTGGTGACGGGATCATGAGGAAGTTGGTTGAACGGTTGTCCGGCCGTTGGTCGGTTGGGCGGTTGGCGGCGACAGAAGAGGAGGAAGGAGAAGAGGCATGAGTTGGCGATGTAGAAGAAGAAGATTCGGGGAAAGAGAAGGGGAAAGGTAAAGAGAGGAGAAAAAGAGGAGAGAGAGAGGGGAAATGAAAATAAAAATAAAAATTAATTTAAATAGATAAATTAATGTTTATTGAAATATATAATTAAATAAAATAAATTAATTCAAGAAAAAATAAATGTATAATGAAATACGTAATTAAGTCCTTAATTAAAGGATTAAATAAATAAATAATTAATTAAATAATTAAGTATATAATTTATTTATTTAATAAGTAATTAATAATAAATAAATAAATAAATGAAATATTATTTATTTTAATTTAAAGATAAAGTATTAATATATTAAATAATAATAAAAGTTACGGTTCATTGTACATTATACCAATACAGACCCGAAAACCGTATTTTTCGTATTAATTCCGATTTTAGCTAAACTAGTGTCATTTTGTAGATAATTTAATAATATGAATTTTAAAACTGGATTTGCTCAATTTAGAGTTCGTATGATGGAGTTATGAGGTCCGGAAAATTTACGTAGCGGCTTCGAGGCTTCAGGTTTTCTTGGTATTTTAACTTAATTTTATTTTTATATTTTTCTATACATTTTTAGAAGATTTTAGGAAAAGAAATTAAGTTAATCAGGCTTACAGTTAATTAATTAAAAATCTGGGAAGTTTCTACATATAATACAAGTATATAACGGGTTCCAAACGCCAAAACTCACTGGTATTATTTGAATATTTTTTTGATATTTTTAATAAATAATACTAAGTATAAAACAGATTTTAAAAGTGAGTTTGGTTTGTTTAGAGTTTTCTATAAATAATTATGAACCATGGAGGTCTGCTTTTGCAGCTTTTTACGGTTCACTGCGGTTAATTATTTTTAGTGACGAATTATTTTTCTGATTTTTTTTATAAAATAATATATATTTTTGTGAACAATTTTTACAAAAGAAGTGTTTTGGTTTGAAGTTGTCTTCATGATAAATAAAATAGATGAAATATTTACAATGTGATAAATGGGTAAATTATATTTTTGTTCTTTGTTTTCTTGATATTTTTATAGCTTAAGATCCTTATCTCCCCCTACTTATTTATTTTGTCGACCAAGTCAATATTGACCTGGTCTCGGGGTTAGGATCAGTTTGTATATATTACATATCTTCTGTCTTCTTTTCTTTTATTTTTCTTTTTATCTTTATTCTTTTATTTTGAGTAAAATAAGTGTTAATTATATAATATTAACAATTGTGATTAGAATGATAATTAGTTGGAATTAGTGATTATTTACATGTATTTTACCAAGGATATTATCTAAAATGAAAGAATAAAGGCGATGAATCACGGTTTCATCATTCTCCTATACTTTACCTTTGCTAGTCCCTTAGCAAACACTTATTTTATAAATAAGTGCAAGCAAAAAGAAAAAGAAAAAGAAAAAGGAAAATAAAAGAACTTAGAACATGATTGTTTCTTAAACCGAATATCACTTCATCTAAAATGTAGAGCTTGGATTCAGACCTTTGGATTATTAGCGTGTTAGGACTCTGTTAGCATTAGGATTTAAGCCTCAACAGCCCTCAAGTTCCCCAAATCCTTATCCAAGTTCACCTTAACAGCTAGCTCATATCCACATATTCATCACACAAACTTTTCAGCTTTTGAAAGCAATTTGTACTGTGTGTGAAAGGTTTTAGCTCTTCCCGCTTAGAGAAGTAAAGAAACTACCCATCCTGTTATACACTCCCATTGGGCCCTTACCCAGCAACTCAATCCTTGAGGAGGGAGGTATTTCCTTCTAAGGTCAGGTCATGCTATGCCCACAATAGAGTATAGGGAGAAGAAAGAAGAATGAGAAAAGAGCTGGAGAGTGACCAGTGTAATCACATCTCCTGTAAAGCCTGTCCAGTTTAGCCACTAAGACTTGCAGGTTGTCTGAAGCTCAGACCATTGTGGTCATTTTTGGTATTTGGTGTATTCAGCTTCTTTTTGGTAGTAATGATTGTTGCACTGCATAGGTCTTTTATGCCCCGACGGATATAACATCTTTTCATTCCATCAATTTTTTGGGGTCTTAGAAAATTTTTTCTAGCAGATCCTTCCCTCATTCGAAGCTTTATTTCAACCCCAATCTCTTCCATCTTAAGACATCATCATCGTCAGACAAGGAATGAAATGTACCACCGAAATGGATTGCCCTTCGCAGCCCTATGCAAGTCGAGCTAAGTACAGAGTGCATGAGTTCAGAATTGGTTCAAATGGAGAAGAGTTAAGCGGATGACACCAAGTGTCCTACTTAGGCACTTTCAAGTTGAAATCCAAACATGGTCTCATGGAACCCAAAGAATTAAGTCTAAAAGACATGAAGAGTCTCAATTCTAGTTCCTAATAAAGTTCCTTTATAATTAAGTGTATTAATGCCTAAACCAAGCTACATCTATCGGATTTAGATCCATTCGATTCAAGAATCAGACTTGTTCTGAAAATTGCTAATGAATGCAATAATTTTTTTATGAGGTAGATTTTTTGGATTAAGTGTTTTAAGTGAATTTTAAAAGGCTTTTGCAAACTTTTATTGAATTCTAAAACTTTTAAATTTTTAGGGTCTTATTGAAAAAGTTAGTGGATCAATTCCAATTATACAAAATTTTCACGAATTTTGTATATTTTATGAAGGTTTTTATACTCATTTTATATACAAGATTATACGGCTTTTATAAAAGATTTTACAAGATTTTTTTAAAACTTTTTAAGTATTTTATCAAAAAAATTTACAACATTTTTTATATACAAAATTTAAGCCATTTTTTAATAAGTCATATTTATGATTTTCTTGCGGCTTTTAAAAATCCAAAATTTACCCCCATACTTTTAGAGAGCCATATTAATAAAAATACAATAAAGTACGAGTTATGGCTTCTAAAGTATATATAACATATATATACGACATCCCCTATACTTAACTTGAACTATGTTCTCATAGTGACCAAAGAAGCGACAAAGGACGACATAACTCGGGCTAAGTATAGGCTGATGAAAAGAATCCTATACTACAATGACTCAAGGAATAACAGATGAATGAATAGAAAATGATCATCTCCTCTATGCTTAGGATCAACTAATCCTAAGTATAGCAGACCAAAATCAAAGATGATCGAGTCAAGAGAATGTACATACTCTATGGCTCGGCTTGTCCCCCCTATACTTAGGGTAAAATATCCCTAAGTATAGAGTCAAAAATCAAAAGGTGAGGGGCAAGTGATGGAGCAGATGATACAAAAACCGAAAATCATCAAAAGGGAAAATGAGCGATATTACCCCCCTATACTTAGGGTAAAGCACACCCTAAGTATAAGCAACAACAGGGGTAATAGAATAGAACGAGATGAACACAACGGTGTCTATACCCCTATACTTAGGATAAAGCACATCCTAAATATAGCAACATTCTAGATGATCCTAAGGGTGTAAGGAAAATGGAAGAAGGAAAGAATAAAATCAAAAACACATATTAACAAGGTGAAAAAGAATGAACAAATCAACGAACTGCACATGCTCAAGAAAGTTGAAGAATTACCTTCTTGCGCGATTGAGGAACAATAGAATGTACAAGACTCAGATCGACATCAGGGTCATCCCCAGAGATATCCATATCTGAATCGGAGGATCCCTAATCTGTGTCGACCGATGAGGAGCGGCCCAGATGGCCGAAAAGATGGACAGAACTGACCTCTGAGAGCTGTACAACGATCTCTGAATCACTATGATCATCAATACTAAGATAAGAAGATGAAGAATCATCTTCTAACACTGTATCCTCAACCCTATGTGACTGTAGAGACATCGGTGTTGTGTCTGGAGTAGATGCGAGAAAGAGGTCAAAATCAGTTGCGATTTGATCAATCTCCTCATCAACATAGCCCTTATCTGGATCTGCGTGACAAGAGGGCTCAATTATTTCATGACTTGAAGGCTCGAACAAAGGATTTATAACCGAAACAAGTTCTGCCTTCGAAGTACGTGCCACCAGCGGGTTTGACTCAATGATATAGATACTCCGGATCTTGTGAACACATCTCCAAACATGTGTACTCGGATCACCAAAGTCTATGTTCTCAAAGTTCTCTTCTCCGGAGAGGAAATCGCAGGTCTCTGTGTATTCAGAAGGGATATGATCGTGATGTGTTCCATTGTAATCCCATATATCTTTGTCTCTGATGGCCAGAAGCACATTCGTCTGCTGGCAGAGTCTCTATCAGCTTGGGGTTCGGCACTGTGCTGCTGGAAGGGAACGTAACACTATTTGTTCCATAATCAATAATGACCTTGGCTGCACGCAGAAAAGGCTGTTCAAGAATAATGGCAGCATCATGTGATGGTACTGAGGAGTCAGAGTCCAGGACAATAAAATCCACAGTGAATTTTGTGCCTTGTACCACCATGACAACGTCCTTAAGTTTACCCTTCGGCCTCTTGACCGATCGGTTCAGAAACTGAAGAATCATTCGGCTCGCTTGAGAGGCCCTAGATGTAGTGTCTCGAGAAGATGGGAGAGTAATATATTCACTGATGAACCATTGTCTAACAAGGTGTGCTCAAACTCGTGATCTAAAATATGGCAACTGACAAATGGTGCACCCATGTCTTTCTTTTTCTTCTTGTGAGATGTGCGCTCGATGGCGTAACAAGTGGCAATGGTCAACACTTGTTTCTCAGAACAGTGATTACGCCTCTTCTTCCTTTTCGATGTGGTATGCTGTTTTAGGCATTTTTGAAGAAGAGGAATGTGGACCAATGCCTCCGAAAGAGTGAGCTTTATTTGAATTCGGTCCAACATCTCTTTCGCAAACTTCGATTCTTGGATATTTTTAAAATTTTTTGATTTTTCTCCCTTCCCTAGATTCATAGCATCGAGGAAGGGTATCTGTACATCCTTCGTGTTAGTCTGTACACTTGGAGGATAAGAAGGAGAAGAAAATCTTTTTCTTAAATGGGGACTAGCTCCGTGAATAGCAGAGTCTCGAGATTCATTTGAAAAGTCAAGAGTCTTGTCTTTATTCCTTTTTCTGGATTTTATCTTTTTTCCATTTTTGTGATTTTTCGCCTTCACTAAGAAGAGAATCAGAATCTGCATGTACACTTGCGCCGTTGTCGGTTGTATGCTCATTCAACGATCCATGTGAAGCAGAAAAATCTGAAACTGTTCTATGCTCTATGACAATGCTGGCAATACAATCTCTGAAGGTGTCCTTCTGCTCCCTTAGATAGGAAGAATGCTCATGAATCAAATGGACGAAGTGATCGAATGTGGGACCATCTATATCAAGACTCTCTAAGTAATGCCACACATCCATCTCGGGTTGCTGAAGACTCTCCGAATAGATAAACAAGTCTGAGGTGAATTTCTCTTGATGTTGCTGCTCGTAGCATTGGTCATGATATGGAAACTGAATCGGCTGATAGGTCGGCTGAAACATCACAGTTTCTCTCTCTGTATCTTGGAATACCTGAGGGATAGATATCCAAGATTCCTGAACTGGGAGACACAAAACCGACTCATACTCTAGCTGAGAACTCAACAAAAGGAGTGCTAGTTTCTGAGAATGAGAACTCTCTGTATCTTTCTCAACGACCATCCTTAATTCTGCATCATTATCCACATCAACTGCCTGATGAGCGATCCCTATATCAGCGAGAGGTGGATCGCATCTAAGTGGTCTGTAATCTCCTTCGTGTGTCATCTTGACATTAGAAATCTCTTCGAAGAGATTCCAAAGTGAATCCTCATCAAGATTGCCGTGTGAACCACCACATGAGGCATCGACCGATAGCTGCTATTCTGCGGTCGTCCCCAGGTAGAAGATCTGAGCTAGCTCAGCTCTAGAGATCTCGTGCTGGGAATCTTCTCAAAAGAATATGGAATTCGAGTCACATGTTCTGAAGTGGCTCGTGGATATCATGCGAAAACTCTCTAATAACCGACCGCATAAAATTGGCTCGGCTAATGGGGTAAAATTTCCTCAGAAAGCTACTCGAAGCGTACCCCAGCTAGCTCGCTCCTTTCCCAAACTTCGGAGCCATTTCGCGACTCCGTCCTTGAATGTCAAGGGAAAGGTCTTCTTCATGGAATCCTCAGGTGTAATATCTGAGTAGAATCAAGTGCTGCAAATCTCCTCGAACTCATAAAGATGCTCGTATGGCTCCTCGTGCGGCTTTCCATGAAATTTCGGCAACAATGATGCAAAGTCTGAATCAATCAGGAAGGTCAGTAATCTTGTTTAGAGACTGACTCAGCTCCTAAATAGGATGCATGCTGCTCTGCCCGCACTCTTGTCTCAGCAACTCGTGGACCCGAATCTCTCATCTGATCTGAAACTGGCTCACGAGTCTCGAACTTTTGCTCAACTGCCACTGATGTAACTGAAGGCTGACTTAAGAGAAATGTAGGGAAGGGGTATAAGAAGATAGAGAATAAACACGAAATATGAAGGGAGGGAATTCTCCGAGGTCAGAGTCACACTCGGAGAAAGATAAACGACTCGACTCAGGTTCGAGATACGAGACATCTCGAGCCGACCTAGATGATCGGGTAGATTCATCTGGAAGCGATACCGCAAGAGTCATCCTAAGAGACTGCCTACCCATCATTGTGAATCAATAAAAAGTAAACCGATTCTAGACAAGATGCGGACAATGAGTGATTGCGATAGATCTCAGAGATAGATCTTAAAGATCAGGACTAACACCACATGCAAGCAAATGCAAAGCAAACCCTGAGTTCACCAACTCAACCTTGGTGATGACCATAAGAGTTTGGTCATTTATCTTGTCAATTTTTAAGGTTGTTTGGCAGATAAATCTTCTCACAGATTAGCGAGATCAGATAGGTGCCCGGAACTTCTCTAGAAAACTGTCCCAAGTTCTTATGAGAAATCACCTATTGTCAGCCAGTATGGGAGTAAGTACGGACCGTTGCAGGATACCCGTGTTAACTGAGGACCGTTCTATACGCAGTATCCTCTAACCCCCCAACTCTGATAAGTAAACTCGGACCGTTTCTGGCTACCTGAGACTACTCACTAATGAGCAAGTGATTTAACACATGAACTCAATAGTATCCCAAAAGAAATCCACTCTGGCTCCACCTTATGGGCCGTCTCTCACTCACAAATCTGGAGAGAGTACTTGCGATGCAATTGCGGGGGTTGCTCTCCTCAAAACAAGTGGAGTACTTACATTTTGTTTTATAGTCGGATGTATTTAGTAGTCCCTATTTTTTTAGTTATCACCTTTTTTTGGGTATTTTAACGCAACCGTTTAACGTATTTTTATCTTTTTGGGTATGGTCCTAAGTACAAGATACTAGGTGTATCGACCTAAGCAAGCACCTAGCTACGGTTGCACAGAGAAGGGAAAAAAACGAGAAATCCTAACAAACACCTATATCGAGAAATTTGTAAAAAAACGTCAAGTGTTCGCGATGCTATTCACCGCGGTGGGTGCTCTGCTCCCCCAGGCGTGCAAACCTGGTGAAACAGACCCCTATAGAAAGGTACAAGCTGGGATGCCTTTACGAGGCCCCTTTCTACAAAAGAAGAAACGACAAGTGCCCTGGATTTTTTATATTTTTTACAAGGTTCTAAAAAAGTAGAAAAAAAATCGACGGCTAATTGCTTCTTAGCTGTACGGCTCGACCTGTGTTGTACAGATAAGAAGCAAAAACTGTGAGTTAGAAAATAAAATGGCAAAAAGAGAAACCCTAAACCTAGGTCTACATCTACCCTAGCGCTGCCTCCCTGACAACGGTACCATATGAAAAACCACGTGATCTACTACTCTAAAAGAAGAATAGTGTCGCTGAATTGATCCGGTGAATTTTCGCAGAAAAATATTAATTTTAGGTTAATCTTCTTATTTTATTTATACTCCTAAACTTATATACTGGTTAAGCACGGGAGTATCGAACTCAGGTAGGCAAACTAGGGTTAAACTATAGATAAACTAAGGTAAATGGTTTCCAATTTTTTAATTTATTTTTAATTTTTTTTTTGATTTTTTATTTGGATTTTAATGAATTTTATATTATTGATGTAATTTTACGTATTTTGTGATTTTTTATTATAGAAAATATTTTGTGATTTTTTATTATAGAAAATATTTTGTAATTTTTATTTGATTTCTATTTTATTATTTGTATGATTTTTTATTTTCTATTTTTATGGATTTTTAGAAAGTTTTAAGGATTTTTATATTGTTTGATTTATTTTTAAGGTGAAAATTTGAGTATATATTGAAAACTGTGTTGTATTTTGAATTTTTAAAATTGAAAACTAGATAAAAATGTATTTATTTTATTTTTAATAAAATATAGGTGAAATTATCTTTAAAATGATATGCTGTGCGTTTTTAAGGAATTTTTATTTATTTAGTTATGATCTTTAAAATTTTAATGTATTTTGTATTTTTTATTGATTTTAATATTTAATTTTTACTTTGTTTGGTTAAAAATGTAAAATATTGTAAAATATATATAGGTACTTTCTATCAAATTTTTAAAGGTATTTTTATATTTTTATGTGGTTTTAGAAGTTTGTTATATTTTTATGGTATTTTTAAATGATTTTATTGATAATAGAAAATATTTTGAATTTTCAAAGTACTATTTAATGCTGTGTATAGTATAATATAGGGTATTTTTATTTATTTTAATATTTTTTATATTTTGTATTTTATTTATTATGTATAGGGTATGTATAGTATTATATATATAGATACATGGATATCTATGTAATTTACAGAAGTTAGAGGGGCGCATGCATAAATTTTCCAAGAATCTTATCACGTGAGCACCTTTTGTTCGGGACTTGTTCGGAGATTTAGAAACACCAGGGGTGGATTTGTAATTTTGGCCAAAACAAATCTATTTTGCCTTCAGCGGTAGAGCAGAGATGAATATGGAGCGGTCGATTAAAGTAGGATCAGACGGTTGTCAGTTGGTTGGCACGACTCGATGAAGTCCGTCGGATCGAATCAGATCATACGGTTCCTGTGTAATCTGGAGTTCAACATATCTTCCCCCAAATCGAAACGGTTGCCAACGATGAAATATCGATTAGATATTTCTAGGTTAAGCTTCCTGACTTGAATCCTGACCACAAATCAGATTTCCATGTGCATGTATTTGGAGTGATGCTTCGATTTCCAATGTGGTAAAACTCCATGTTGTGCTTCTCATAAGTTTGTCCCCAAATCAAATGACAACGATGTCCAAGTTGTACCCATTCTCGAAGTTTCTGATGCAATCCAATTCCAAATGCTTAAGCGGATAGTGAACGGTGTTTCAATGTTGCTCCAAAACAGCACCTTCAATGAAGGTTTCAAGCGAGTGATGCTTCAACCAAGCGGTGATTCTCAATTGTTCTGCGCTCGACCTCCAGACTCTGTTGTGGTCTGATTTCGTTTGATGGATTTGATTTCCAGGCGGCGTCAGATGTTGCGATGTTTGCTCTGATCAGATCAGGAGTATTTCCATCACTGCTCCAGCTCAGATCCTGCAATTGATAAAATAAGGCTCAAGGATTGTGGATCTCAGCCTGGCGTTAAGTACAACAAAGGAAGAGTGACATGAGAGGAACTCAAGAAGGTGGAGGACAAGCTCTGAATTCCGGTCACGGTACGTGGAACAAAAAAAAGATGGGGTTTCTGTGTGGAATTGAGGATCGGAAGTCGGATTTAGAACTCAAATATAGTAGAAGATGAAGGAAACGAGATGGATTGGGAGGAGAAATCAAAGAAAGAAGAAAGAGTAGAAGCGGAGGAAGATCGGATTGCTAACCTGAAGTGCGAATGTAAATCACCTGTGGGCTGTCGTCGCCTTGATGTGTGGCGTGGAAGGCCCAGAAACGGAGATGAATCTCAACACCGACGGAGATGAACCTCTACGCGCAACGGATGCGGAGGTTCATCGCACGACGGAGATGAATCTCAACACCGACGAGTCAATCACGCCGGCTTTCTCCTTCACCCCTAACTTGACGGGGAACTGAACCGGAGCTCTGTCACCACACACAACTCACTCTCGGTGCTAAGGAAGAGGAGGAAGCAAAAAATGGTGGATAGCTCATGTAGGTGGAGGTGGGAAGCTATTTATAGATGATGGGGAGTCGGGTCACCGAAGGTGGTGATGGGATCGGGAGGAAGTTGGTTGAACAGCCGGCCAACGACCGGCCGTTGGTCGGTTGGGCAGTTGGCGACGATGGAAGAGGAGGAAGGAGAAGAGGAATGGGTTGGTGATGGGGAAGAAGAAAATTCAGGGAAGGAGAAGGGGGAAGGTAGAGAGAAGAAAAAGAGGAGAGAGAGAGAGGGGAAAATGAAAATAAAAATTAATTTAAATAAATAATTAATGTTTATTGAAATAGATAATTAAATAAATTAAATTAATTTAAGAATAAATAAATGTATAATGGAATACGTAATTAAGTCCTTAATTAAAGGATTAAATAAATAAATTATTAGGTAGTTAAGTATATAATTAAATAATTATTTATTTAATAAGTAATTATTAATTAATTATTAAATAAATGTAATATTATTTATTTTGATTTAAAGGTAAAGTATTAATATATTAAATAATAATAAAAGTTACGATTCATTTTACATATTACCAATACGGATCCGAAAAACCGCATTTCTTGTATTAACTCTGATTTTAACTAAACTAGTGTCATTTTGTAGATAATTTAATAATATGAATTTTAAAATCGAGTTTGCCCAATTCGGAGTTCGTACGACGAGTTATGAGGCTTGGAAAATTTAGTTAGCGGTTTCGATGCTTAGGGTTTTCTTGGTATTTTAACTTCATTTTATTTCTATATTTTTTTATACATTTTTAGAAGATTTTAGGAAAAGAAATTAAGTTAATCGGGTTTACGGTTAATTAATTAAAAATCCAGCAAGTTTCTACATATAATACAAGTATACAACAAGTCCCAAACGCTAAAACTCACTGGTTTTATTCGAATATTTTTTTTTGATATTTTTAATAAATAATACTAAGTATAAAACATATTTTAAAAGTGAGTTTGGTCTATTTCGAGTTTTATATAAATAATTAGGAACCTTGGAAGTGTCTTTTGCAGCTTTTTACGGTTCATTACGATTAATTATTTTTAGTAACGAACTATTTTTCTGATATTTTTTATAAAATAATATATATTTTTGTGAACATTTTTTTACAAAAGAAGTGTTTTGGTTTGAAGTTGTCTTAATGATAAATAAAATAGGTGAAATATTTACAATGTGATGAATGTGTAAATTATAATTTTGGTCTTTATTTTCTTGATAGTTTTATAGGTTAAGCTCCTTATCTTTCCCTACTTATTTATTTTGTCGAATAAGTCAATATTGGCCTGGTCTCGGGGTTAGGACCAGTCAGTATATATTACATATCTCCAGCCTTCTTTTCTTTTATTTTTCTTTTTATCTTTATTCTTTTATTTTAGGTAAAATAAGTGTTAATTATATAATATTAACAATTGTGGTTAGAATGATAATTAGATGGAATTAGTGATTATTTACATGTATTTTACCAAGGATTTTAGCCAAAATGAAAGAATAAAGCCGATGAATCACTGATTCATCACTAGATCATGATACATTCATGTCTGTAGTTGATTATATCAATTCGGTATCAAATGACGATCCTTTGACATCTTCTGCGTCCGATACATGAGCTGATATTATTTTGTATATACCCTTTCTTTTTATTCTTTTTTCTTTTATTTTATCATTCAACTCTTTCCCGTGTGTGTGTTATACTCAGGATATACTCTATCCTAAGTATAGGGGAGGTGAATGACTTGAGTTGTTCTTTTCATTCTTTTCATCACTCTTTTTTTTCTTATACTCAGTGATCCTTTAATCTAAGTATGGGGGGGTGATATTATCAATTCCTTCTTTTTCATTTCATTTCATTTTCATTTTCTTTTTCTTCTTCTTTCTTTTGTTACCTTGCTTGTCCTTTTACTTGTTTATATTCTTTTCCAATACTTAGGGATCTCTTATCCTTAGTATAGGGGAGGTGATGAATCTCCATTTCATCACCTTTATTCTATCATTTTGGACTTAAAAACCCTAGCTAATGCATGTAAATAGCATTAATTTGTGCATAATAGCATTCACTATTTATTTCATTATTCGTGTATAAAATAAAGTTTTTAATGTCAAAACCTTAGAATAAACAGAAGAAAAGAAAAAGGAATAAAATATTGAAAATGTTTTATGATCCTAAACCCCGAGACCAAGTCAAGAATTGAGTTGGTCGACAAGGAATAAAGTAGGGGGAGATAAGGGCCAAAAATGGAATAAAAACCCAATTCTTTCATTCATTATTTAGGCATTTTGACACCTATTTTATTTTATTTATTATTTTATTGTTTACTCATCAAATGATGATACTTTGTACATAAAAGTTGTAGATAATATTGTAAATAAAAATACAAAATTGAGTTGGTGCAAAAATAATACACGGTGTTCATTTTATACACAAAATAAAAAGCCAAAAACCTCAACTTCCCAGATCCATATCTTTCAAATAAAAACACAAAACATATAAAATCACCTTTAATTGTATATAACTTTTCACAAGCCATTTAATGATGGTGGTTTTGTATTTTTTGGAGTTACTCTGTGAAAGTTAGGTTTTTGACCCTCATTATATATTGTACCGATTAAAATATTCAATTTATTAATTATTCATTATTTTTACAAATTTATATTTTGATATGTTTGTAATCATTATTTATAACATATATGCATATTAAAACCAAAATAAAACCAAAAGGAAGATGTAAAATAAAATAAGTCTTTAAAATACATAGACAAAATACCTATAATATACTTGTATATAAATAAAAGGGAATCATATTCTTTTATTATTTATTCTTAAATATTTTTGTGATGTTGTAAATATTATTCATATTATATTAAAAATATATAACCAAAATAAAACCTAATAAAATACATTAAAATAAAAAGATGTATATAAAACATAGGAAAAATAAATATAAATATACCTATAAGATACACATACCTATTTATTTAAGTGTACAAGTTACACCATAAAAATAAAAATATATTTATACTAAGAAAATAAGTTATAAATATATACAATAAAAGAATAAAATAAAATAATAAAATACACAGATTAAAAATAAAAATGTATAAAATATAGTCAAATATACCTATAAATACACTAATAAAAGTAACTACTGATAAAATACACCATAAAAATAAATAAAAATAATATTAAAATACTACATTAGAAACATTTTTTATTTTATACTCGAAAATTAATAAAATCATATACTATTTTAAAAAAATTTATTTTCGAATAAAATCGGGTTTTTGTCCTGTAGCGACATGACGTGGACCAATCACGTCAGGTCGCCAGTTGACCGTTGGTCAACTGCCTCCTCTGCTCATATTGGCGCGGTCATGTCTTTTACCCGCGATTTCTGCCATATTTCTCGCATGATCCGTCGATCATTTGTCTTCGATCCCCTTCTCATGATTTATTCCCAGAACCATCATGATTCACGCCATCTCATTTAATCCCTTGTACATAGCATTGACTCCTTAATATCGACCAATCAAATAAGGGTGCTATCAACATTTATAAATAAGACCCTCCGTTCCTCCTCTCAATTTTGGTCACCGTCTCGAGTCTAGGAGGCCTCATCTTGGATCCAGCTAGTCTTCTCGTGACAGGGGAAGTCGACTAGCGGCCCGGCTGAGCTCCAGGAGCACGGAGGTGCACCCAAAGTGGTTCTCCGACCACCTTGCTCCCTGGGCACTCCCCAAGTATAGGAGCTACGTTCTTAACCTTTCTTTTACTTGCATTTAGTCTTAGATTCAATTTCCATTTCTTAGATTAAGTTCTTCATAGTTAGATTAGCGTAATTAATCAAACCCGTACTTTGCCGGAGTGGAGCTTCGGCGAGCTCCTCCGCGCACCTAATCTGGGCTCTGCTTTTCCTTCCACTCCCATTTCATTCCTTGACCCCTTCTGATCATGCTGCTCACCTCCATTCCCTAGATCCCTAGTGGATCTGGAGATTAGCTCTCCAAGCACCGCCGTTCACCGGAGAGCACCGCCCGCTCCATCTCGCACCTCATTCCACGCCTAACCGGGTCGAGGCAATTTGCCCTCGACTCGTGAGCTTAGTTCTGTAGGTCCCAAGAGCAATAGAGTCGCCTGGAGGTGAAATAGAGCTTCACCGGAGGTACCTGGAGAATTTCGCCGTCCCCGACCTTATGGGGGTGCTCCGGTGATCCTCCGCTCATTTTGATGCCTCCAGCAGTTAGGGGACCTTGCTAGGAACGTCCAGAGCCCCTTTGGAGTAGCAACGCCCGATGGAGGAGCAAGATTTAGCCGGAGGAACCTCGCTCATGCGAGTGTTCTTCCCTGTTCTACGTCCATGCTTCTTCGTCGTCCCATCAAATGCAGCGTCCCAGTTTTGATCCATGCTGTTGGATGACGTCAAGCTTCGATCATCGGATCGTCTCGGATGATATAATTGCCACCGTCGATCCACGAAGCGGTAGCAGCCATCGGATGCTCGCCATGTGTTTAAGGGAAGAAATCTTGGCCGTCCGATCACGCCTATTGTGAGGGTAAAGTGCATATCTCGCCCCGCCTTTTTGTATTTTATTATTTAGTCCTGTAAATAAAATTTAACGTTTATAAATAATTGTATATTTTGCAGTTGAACCCCCATTCTTTATTTAATTTGCATTTAGCTCCATTCCATGTCACCTTACTTGTCAGGTGGTGAAATTGCAGGAACACCCCTGCATGTTTTTGTATATATTATTTAGTCAAATAAATTGAAATGAACATTGTATATTTTTGTGAAAATTACTGGAAGGCTCTGGACTTTTTGATATTCGCATTTTGGTCCCTCCCATCATGCATCACGTGCAGTCCCACGTGATGGGTATTTTGCACGAATATCCTTCGAGGTTTTGTATTTATTGAACAGTTCATTAAATTTGTAATTAGTTGGATATTTTTGGCATATTTGCACAGAGCCCCCTTGATGTTCATTTTAATTGCATAAATACCCTTGCTAGGATATGTATTTTTGTAGCTTTTATCGATTTATTAAATATAGCTAATGTGCTCCTAAAAATTCACAAAAGTAGGGTTAGATGCATTGTAGTTTCACGTCCATATTTTTAATTTGCATTTTTTTTGCATTTGATCCATTTACTAAAAAACAACTAGAGCACATTTATTCCCTATTTAAGTTATAAAATATCAAAAAAAATGTCTTTAAAAATGCAAAAAATTATATATATCATATTTTGACCTATTTTATTTACAACCAAAAATCCTTAAAAATGGAAAAACAAAAATCCTAAAAATTGAAAAATCCTGAAATCTCTTATAAAAAATCTAAAAATCCTTTAAAAATAAAAAATATATCTTTCTATTTTATAATTTTATTTATATAAATATTTATATATTAAAATTGGTTTGGGTAATTTTGGGAATTATTTAGTATTTTTAACACCCAATTCAATTTCAGATGAATTTATTAATCCCTTATATGGGATATTTTTTATTTTAAAAATACATAAAAATTAGCAAAAATTTCTGGATTTTTTTTGCAAAAATATAAAAAACCTAAAAACAATTTATTTTTTGTATTTTATCGACATTTATTAGATTTTTTAAATATACTACTATATATTGTATATAAATATATATAGCTTTATGCATACTATGATGTTTATATATATAAGAGAGAAACTATAATAATATAAAAATTAAAAATCAAATACAAAAATAAAAATTATAAAAAATAAAAAAAATATAAAAATAAAACACACACAAAAGGAACTATACATAATGAATGACTTGGTTTGTACATAAAAGAAAACCATAGGCTACCTACATTGCTCTCAGTGGTTCGGCCTCTACATGCTTGCTTGTTATGCACTTTATGGTAGAGAAAATAAATTTTAATGCCACATTTTTGCCATTAATTGAATTATGTATATTGTGGGTTAATTGCTGACTAAATCCAAGTTTTTCGTCGGTCACCTCGACGACAATGCTCCTGCCTTGTGCAAAACACACGACTGATGAAGATTTTTGGGTTTATCAGATGGTGCTGTTGACAGGGAGCAATGAGCGTAGCCTAGTTGTATAAGTCATTTTGTATAGTCCTTTATTTGATTGATTACTTTTTGTGATTATTCATTAATTTCTTTTTATTCAATTGATTCTTTATTTATTGTTGTAAATATTTGATGATCTGTTGAGATAGTTTGATTATAAATGCTAAAGCAATCTTGTTGCAACTTTGATGCGAGGGCCCGCCATGCGAGGACGACTTCCTAGGAGGCCGATGCAGCCAAGCTTGGAGGAGGCTGGTCTTCTCTCTGTGACTAGCTAAAGAGAGCACCAATGAAGCAAGGAGAAGAAATTAGCTTAGATTTCATTTAACAAAAAAAATAATAATTGTAATTTATGGTGAGAGAGACATTTTTGGCATGTAAATTAACTTGGATTCTACCCTTCACAATGAGGTCCAGTGCCCGGGTGTCTATTCACCTGGGGGCCTCATCGCAATTTTCCGTATTTTCTCGCCTTCTTTTATTTTGTTTTCCATTGTTTTGAGATTTTCACCTTATTTTACTTTGTTTTGTATGCATGGAGCCCCTAGACTTAGGCTGCTTGACTCGGTAACTAGGTCTAAAAATTAATAAGAATGCATGTTCCTATAGTCTCTTACGTATGGATCTAGTCAAATTAATAATATTAGTAATTCAGATCTGAGATCGAGTGTCGCTCGAGGTCGTATACAACACACCATTGTGGCGGGCACCGATCGGCATCAGAGATCGGACCTTGGTCTCTTTTCTGAATAACTAACAATTGGTTCTTCACGAATAATAAGAGCTACTGTTAGGGCGATTTTGTCGATTGCACACCGCCATGTAGATATGTTAAAAAATTCTGTTTTGCATACCGCATGGACAGAGAGTTGGGATGCACTGTAAGTCCTCTAACTTAGCATGCATCATTAGGTTCAATGGTGAGATTTCCATCATTGAATCAACTTGTACGGATTTTACTCTATCTCCCTCTGATTTTGAGCACCTAGGACTTAAAGGAAAATCTACAAAAATGTTAGGCTCTTGTATGAAAATAAACTAAAAAAAAGGTGAAAACGCAAAAATTAAAACAAGGGGGTTGCTAAATAAACTTTGACCTTAATTAAAATACGTAATGGACTATCATTGTTCCGGGTCCATAACCCTCATTGTTTTTAGTACCTTCGGAGGGGACCAAAACCCCTCCCATGAGCGAGGCGCGTCCCACTAAGGAATAGAGCTAAAATCCTAGTCTGTAACTGCCTTGTGTATCGCCTGGATTTCCAAAGTAATGGCGCTTATATCGTACGTAGCCAAGTAGGGCCTTGTCAATGATGGTGTTCTCGCCTTGTGAGGAACATCAACATGATCTGAAGTAATGAGCATAGGCCACGCCTTCACGGGGGTATCTGTCTCATCAGTTTGCGTCTGAGTAGGCTCTTGCACGCTAACGGGTGATTCTGTTCCGAGCGAGAACTGAAATATTGGTGTCACCTATCAGCTTCCTCTCTCTATTTCTTTGGCTGCGTGGGGATTCAGGAAGGGTTAAAAGGACCTCAAAAAGTGCAGACTACAGGTTACAAAAGAGGAGGATAAGTACGTGATACTTTTCTGGCAATACTCTCTCCCCTATAGGGTTAGCGTGCTAAGGACTTGTTACAAGATATGCCTAAAATAACAAATCTAAAACGGGAAATATAATAAGTAGACGAACCTTTACGGCTTCACATGGCGTGAGTTGGTGAACCCAATTTTGTCTCGTGTTTGTATGGATCCAGGTTAAGGTTCAAAGATCAAGTCCCGCGCACTTGCACAAATTTTGTCATGTGTTTCTCCCTTTTGATCCCCGTTCAATTTTGAGCCTTTCTACTGTTTTTCTCTCCTATTTATTCCTTGCTGATCACTGTTCTCCCATTATGCTCATCTTGAACTGATCATGCATAGATTGAGAAAATTCCTAGCAAAGAATTGCATTAGTGGAACCAAACACCATGTCAACAGCATAAACTTCCACAACAAATAAAATCAGATAAGGCAAACATCACAAATAAAGTGCAATATACTTTTCCTACTTTAGCAAGTAAGGTGAGTAGAAAGGTTTTAAGTCAGTTGTACCATGCTCGAGGATCTTGTTTATGTCCGTAAAGGGCTTTCCTAAGCTTAAAGACGTGATATGGTCGAGAGGGATCTTCAAAATCGTGTGGTTGCTTGACGTAAACTTCTTCTTTAATGAAGCCAATTAAGAACGTGTTTTAACATCCATTTGGTAAAGCTTGATTCCCTTGAAATAAGAAAATGCTAAGAGCATTTTGATTGACTCAATTTTTGCAACAGGTACATAGGTTTTGTTCAAATCAATGCCTTCTTGCTGTGTATATCCTTGAGCAACAATTCTCGCCTTGTTCCTAACCAATATCCCTAACTCGTCCAATTTTTCTAAAAACCCATTTGATTCTAATAACTATGTAGTTTTCAAGTCTAGGAACAAGCTCCCATACCTGGTTTCTCTCAAATTTAACGCGTTCATCTTGCATTTCCATTAACCAAGACTCAATGTTGAAAGACTTTTGGTCTTGAAGCCATGTGTTTCACTATTGATTTTGAGGAGCATCCTCCTCCTCCTGCCACTTCTGAACCAAGCTTCTTTCTACCTACATCAGCACCTTGTTTTTTTCCACAAGATGTCATTGATGTCTACTCTCTGGAACTGCACCAAATCAGAGAGACTGTGGATCTTATGATGAGCCATCACAAGAATATGGCTATATGGGAAAATGAATATGTTCAGTTTCTGAATGGTCATTTGAAGATCATATGCAAGCGTGTGGATGATGCTCATCATATGTGCATCGTGATGAATCCTCATCTGTCCAAACCTGCTCATGGCCGACCTACAGCTCGTCATTCTGCTCCTCCTCTTAGAGCCCTTCCTACTACTACACTAAGACAACGGCCCCATCCTTCTACTCCAGGTGCTTCCTCCTCTCATAGAAAGACTAAAGAAGTCTAGCACTCATGATTTCTCTTACAGCTCATATACCCAACGTGAGATATAACACATGAAGAAGTTCAGTCAACCACCTCATGATATTGAGGAAGGTATTGGGTATTCTCCTAGTAATTAGATCATTATGTTTCCATTCTTTCTATCTAGTAGTTGTGTGTTTTCTTCTTTTTCATTCTAGTTTATGTATGGGAACGATGTTCGTCGCTATAAACATTTTGTACAAGTTTCTTAAAGTATTAATGAATTATATGTGTTTTTTCCTCTCTTTTGTCTATCTTTTTAATTGATTCCAAAAAGAGTGAGAAAGCATTACAAAGCTTATTGGATTAAGTTAAGAGGAGATTGAATTAAGGGAGTTAATGTTTTAAAATTTAAAGAAGTTAAAAAAAGGTTTTTGATACACATTACAAAATGAAGTTTTCATGATTCTTTTAATTATAGGGATAAATTCAATATCAACATCTTTGAAAGAACGTGAGTTATTGACTTGATTTATTTTGACTTACTCGAGGTTGATTTGAAAAACTATTTCTTGCTTGATTACATCCTTTAAGCTTTTGAATAATTTTGTCATCACTTAACGAGGGAGATTGTTATTTATTGGTTTCTCCAACTGTTGTAAGATGACAAATACACAAATAACACAAATAACACAATCGCTCACATGTCTATTACAATTGCAAGATTGCATATTGTTTTAGCATCAGATGCTTTATGAAGTGACCTTCAGTAATGAAGTTGAAAAAGCTTAGAAGTTTCTTTAATATTTTCAAAATTTTGTTGCATTATTTACAATGTATTTTTAACAAAGTTTTAATCTCACTTGTATTCTTAGAAACATCCAAATCAAGAATATCAAAGAATTCAACAATGACCAATCATCTTTGCTCACTGATTGATTAGCCTGATCGACAATTTCTTTCCACTAATCAGTCACACATGATTGACCAATCTTTGTTCATGATCGTTCATATTTTGAATATTGAATTTCCAACGATCTCGAAATGATCATAAACCTTTTGACATTATCGATTATATTGGAATGATCGATTAATGTTTTGACATTATTGATTATATTGGAATGATCGATCATGCACCTTTCTTGATCGATCATATTTCACAAATCTTCATTGATCTATTACCTATTTTATTTCTAATGGTCATACCTATATAAAGGACCCCATACCCACATTGAAAGGCACACCATCACTCTTTTGCTCTCATTAGACAAGCAAAAGAAGCTATATGAGTGATTTCTCTATTATTCCCTCTCTTGTTCAGGTAGTTCTTCAATATTTTTAGGAGAATATTTTCTGAAGGATAGGTGTGTAAGAAAGCTATCAAGTCAACAACGTTTAATCTATTGCTCGCCTTCATGATTTTTTGGATAGTAGTCAGAATTCTTTTGGCAGCCTTCTCTATCCTGGTGATATTTATTTTGTGAATTATTAGTGCGTATACACATGTGTTATTTTTTATATAATTATTATGCTTATTTATGATTATCTATGCAATTATATTCTACTAATTATTGAAGGAATCACTGATCTTATAGTTGTGAGATATCTTTGATTGCTTCGAGAAAAGGTTGTTGCAAAAGAAAAGAAAAATTATTGTTAATATATATGTTTCTATTCTTAACCTCTACCGCAAGAACTTGGGTGTTTGATCATCAAGTTTGCAGGGAAGTACTTAGATTTGCAAGCTCTACTTATTCCAAAGGAAGTAAGAGGAAATCGAAGTTTCGTCAGTTATTTGTAGTTGCTACAGTGTGTGATATGTAGTCTTGTTCTTGATGTTTGATCCAAGGTTGTAAATCTATATGCTTTATAAGCGGTTGAGATATCCGCATAACTATCTCATGCTTTTTTAAGCAGTTGGTTGGCTCGGCTTATTAGAAAATCCACATTTTGAAACTCAAGTCATGATTTTTACCCACACGGGTTTCCACATAAAAATATTGTGCAATGTGCTGACTGGCTGAATTTTAAATATTATGTACTTATTACTAATTCTGCACAAAGATTTCAAACGACCTCAAATCATTATTCACCCTCCCCCTACCAGTGATGCCATGATGCAAGAACTCACATGATTCGCATGGTATAAATGTGATTATTGTGAATATTGATTCACATATAATTAATTATATGAATATGACTCATATTTAATAGAAAGATTTATTTGTGAATGCGATTGATACATTCAATGTTAATGGGAATTGGATTCACATCGAATATTGATTTACATTTTATGTATGGCTCAAGAATTCAATTCTTTTATAGAAGGATGGCTTCTTAATTGTCACATGAAAATTTAGAATTAGTATGTGATAATCAAATGATCATTAAGTGATAAAGAGAAGAGAGATCTTCTTTCTCTTTGGTCGTCCACATAGGCCCACCATGGGACCCATTGATGGCTCATGTTGTCCATCCATGGTGGTTTCGTTGGAAAGCCTTATTAGAATGCTCGATCTCCACCTCAATCCGGTGCATTGGCTCTCCTAAGATAGCCTCCCTTGCTCTGCGGGCCCTCACAACAAAGGTGAAACAAGAAGAGTGTCAGGGAACATTTATGAGAAATATAAGCAAATAAAATAAAAGGAAATAAAGAGAAAAGAAATACATAAAGAAACAAAAAAGAAAAAAATCCTAACTACCTAGTCGTGCTCCCTGAAAATGATGCCATTCTGACGAAGTAACCCGACTAACTAGGGTTAAGTTGATTAATTAAACTATCTTTGTCACCCAAGCTATCCGGGTCAAAATCGAGAAATTTATTCAACCAAAAACAAATCAAGCAAGTAAAATAGTGGTCTATGCTACTTTTATTAACCTGGCAACCAGGGTCGAACATAAGGAGCACAATTAAACCTAGATAATCAATTCCAAAGAATCAAATAATTTTTATTTTCTTTTTAGTGGTTTTTGATTTTGCAAATTTTTTTATTATTTTAAAATAAGGACAATAAAGACAAAGAATAAAAGACAAACACACACTCTTTTTGTATTTTTCAAATAAGGTCAAAATAAATAGAAAAATCAAGGAAAAATATTTGTGCTTATATTATTTTTTAATGTTTTTTAATTTTTGGAGAATTTTTAGATATTTTTGGGATTTCATAAAAATCAAAATTAGAGAAAATAACCCAACAGTGCACAACCATGAGTATTTTTCAATTTAAAAATACTAAATATGCTCAAAACTCATGGGAATCAATTTTATTAAAACTTATATGAAAATGTCTACAAATAGAGTCCAAGAACATAATTTTTGAAATTTTATATGATTTTATATAATTTTTATGGTATTTTTATTTGCAAATTTTAAGGTTTTATAAAAGCAAATGAAATGAAAATTGGATAGAAAAGCAAACAAATTAAAACAAGGCTACTCTATTTTTTAGAATTTTTAAGACAATTTTCAAAGTTTTATGATTTTTTAAGGCAAACATGGACTTTTTCTACTATTTTTATATTTTTAATAATAGCGAATAAAAGGAAAATAACAAATAAAAATTACTACAGGAAAATAGCAGGAGCTAAACCTAATTTTTATGCAATTTTTGAATGAAGTTTTCTATTTATTGAAATTAAAGAGAAACAAAATAAAATGCTAGAATTTGAGGATCTAAATGCAATTATTTCAACTTCTAGGGCCAAATATTAACAAACACTAAAAATTCAAGGGCCCTAGTGTAATTAATCCAGAGAAATCATGCACAACATATGAGTCATGCACATAGGGGTATAGATGCAATTTCTTAAAAATATTTCTGCTTCAGATAACACGTGAAAATATAAGGAACAATATGAAAGTTACCCACAAAAGCATGTGTACATGCACGTGAGTTCAACTCGGCTGGACTAAAATGTAAATAATAAAATACGAGGTCCTGACTGCAATTTTTTAACTAATTATTACAATTAATGCACTAAAGCGAAATAAAGGAAACAACGTGGTAAAAAGTGCAATATACCCTTGCGGACACGTGGCGAGCGCTCGTGGAGGTTCTGACGTACGGCCCTGATGGACCATTACTCTGCTGGTCTGACGGCATAGAGAATGTGGCAGACGTGCAGTCAGATGGTGGTCTATAAAAGATCTAGTGGTCAGCTTTTGGGCGATGACGTGTGGCTCAGATCAAATCTGGGTTGGTGACTCCTCATGGGACAATTGTGAAGGTGCCTGGACGAACTGGAAGAAGAAGGTACAGGCTGAGCTTCAATCAAGTGTAGCAGGTGCTCCAAAGCTTTGATCAGTTCGCTGAGAGGCCCAACACATTGATGGAGTGTAGCTATGTCGGAGGAGATACTCGAATGCGACGGGGAACGGCTCGATGGAGATCTGGAGGTGAGGTTTCATAGAGATGATCCGTCTGTTGTTCTGGTAGAAGATTCAACTATGTGTGTATGCCTAGACCTGCAAGGGAACTCTACACTCGAAGTTGAAGCTTCGACGAGGGTTATTCAGCAGAGAAAACAAAAGAAGCGGGGGTGGATGATGCTCGACATCTGGCGATCATGGAGGAAGGAACTCTAGGCCTAATCTTGCTCCGTTTAGAGAGATTTAGGATGATCAGGTCATGTGAGAAGGTGGTCGGTGAGTGAGTGATTCAATCTGAATGGCTGGATGGGTGAAGCCGAGCCCCGATCCAATGGTCAGAGCTGTGAAGGTGGACGGTGGCTAAGATGAATAAATTGAAAGGAATGGCAAAATGGAGATGATCGAGGGTATGTGAGACTGTGGAAATGGATGGAGAAGCAAGACAGAGTGGTCGACCGGGTAATGGCCTCGACCCAACTGCGGGAGCAGAGGAGGCTAGTCGCAGCGGAGTTTTCCGGCCACGAAGTGATCTACGTCTCAAAACACTGCCAAGTTAATCACCAAAAGGAGCCTCGGGACCTTGTCACCACCCTAAGGGTTTCTTGGATCAAAAGGAGGCACGGAGCAAGCTAAGACACGATGGAGCTCAAGGATCTGAAAGGATCGAGAGGTTTCACATGAACCGAGGTGGATCTAACGAAACCTAAGGATCCGTGAAAATCACGGATCTTGGGGGAACATTCGAGCACAATATATGAGGGACAAGGTGGTCAGACCGGGCTAGAGAAAAGGGAGAAAACATGTTCGACGAAGGAATGTCCGGTTCTAACCTGGAAGGGGGGAGGTTGACCCAAGTCAACGGACCCGGGTTGACCAATCAGAAATAAGGGATTTATAAAATCAAAGAAAAATAAATAAAAATAGTAAATGATTTTAAAATAAAAAGTTATAAAAAAATGTTAGTTATTTTACAAGCTATTTTCTGTGATTTTTAATAATTTTCAATAATAAGTATATTATGTTATATACAATATATACTATTATGTACATGTATAATATACCTATGTATATAATACATATATTTTTATTTTATTATTTTTATACAAAATGGTTTTATATTTTATTTATTTACAAAATAATTTAAAGAGTATAAAATATTTTTATTGGATTTTTACAAGTTGATTACACATGTAAATAAATTAGGTTTATGTACAATACATACATTATTGGCCTTTTGTACAATGAAGAATTGAATTTATTTTTATTTTATTTTGTATTTTATGAATTTTATTTTAATTTTATTTAATTATTAGGAGTATATACAAGTGCTTAAAAATACAATGTTTACCATTTATTTACAAAATAAATAAATAAATACATATATACAAGTATAGGTATTGTACAATTGTACACAATCTAATTTCTGCAATTATTTTTATTATTTACATAACATTTTTATTTACTAAGAAAATTAAGTTATTTTGAGATTATTTTATTTAGAATAAAAATAGGTGAAGGATATATACATGATGAGTAGTGACGAATATATACAGTGAATATGGACTACTTTATTCCTTGTCGATCATGCTAATATTTGAACTTCTCTTAGGGTTCGAGTTAGTCTGTACTTATAGTATAATTACATCCTTGTTTTACTTTCTTTTTTTATTTTCTTATTTACTCTTTTATTATGGTTAAAAAGAATGCTAAATATACAATATTGACAAAAGCATGCCTAATGCCAATTTGTTGAACTTGATATATATTTACAGATATTTTGCATAAGGAATTTGACTAAAATAAAAGAATAAAGGATGGGAATCATGGATTCACCAATTATCCTCTCTTTATGATGTGATACTGAAGAGTTAAAACCCATGCCAGTCGTCCCCTATTCTTGAGGAATAGGACTCCTTCTTGACCATCCAATCGAGAGGCTTGGATCCCCGTCCTAGTCATCCATTGGACTATAAAAGGATGGGCAGAGACAACTCTCCAAGGCATTTCATCCTTCACGTTCTCATCCCTATCCATGAGAAGACGGGAAGAGAAACGTTTCTCCTCGCAATTGCTCTTGGATATCTACCTTTCTTCCCTCCCATCCACCATAGTGGTCATCCATCATATTATATCCCTTCTTGTCGTCAATCTTTCCGACTGCATGAAGAGTATTCTCATCTTGATGCTTCTTGTTCATGAATAAGGAGATCGATTTTGTGAGACAAAATCAAGATTTGATGATTATGGAGGATCATCTCTTGGCATGGACAATAGGGGGAAAGTATAATCGCTCAGCTTCATGGGAAGCACACGAGTCATTATCATGCTTACTGATGCAGCATCTATCAGATCCGACTTAATTCATGAGGCCATCTCTCTTGAAGGTTATTCACAACCATGCTTCAAATGTATTCTCTATACTCATGCAGATAGTGAAATACATGGAAATAGTTTTTGCGACCATGTGATGTCACTTGAAAATTTTTGTCGCACGATTGCTTTGACATATAAGATGAGCCTATGTTTTATCGAATATGATTCGAATTTTTTCTGCTTACATGTTTTAGGAGGCTAAAACCTCCTTAATAAAGGAAGAAAATGAGAGGTTGTTAGGGTCTCTGTAAGAGAAGATGGAGAAGAAGAAAGAGGTCACAAGAGAGAAATGGAATGGGAAATAGAGAGCAGTGGAGAGGTGCGTTGACTAGGTATTTTTAAATGTGTTATTTCTTTAATTTCTAAAATTCCTATATCACTAAAATGTATTCCAAATAGTGAATCAGAATCACTCGTTCTTGGATCCATTAGAAAGCTTGTACCGTGACATTTCTTTAATTATAGTATCAAACGATAAGAACCCAATCAAAAACCACAACATAACATTTAGGAGATAATGGCTTGTCACAGTTGAATGACCTTTGAATTCCTGATGCTATTCCATAGAATATGCTTTTATTGCTCTAAAATTGTGGAAATTGAAACTTGCAATCCCTTTAAATTTTTATCACCTACGATCGAAAGGACAACACAATCACATTTCCGCTCCATGTCTTCTTCCTCTTCTCATCTTCGTTCTTTTAAGATGGTTTCCATGGAGGACCTCAAGTTGTGCGCACTACTCTCCTCATTGTGGTGGATCATAAAATCCTGTAAGGAAGACATTCAGTCCCTTTGTATTGGTAAAGTTGGGGCGATGCTTCTCTGAAGGGAGTTCTTCTGGTGGATTTTCGATCTTATATCTTTCTAACTTTTGATTTTTATCTTTCTTTCGTTGGTTGATCATATGACGTATTTCTACGATTTCTAATGTTTTTGTCTTCCCTATTATCTATATCATCTTAGTATCAAAGTTGTCCATGTTAGTAATAAAAGAAAATCAATGCGTAACCCATTGATGAAGATATTTTTCTCCTATTTTGCCAGTTTACTAATAAGTTTTGGCTCCAAGAAGAACTTGTAAATCCATGGCTCGTGAAAGTAACGATTTATAGTCGTATTGTTTGTTGTTTCATTGAGGAACATCTAACAAAACTGGAATGATAAAGCGTCTACAGTTCCCGATCCCGGAATAACTAAACGCAAGAGAAAATCTAACAAAACTAGCATGATAAAGCCTCTACAATTCCCGATCCCAGACTAACAGAACACAACTCGAAACACATGAACAGAAATTGAAAGGTAGGTATTGATTCGCAATACTTCAATCATCGGTTCTTGGACATGGAGATCAACAAACAAACAAAAAATTTTGCAAGTTGAAAATATTAGAGGAAGGTGAAAGGGAGCTTTCGAGATAATCAAGTAGAGTGTCCCTTTTTTGGTCAGATAATTCTGAATAGTGCAATTCAAGGTCCCCTAGAAGCAGGGGCGGAACTAGTATACATCATGGGGGGGGGGGGCCATGGCCTCCCCATGATTATTATACGTCACTTATACAACGTATTAAGTTTTTAATACGGTCCCTCCTTAATTGTATTATTATTATATTGTTAGAAAATTGTTGCAAAATCATTAAATGGTCAAGTGGTAGAGTGGTAAGTTTATTATTTTGGAGACCAGGGTTCGAGTCTTATCTCCATCAATTTTACTTTCTTTTATATTCTTTATCCAATCATTTCTAAAGTATTAAAATAATTTGATATAAAATTGTATCTAATCAAGGGGCGGAACTAGTATACATTATGCCCCCCATGATTATTATAATTAAGTTCTTAATATGACTCCTTCCTAATTGTATTATAATTAATGTTGTTTGAGAAATGCTATTGAATCATTAAATGGTTATGTGGTAGAATGGTATGGGTATTATTTTGAAGACCAGGGTTCGAATCTTTTCTCCATCAATTTTACTTTCTTTCATATGATTTATCCAATCACTTCCAAAGTATTAAAATAATGTGATATAAAACTGTATTCGAGTTTATTTATCTCTCCCATTATTTTTAGTACTCTTTATAAATAAAATAAATTTTATTGTTTCCTTTTAACCATGAACTTTTTTGTTTCAAAATTTGACTTGATAATTTAGCATTTTTAAGATGGATTTGGAGAGGCTTAAATTAGTATATTTATCTAATTTTAAAAATTTCCACAGAAAATATCAATCTATTTGAAATTCTAACATTAATAATAGATTTAAATTCTACGCTTATCAAGATTGAAAGAGGTTCATTTTAAAATATTAATTCTATTTCAAAATATCGTTCATAAATACATAGATTTTTCTATTTTTAGCATACATAATAATTGTATACTCGGCCCCTCCTTCGTGAAATTTCTGGTTCCGCCCCTGCCTACAAGATGATGGTTAAGATGTAAACTTAAGATGATGACAACTACAAAAGTGTGAGTGCAAATTAAACGTCCCTATCCCTAGTTTTGACGGTCTCTATCTCATGTTTAGATTGGAGTCTTATGGTGTCATCAAACAGATCTTTTGTATATGTTGATTGAGGTTTGCCTCTTCATACTTATCTCGGTGACGACGCTGGGAATTTGTGGAAGGCAGGGAACACCATGTATATAAAATTTCGAAAAGATCAACGAGATGGGACTAAAAGTTAAAAATCAACGCACAAGGGTTTTGTATATTGTAGAAAACAGCATGAAGATTTGATATATTGTTAGGAAAAAGCTCCTTCCTCTCCTTTTTGTTTCCACCATGTTCTCACGAATGTTGTGCCTTTGCCCTTCTATGCTACCCAAATTCACAGTCCTTGTGATTGTCGTGAATGTTTTCTGTGATTGGGATTATTCTGATGCTCGACGACAAACATGTCAAATTCAAAGGTAACAGAAAGCAGGCATATCCATTTATTCCCCTTGTAGTAAAGCTATTCTATAAATACAGTCCAATACATAGTTCCACTGTGATCGTAGTCCGTCGCCTCGATCGACCCATCTGCATGAATCCACTACGTGTTCTGCACGAGCTTAGAGTTTGTATACCGCCATAAATGGCATGATGACAGATCCCAACCATAGCTCCCCATCCTTCTCCTCGACCTCGCTAACACCTCTGACTACCTTCCCCTGTCTGTCCTCCAAGACCTGCAGCAACTGCCCATCAGGACCATATTTCATGATCATACCATGAATCCTGCCGCTGACGGTCATAAAATAATGATACTTGGCTGGAATGGGCAGCTTCAATAGAAATTTTCTCAAACGGGGATACAATGCACAGATATAACTGTACATATTGCGGCGTGCATGAATCGCCACCCAAAATTCACCTTGCTTGTTCGTTCTCACATTGTCTGGGATTCCGGGGAGTACGGTAAATAGTTCAGTTGTTCCCGCCTTCTCACCCTTTAACCAGTACTTCGTCAACCTGCACTATGTCGAAGTTCGTGAGCAAACTGCACTCCTGCATATAACTTTCACAATTTTTGGAAAAATTCGATAAATAAGAACGCAATTGATTTCACATTGGCCTTCACCACATACTACCCAAAGGTTTAGGCATTGAATGATCACCTAAGGAGATAATATTTAACTGGAAAGGCAAATATAAACAATCCACTCCTAAAAACTTATCACTTAGTCAACCTTAAACAATTTAAGCCGCATTCGGACATGTTTCATAAAGCCTGCTTACTAGAAATTGCAATATAAAAACAGATCAACTGACCTTCCAAGTGACCCTTCACAGAAAACAAGGAAAGAGTCATCCTTGCTCAACGAGACACCATTAGGAAACTGAAGGTTGTGAATCATGACAATTGTTTCTTTCGTTAAAGCATCGTACTTGATAAGTCTTCCCGTGGGTTCGGAAGTAAAAATCAGCTGCAGGAAATTCCTAACAGGAATGAAGAGGAATTTAGTTTGAGCTATTACATTCTGCTCATAAAAAAATGAGCAAGCACCATCTTAAATGTGTCCATATCGTGCATGAAAAAAGTACAGCATAAGATAAAATTGAAAATAAGGAAATGAGTGGCGAACTTGACAAGAAGTAATGCACGTGTAACTTCAAAATATCGAGCTACCCAATCTATTTCTTCTTCTCTGCCTAACATATTTAGCATGAAAAATGGGCATCGATCTCATCTTGACATTCAAAACTTAAAGAAACACAAGCAGATCATTAAATGAATTTTCACCAACTGAACACTCCTCATGCTTTCGCTTAAATGTTGACTTTTTATTTGCAGTCCATTCTTCTTAAGATAAGCATGCCCATGTGAAAGACCACTACAATAAAATTGAATATCGTGCCATATCTTTTGAACGAATAATATTCGTTGCAAAATTCTTTTTGCTCATATCATTCGCAAAGAAAGACATATTTGTTGTTAAATGTTTACATAAGGGCAACTACTCGCGGACTCTTTCGTTAAAAACGTTATTTTTACACAACGCCCCCCCTAAACTTCATCAATCACAAGGCAACCCCTCACATTTTCATATTTTCCTCACAACCCTTGTAATCTTCCTAACTCTTAAACTATGACACCTCTGGTTAACTTCCAACAATACCAGCGTTAACTCTAATGAAATATGTTATAAAACTTCACATTATACACTTAAAACATATCAAATTTACAAAAAAGATGGCATACATATTCTCCTCCCTCCTCCCATCATCCACTACACACTACACACAACCTCCTCCCTATTGTTCCAACTACTCCCTTCGCTGCCTTCCTTTCCTCTTATCGTTGCCCCTACCCCCAGCCCATGTCATCCCCTTACCTATGTCGCCTCTACCTCCCCCTCCTATCCCTCGCACCCCGAACCTCCCCTTCCCCTTGTCTTTTCCCCCAACCTGTGTCGCCCCCTCCCCCGCCCCGCCCCCCTCCACGTGTCGTTGCACACTCACCTTACCCTTCTCTTTGATGTCACCCTTACCCCACATTGTAGCCTATGCCATGCCCACTTCTCGCCATGATGATATTTCATGTGGAGTGGACGCCGACAACCAAGGTGGTGTTGATGTTGGGTTGCTTGAAGACCCGCATCAAGGATGATTCTTTGAGTCATATAACTGTGATTTATGATGAAATTGCAACCTCAAACTCAACCAACTTGTTTATATAGTTTCGAGGACTGCCCCGAGGAAGAGCACTAGGCTTCTTGCGAGGTGCGAAGCGGATTCAACAGCTTTTATTATATACTAGTTGCGAAGGTGCTGTGACTTTTTCACTTTATAGGGCCCGAGCTAGCTGTCCAAGAGCGAGGAAGCAAGGGGAATGTAAAGATAGGCCGGGAAGGTGGCTTATGTGGTGATAGCAGACTAGATGCAACGAACGCAATCCACACTTCTTTACCGCTCTTCCACCTAGAAATAACAGTGGATCTTTTTGCTATGCACACTTCGACTTTTCCTAGCTCCATCGTTCACCCACGAATGACGGCTCGACCACGACTCACTCATCTTAGTATCTCTACGGCTCGTTCCTATATCACCTTCACTCTACACTATGTCTTCGAGGGCTCGCACCCCCGAATATATAGTAGTGAAATGACTCATAAAGTATGTGACTTCCCATTCATCTCATCATCATCTACTATCGGTTCAGCAACTACCAGACCTTCGACCCTGATCTTCTTGGCATCTCCGCTTCCGCTCTTCCCGCGGTCTCAGGAAGGGAGAGGAAGAGGAAGGAGAACAAGAAAAAGGGGGGAGAGAAGCAGGAAAGGGAAAGGGAAAATATCCATCGTTGGATATTCATGTGTTCATTAACTCAATAAGAGTTAGATTAACGACAAGGGTTGGAGTTAAAGACGGAGTAAGATTATAGTAGCCGAGGGTAAATACGAAGTTAACAAATGTTATATTGTAACTGCAAAAGTCCATAAGTCTCATGGTGTAAAAATTACTTTAAAATCTGCAGTAGTCATTTCTCCTTTAGAAATGGTTAGAAGAAGTCCCAAGACAACTGTTGATATAGACTTCGTAACTAGAAATATAACAATGAATACAATATTCATTGTGAATTTAAAGAATCTAACAATGAAAAATGTTTGTTTTCATACATTTACCGAAGGAAGATATGGCAAGAAACATAAAATTATCTATTGCCATAAGCACTTAAATGGTCTAGTGGTAGTGCAGTGTGCCTACCACTCAAAAGACCATGGTTCAAATCCCCCCGTGTAGAGGGTGCATTAGGTAGTCAACAGCCAGCGTAAAGTATAGTCGAATCTTTAAACATTGATTTGAACAAGAATCCATGTAGCCGACCCTACTTACAGTGGGAGAAGGCTTTGTCATTTTTTATCTATTGCCATAAGCCAAGTTTCATGTAGTGGATGACATGAGCCGTATATGCTTCTATCCACTAGCACGAAAACTCTCATCTCCACGAATATTACAGTTTAGTCAAAATACCTTTACACAAAAAATAAAAAAGAGAAAAATATTAATCGCATGAATCCTTTCTTTTAGAGAATATAAATAAGAAATCCCCATAATTCTCCCTTTACTCGCGAAACTGCTATTCCAGATTTCCAGATTCTTTTTCCACGAGTATTCAACTTCCTATCATTCCTTCGTTTAAAAAAAAGACTACAATTCATCCCCTATTCTCTACATATTCCAAAATGAGTATCCATTATTACATATTTTCAGGAAAAATAAAGAAATGGGTAATGTTAATAACTCAAACGTATCCTACATTTGTCCCACCAAAAGAAAATATCAGGAAAACGACAAGTGGGAATAATTGTCGTTATTTCATATCCTACCTCCTTATTCCACCCACACTATTCTCTAGAGAACAGCTTACTGCAAAGGAAGTTCCATAAGAGGCCATCAAGAAGAAATGGCATATTCTATAATCCGTTTTAATCTCACAAACAAATAAACCACCTAATTCATTATCCCACATCCTTTTTCCACCATCCTTATTCACTAATAGAATAGCTTAGTGTGGAAGAAGTTCCATAAGAGACCATCAAGAATAAATGGCATATTTCTTAAACCAAAATCTTGAAAACATCCACCCAACCACACATTGCGTGTCAATAAAAAAGCTGCCCATACATCACAGCAACCGCCACTAGTTGAGAAACGACTATGGGACTTGGATCCTATTTATATTGAGATTAGGAGGATCCATCTATATGGAGAGTACTATATAAACCCCCATAGGATTAGAATCTGAATTATTCTTTGCACTTAAGTTATTCCATCATATTGAGAGAGATCCATTGCCACTACAAAAGAGGTGGCCCAGTTGCTGGTGAACCTTGTAAATCTTGTGTTGTGGTTTTTTATTGCTTGCTTATCCATATGTTTGTTTCTTTGCCCCAATTTTGATACGTGCAACAAACTTGTATTAGAACTATCAAGTTTGTGTGAAGCATGAAAGGCATCGCACAACATGAAGATTGAAAACTTTACCAAAAAGGACAGCTTTTTTGGTTATGACTGGTCAAGATTCATGCCCTTCTCAAATAACAAGGTATCTAGGCACCGTTTGACAACGATAGGGTGAAGACACTCGAACTCTCGAATTTGTTTGTGTAAGAAGAAATAACACATTTGACGATCATGTAATGTCTGCTAAATGAGATCATAGGTGAGGTTGCCGATGAAAATAATGTCGTAGGTCCAGATTGGAAATCTCTACACAATGAAGTCTCTTACCAACAAGTTGTTATTAAAGCAATATGTGTCCGTCTGTATGCAAAAAAAGTGCCGCTCTTAAAGAGCATATATTTTTTCTTAAATATGGTGCTTCTAGATTTGAAAAATAAGGATGTTAAAATAGAAGATGAGGATGGTGCATTGATTGTATTAGTTTAATTTTTGCATTCGTTCGAGAATTTTGTTCAGACATTCATACTTAGTAGAGAATAGATAACCATAGAATAAGTCTATCTAGTCTCCATACTCATGAACTTCGTGTATGCAAGGTTCGAAATCTCAATTTCGATTTCGTTTCAGACTTTCAGTGACCATGTATACCGAAATTTCATCGAAATTTCGGAAAATTTTGACGTTTTCGATGGAAATATCGGAAATGACTCAAAAATCATATTTTCAGATTTTTTTTTGTAAATTAAGATCATCCAAGTTATTAAACAATAAATAACTTATAGATACACAATTATGTCACACATATCGCTCATCTATACCCCTTATATCGTAGATATCAGTCATATCTGTCATATTGATCATATTGTACAATATGTTAGATAATGCAAATAGAGTTAATCTGAGTTATTCAAACAATGAAACGATAAATATAAAGTTAAAGACTTATAACACACAACAATCATCTATGACTACGACAGTATGTCACACATATCTATCATATTGAACATATCGTTGTTAATAATTAATACTTCATAACAGATAAATAGTCTTACAACAAGTAAAAAGACATATATTCACGTAATTCAAATATAAACATGCACATTAATAATTAATGCAATAAAAGATTAAAAGATATTACCTGGTGATGAGTTCAGTTCAGAACCAAGAGTTCCGTGATGGATCGTCCATGTGGATGTCGATAGGATGATGGCACTCAGACTCGGACTTGTAACATACTACCCATGTGTATTCTTCTGTCACTCCATATATCCACGCGCTGTGTAGAGCCCTTCCTCGAATCTCGTATCTTGTGCAACCATGCTTTGAATCTTTTTCCAACCGCTTCTATGACCTTCTCTCTCATGCAGCGCATTTCCTCGTAGATCACTCCCATGGTGGGCTTCTTGTCGCCTTCTACGATCCCCCAATGCAGAAACAACCGAATCCATTATCTTCGTGACCCAAATCACGTAATCTTAAAAGTGGAGATCATTGATCAGTGTCTCCACTTTCCGTCCTCCTTCAGTCCGAGCTTTAGGTATCTCGATCCATTCACCTTGGGAACACAGGGTCTTCAATCATGTCTTGTGTTGTTTAAGGCTTTGCAATGCTATAAAATTGGTGGCAAAGCATGTGATGTCAGGCCTCACCAGCTCACCATTGCACACCCGCCTCATCGAAGCCAACACTTTGGAATGGTTGTAAATGAATGTGGTGATCGTCCGTGCTTGCTCCATCACCTTTGAGACGAGCTTCCTCTTGCTGAAGTCCTTTAAGATTAAATCAATACAATGTGCATCACACAATGTCCAAAAAATGGTGTATCTGCTAGACTTCATTATTGTGCCACCCGCTTTCTTGAAGTTGTTGCCATTTTCCGTGACAATCTGGATAATGTTCTCTTTCCCAACATCTTTGATGATGTCCTTCATCAACTTCAGCAGGTACTTGTGATCCTTCACATGTTCAGATGCATCAACAGATTTCAAATAATATTCTTTCCATCACAGTAAATGAGGAAGTTGATGATCTGCTTCCTCGTGTAGTTCATCCACCCATCGCACATCAATACCACATGTACTCTAGCCATCTCTTCCTCAGCTTAGCAATGTACTCATTCATCTCCTCCTTTCATCTCCTCCTTCTCCATCTGGAAATATTTGTTCATTATATCGTAGAATGTGGGAGCCTTCACTCCCATTCCTGTTGCAACGATCTCATCAATAGCATGTTACATAAATGGCCCACTAGCAACGTGGAAGGAATACTCTCCCCAAAGAAGAGCTTGATGATGGCCTTGCCCACTCCTTCCCGTGCATTGGTGAACATGCCTCGTACAGTCTTCTGCATCGAATCCTTGCTTGGCTTGTACTGTATGGACCCGCTCCTCGTCAAGAAAGGTTCCAATCACTTCCCCTTGTGTTTTTTGGTGGGCGGTGGTATAGAACCACTCTCACTACCACCTGCACCATAGAAGTTGTTCCGCACACCATCGAGTTTTCTCCTCTCGAACTCACTCCTCATTGATTCTTTTGTTGCCCTCATGTACGCCCTCCTCTCCGTTGTAGTCTGAATGTCAGCGGGATAGACAAAGTAGTAGTCGTCTGCATCTGAGAGGACGTTGAATTATTTCTTATAGAGGAAAAGATTGAATGATTAATGAGAGGTCCTAGGGTTCTCTTATATAGGAGAGGGACCTATTGGGCAAATTACAAGATGAGAACGAAAGAAATAGAAAATAAGCAAAATAATAATAACGATAACAATTATCTCAAAACTCCCCCTCAAGATAGAGTGTAGATATCGATCAGACTCAGCTTGGAACAACATCTTTGATAAGGCCCTCTGGCTAGAGCCCTAGTAAGAACATCTGTTGTCTGGTCTCCAGAGTTGACATGCGTAGTGACAATAAGACCCTTCTGTATCATGTCACAAGTGTAGTGACAGTCCACCTCTATGTGCTTTGTCCTCTCATGAAAGGTTGGGTTGTTGGCAATAAAGAGAGCAACCTGATCGTCACATTGGAGGTGCATGGGAAGAGATACCTCTATTATAATGTCAGTAAGTACATATCCGACCCACATCATCTTTGTGCTATTCTACGCCATGGCCCTGTACTCTGACTTGGCACTCGATCTGGTAACCACAGTCTGCTTCTTGCTCTTCCATGAAACCAAGAAATTCCCTATGAGCACAGCAAAGCCTGATGTAGACTTCCTATCCTTTGGACACCTAGCATAATCTGCATCTGCACATGCGGTAACTGAAAGAGACGTGCCTCTACTGAAAAGAAGTCCTGCACCATGTGAAGTCTTCAGATATCTCATAATCATATGGACTGCATCCATGTGTCTGTCTAGGTTGCTCCATAAACTGACTCACTTTGCTTAAGGCAAAGGATATGTCGGCCCTGGTAATGGTCACATATAATAGCTGGCCAATAATTTCCCTATACCTCCTCTTGTCAACCTCCTCAGTGTCATCATCATAGAGCTTCATACTCGAGTCAATAGGAGTAGTGGAAGGTCTGCAATCTGCCATGCTTGTCTCTGAAAGAAGGTCTGTAACGTACTTCCTCTGGGTCATGACAAGACCTCGTTGGTTCCTGGAAAACTCCAGTTCAAGGAAGTAACGTAAATGTCTAAGGTCCTTGGTCACAAACTGCTGACCTAAGAAGTCCTTGTAATGTTATCAACATAAACAATAATGACAATAATACCTCTATAGGTCCTCTGCACAAACAAGGAGTAATCAACATTCGATCGCACAAACCCTTGCTGCTCTATCAAGTCCAAGAGCTTTTGGAACCATGCTCTTGGACTCTGCTTAAGGCCACAGATAGCCTTGTATAGCTTGCAAACCTTTTGACACCCCCCTCAGAAGCAAACCCAGGCGGTTGCTACATATAGACCTCCTCCTGTAAATCACCATAGAGGAAGGCATTCTTTACATCAAGCTGGTAAAGGGGTCAATCTCGTGTCATAGCAACAGAAAGTAGAATACATAGTGTAGAATGTATGGCAACTGGGGAGAAAGTATCATGATAATCCACCTCATATGTCTGGGTGAACCCTCGTGCCACAAGTCTCGCCTTATAGCGATCTACACTGCCATCTGTACGGTGTTTCACAGTAAACACCCATTTGCATCCCACAACGGAAGTGTCAACTGGAGCAGGAACAAGACTCCACGTACCACGTGACTGTAGTGCGACCATCTCCTTTTCCATGGCCAACATCCACTGACTATCCCGAAGAGCCTCCTGATGTGTCTGCGGTATCTCCATGGATGATAGTGCCAAGGTAAACCTCCTGAAATCCTCTGACAGTCTGCTCAAAGAACTCTGGGCTGCAAGAGAGTAAGTAGCACATGTACGTTTCTGCTTATGTATAGCATTTGGCACATCAAGATCATCTGCCATGTCCTGAACCTGTAAGTTTCCCTCTAAAGAGGGCACCTTCTCATCCTGTATAGAATCCTATTGCACAGACAACTCAGTAGTGCCATCAGTAGAAACAATGTGCTCATTACATACTTGAGGCGTGTTGGATGGTGGGAAAGGCCTGTAAGCAGGGGGAACTGGGCGAGACCTGCGAGTAAAAACACGTGGCAAAAACTGAACCACAAGAGCAGGTAGAGGTGGTGGTGGTGGTGGTGTCTAAGGAGGTTGTGGTAGAGCAAGAGTAGAGGTAGGTGGAGGACCGACAATAGGAGGCATGTAGATCTCATCGTCAAAGTCAGATGGAGCAAGTTTGTCACCTGTAGGAGAAAAATACATGACAGACTCAAAGAAAGTGACGTCAGCACTGACAAAGTATTTCCGCCTTAGCGGATCAAAGCAACGATACTCCTTCTAGGTACGAGAGTAGCCAACAAACACGCACTTGACAGCTCGAGGAGAGCTTGTCACGACCTGGAGAGACATCATGAACAAAGGCAACATATCCGAACACACGAGGTATAAGGGAGAAAAGATCCTTTTTGGGAAAGGCGATCGAGAAAGGAATCTTCTCTCCCAACACATGCGAGGGTATATGGTTCACCAAATAACAAGCAGTAAGGACATCGCCTCGGTAGGCATGAGGAGCACGACTGCATATCAACAAAGTTCTAGTCACATCAAGTAAGTGATGGTGTTTGTGCTCGGCAACACCGTTCTGTTGTGAGGTATAAGCACATGAGGTCTGGTGAACAATGCCATGAGATCTAAGAAACATAGAAAGCTGTAAGGTGCAGAACTCCAAAACATTATTAGAACGGAGATATTTGACATTGCAGAAAAAATATTTTGTATCTCATTAATAAAATACTTGAGTACAGATCCAGCCTCGGACTTATTCTTCAATAAAAAAACCCAGGAAAGTCTAGAAAAAAATATCGACAGAAACTAGATAAAAACGGTATCCCTAGTGATCAGGAACACGACTCGGACCCCAAATGTCTAAATGAAGGAGCTCAAGTAACTGAGAACTGCTCCGACTCTGACGGGATGGAAAGGAGAAATGGTGATGCTTCCCAAGCTAGCATGCCTCCCACTGAAAGGAGGATCTCATAGAAATCTGAGGGAGAACATGACATAGCTTTTGCAGAGGAAGGTGACCAAAACGAAGATGCCACAGATATGGAGAGACTAGTCCAGTAGGTATAGTAGAAACACCAACATGAGAAGGTTGGAGTAGTCTGTAGAGCCCTCGCTGCTTATGGTCCCATCCAATCATCCTGCCCATAAGTATGTCCTAAAACACAAGAGACGAAGGGTCAAAGATGGCATGACAATGCAAATCCTCAGTGATCTGACTAATAGATAGTAAATTCATATAAAAAGAAGGAGTATATAAAACATTCTGAAGGTGCATGGATGGTGTCAAATGCACCTCCTCCTGTCCTATAACGGGTAAGTGGTCGCCATTAGCAATGACAACCCATCTGTCAGGTGGTATAGTCCTGTAGGACCTCAGCTGCGATCTGTCTCCACACAAGTGGTGAGAAGCACCACAATCCATAATCCACTTTTTCATGCCAGCATCAGTACTACCAGTAAAAGCATAGGCAATACCTGAGGAGCTCGAAGAGGCTCTGGTTACGGCTACGGTATTTGTAGTGGTGGTGACAGCAGTAGCAGTCATGGATCTCTCGAATACGAGAGACATTATCATCCAGGCGAGGATCGACTTGGGAAGCTGAAGTCTCTGAAGACACAATCTGCTCTGCTACTCGACCAGGAGCAAGATATCCATGCTTATGGTAATATGTATCCTCTGCATGTCCAGGCTTACGACAGTAGGTGCAAGGACCACAATGTCGTCCACCGCCTCTACCTCGAGGGGTGCGTCCTCTGGACTTGATTATCCCCCTCGGCCACGAGAAGCGGACATCGCTGAAGAGGGCAGAGAAATGGTTGTTGAAGGCATGATGATCCGGCTGAGACGGCTATAGGCCTCCTCTATAGGAGGTATGGTAGCGCCAGTAAGAAGTTGAGTACGCGTAGCATCATACTCTTTATCAAGTCCAGCCCTGAAGACTCCAACCATCGTGGAGTTCATGCACATCTTCTGTTTCTCAATAGGTGTCGTAACATGCATGTAGCTATGAAGCTTCTCAAACGTGCCACAGATCGAAGAGTAGTAGACATGAAAGGGCGATCATTCTGCTAGGCATTGTAGATATCAAACTGTACCTGAAGAATCTTGGCCTCATTCTTCGCTTGAGCATAGGTGGATGCCAAAGTGTCCCACATCGCCTTGACAGCGGGCTGAGTCAGAATATCATTGGCTATCTCTGTGGTGAGAGTCCTACAAATCCAAATACGTGCATACGCGTCATCTTGCTTCTAAGAAGCATTTGCCCCAGTCTAATCCGTTGGCTCTGGATTTTTCAGGATGTGCTCCTTATTGTTGCACTGCATCAGGGTGAGAAACTGCATGGACCACAACTCGTAGTTGGTCCCATCTATCTTAGTGATGAGAGCCAGACCCTTAAAGGCTCTAGACGAAAAAATATCACCCTTGTTCTCTGACATGATGGGAAAACAGTCAAACCATGGAACTCAACTGATGAGTAGACTGATATGAACGAGTCTACACAACCATACAAAAGACTGGTTGCATGTGTAGACTCATACAACCGTCCTCATCAATCTTTGTTGCTTGCTAGGGTCAGAAAACGTGATTTATAGGCCTGAAATCACATTTTCTAGCCGAAATCAGACGATTTAATCTACATATCTAGTCGCAGACATACGTGAAAATGCACAGGAGGGACTGCAACGACCTGGGAGGGCCGTTAGGTGACCACTGCTGGTCTTGGCGGCCGGGAGTGACCAGGCGGCAGCCTGGGATCAGTTTCCAGCACCCCGCGCGGTGGCTAGGGGTGAGAGGGGCCTAACGGTGGTCTTAGGGCTCGGTGATGGCCTGGTGGCGGCGTGGAATTAGTTCCCAACGTCGCGCGATGGCTGGGAGGATCTAGAGAGACCTCGGCAGTAGCCTTGGGGCTCGACGACAGCCTAGCATGGAGGGATGGTGACACGACGGTACGGGAAGGAGGAGGGGGCGAGTAGGGTTAGGGTTAGGGTCGGATACAGGAACTCCGGTTTAAGACCGTCGCTCCGATACCATGTAGAGGAAAAGATTGAATGATTAATGAGAGGCCCTAAGGTTCTCTTATATAGGAGAGGAATCTATTGGGCGAATTACAAGACGAGGATGAAAGCAATTGAAAATAAGAAAAACAATAATAATGATAACTGTAGAAAAATATAAAGCGGAAGCAAAAACATGGAACAAGAATAAAACATATGAAGGACGTGGATTTTAACGTGGAACCCTACTCTGAGAGGAGCGGGATGAAACCACGGGAGAAGCCCCTGAATTGGGCGTTTCTTCTATTGAAGTTCTCAATGAGTACAGGGGGTGTGGGGCTCCTTATATAGCCCCACGGACAGACCCAATTGTGACCGCTCCCCCATGTGGTACTAAATACATGGGTGGGCTCTTTTCTTTTCCAACACTCCCCCTCAAGTTGGTAGCTGGGACAGCTGCAACTTGCAATAATAAAGAAAAATATACATCATTACATCTTCACTTGAAATCACCACAATAAACGTATGTATCCGCAACTGGTAGACAAACCCGCTTGCTGACGGGTATATCAGGTCACCGGAACGTATCTCTGTCGTGCCTGGAAGGTCACCGGACTGTCTCTGTCGTGCCTGCATGGTCACTGGATCTCTGTCTCAGTCGTGCCTGCGGGTCACCGGACTTTGTCTCTGTCGTGCCTTGAAGAAAACAAATCTAGTGCGGAGTCGATGTCGAGGATAGAGACACCACGACGAAGATCGATGCACAGTGAAGATGGCTTGATATTCTGTGAAATCCGGAGTGTTTGGTCTGTCAATCAACGATGTAGGATGCATATGACTTTTACTCCCCCTTTCTCCCAAACTTGTGAAAATAATGAAAATAAAGACAAGTTGGGAGAAGCAAACATGAATCACATTTTTTATGCGTACGATTTTTTTTGTACGTGATTTTTTTACTTTTCTCTTTTTTTCAGCCTCCTTTCTATCCCTCTTTTTTTTAAAAAAAAATTGCGTACGGCTTTTTTTTCTGGTACGCGCTCCTTTTTTTTGAAACAAACGCCTTTTTTTTAATTTGGCTGGAATCTCTCCTTGTGTTCTCTCGGCCGAATTGGGCCCTCACAATTTCCCCTTTTTTTTCAACGATACCCCTCTCCTCTCTCTTTTTTAATACACGTGGCCCTCCTTTTTTTTTCCAACTCACCTCAGCCGCCTAAGAGGGCCCTGCATTTGCCTATTTTAAAGTTTCACGGCCCATCTTGGCCTAAAAATGCCGCACTATATTTTTTTTACTTAGGGGTTCCCTTGGAACCCTCATACGAATAGCCGCCCAATCGTGGGGGGGACTTCACCTGCCGCCGTTGGCAGGGATGGAGGGTCTCCCATCGCCGCCGCCTGTTCAGCAGACCCCGATGGGGCCCCTGCTGCCGCCAATGGGAGCCCATGTGGGATCGGAGGAGGGATGCCGCTGAGAGGTGCGCGAAGGAGAGGAGCTCCGCTGGGAGGCTGTTACGAGTGCGCGAGTCAAGTATCGCCAGGAGGCTTCGCCGTCTCTGAGAGTTGCTGCCATGATGCGCCTGATGTGCAGGCAAGATCTTGCGCCGCCGCCTCCCTGGGGAGGTCTCATACTTCTTCGCGCGCCGCCTGGGAGTCCTCGCTGGAGGAGCTCACGATCTGGAATGGGAATGTCTCGTCCCGGATGTTTCGCGATCCTTGAAGCGGTATTGGATCTGGAGGAGAGCGGCCTGAGAGGAGCGAGAGCCCATGAGAAGACGTGGTGGCTTCCGCTTCCTAGATCTGGCGAGAAGGGTCGGTGCCTGTAGGCGCTGGCGGCAGAGGGATGTGGAGATGTTGCTGCGGAAGCACCAGGAGGGATGGAGTTTTGCTGCTACTGGAACTATGGATCTAGGGTTACAAAAAACCCTCGAAATCTGGAACCAAACTTTGTACATGTCTCCAAACAATAACCGCATCTTGAATAAATAACGATGAACAACATATTTCTGATAAATGAATCTCAGAAAAAAATAATGAACATGAAAATTCTGAGAACCAGACCCGCTCTGATACCATGTAGAAAAATATAAAGCGGAAGCAAAAACATGGAACAAGAATAAAACATATGAAGAACGTGGATTTTAACGTGGAACCCTACTCCGAGAGGAGCGGGATGAAACCACGGGAGAAGCCCCTGAATTGGGCGTTTCTTCTATTGAAGTTCTCAATGAGTACAGGGGGTGTGGGGCTCCTTATATAGCCCCACGGACAGACCCAATTGTGACTGCTCCCCCATGTGGTACTAAATACATGGGTGGGCTCTTTTCTTTTCCAACAATAACAATTATCTCAACATTTCTCAAACATGAACTCTTTGGATTGTTTATCCCTCCTTACCCTCTCTGTCTCCCTATCCTTCTTCCCGTCCAAGTTGGCCTTCACCATGTCCCTCGCATCTTTGGGACAGTGCATGCACTTAACAACATTCTTGTTATTGCAAACAAGATATTGCTTCATCCTCGTGTTCCCCCCTCCTCCCAATTTCTTCCCACAGAAATTGCATTGTGGTTTGGCCTTATTGCCATCAGGAGCAACGACATACCTCCAACCAATGTCCACACTGAAACCCCCCTCTAATCCTCTAAACTGTCAGATCCTGATCCGGAATGTGCCATGATGATGATCATTAAAACATGTGAGGAAACTGCAGAACAATCATTTATGAGTCATACAATGCAAACAATTAAGTATTTACTAATTATTTTATGTTTTAATATTCAGAATTAAGATATTTTTAATTTTTCTAACACTTAGTATGCACAAACTCGTAAATACTTGGTGTTTAAAATTAGAATATACTTTTAATATTCTGATTTTAAGGAAAAACCACTTTAGATCTATACATTAGGGTCTTAGATCTAGCAATTAGGGGACCAATTTCAAGAAAATCCACCTAAGAGACACAAAACATGTAAAATAATGCATAGATCTAAGGTTTGATTCTCAGAATTACTTGATTTTTAAATTTTATTTACCAAAAAATCAAATCATGATTTCTACATCCAAAACTTAAGATCTGAGTTTATTCTTGAAAAACTCATCATAATTTCACATTAAAACACAAAAACCCCCATTTTCTCTTCCATACATCTCACAAATTATTTCCAAAGTATGCTTTACTTCATGTTATACATGAGATCCGAGTTAATACATTCAACTCATCATTATTGCACATTAAAACACAAAACCTCTAAATTTGGTCTCCAAAAATCAAGCTAGATATTCAAAATCTCTAAAAAACCACCACCCCAAGCGAGATCAACATCTTAGGAACAAAACCCAAAATTTTGAAGAAACTGATGATGATTTGAACATTTTGGCTTACCTTAAAGAAATGGACGAAATATGGAGCTGGAGAAGCTTGGAGATGCTTGAAGAAAGTCACAGCAACAAGGCGACACAAGTACCGTCGAAATGGACAAATTTCGACTGATATTTCAGTCTATCTCGACCAAGTTGTGGTTTTAATACTGTAGATTTGCTTTTTTGACCGATATCTTAAGATGGCCCGAAATCTCGTGAGATATCATCGAGATTTCGGGTGAAATCAGGAAAATTGATATGTGTGTGTGTGTTTGTGTGTGGGTTTCGATATGGGACCCCGTCGAAACCGAAATTTAGGCGAATTTTTGCTGAAATTTCACGAAATTTAGAACAATGGTTTTATGGTTCTATGAATTGTGGGCACACGCATGTCGTTTGGTTGGTAACGACCATAGTACGAGACATGGTGTCATGAAGAAGTACCAGAAATGGAAAATCAAAAGCAAAATCAAAGAAAATCAATCAGAAAGATGTCGACAACTACAACACGGAATCAAGATAGTGGGAAATAGATAACTTGAAGAATAAACACAAGGCCATAGTTACCACAGTAGCTTAAGGAGGAGGTTACTCAAAAGATGATTAATACCCACCATCATGAATAAAATATATTATAATATGTGTGGCTTCTGTTGTACGTATTACATGAAACCTCATAGATATTGATTCTCTACCTACGACAACATCATTTATGGAATAATCATTACGGGAAATGACGATCGTGCAATTTTATTGGCATCGGTTTTGTGAAAATCAAGACGAGTGATAGGAAGGTGAGGATTGTTCCAAACATTTATTGTGCTCCATACTTGAGGAAGAATCTGATATCCCTTAGAGTCTTGGAAGATGGACTACTCAAAGAATAAACACAAGGCAACAATCACCATAGTGTCTAAGGAGAATATTATTCAAAAGATGATTACATACCTACCATCATGAATAAAACATATTATGAGATATGTGGATTCTTGATTCTAGTTGCTCTTTCCATATAAAATATCATAAAGATTGGTTCTCTACCTATGAGAAGCATTATTTACGGTATCGTTACTATGCGGAACGATAGACATGCAAATTTATTGGCATTGGTTTGTAGTAATCAAGGTGAGTGATAGAAAGGTGAGGACTGTTTCAAACTTTCATCGTGTTCCTGACTTGAAGAAGAATAAGATATCCACTGGGGTTTTGAATTTTAAGACTATAGTTTTAATGTTGCAAGAGGATTATAGAAAGTGACCATCATCATCATCATCAGAAAGATCAAGCAAAAAACTGTTTATGTTTTGCAGGGATCAATATTAACTATTTTTTGTTACGATTGTGTCCCTAGCCACCAAATTTGAGTTTGAATTGCAGCACATGTGGCTAGTTCACATGAATCGGACGGGGGTAAACATCCTCGATTAGAAAGATCTTCTCGGAGATCTTAAAGGATCCAAGTTGGAATCTCGTGAGCATTATATGTTTGGAAAACAATACATGAAGCAGTTCATCAAAGTAACTCACATGACGAAGGAGACACTTGATTACATCCATATTGATTGTTATTGTGAACCCCCGAGGATCCGGGTACCCGTTTACGTTACTTTCGCGGCATTTCATTAACTTCCATTTATTTTACAACATGTACAGTGACTGACACTACATACAGTATTCCCAAAAATCTGACTGAACAGAATAGAAGCATATTACATTATCAACCGAACCAAAAACTGAAATAACACAACATACCGTCTGGTGTATACCCTGTCTCCTGGAAGCATGAACAACTACTGAACAGCAGGCTGTTTGCCTGCCAAAACATGTTTAGGAAAGAAACGGAGTCACAAACGTGAATACAAATCCATAGTTTAAAAATAAATGACAAGTAATTTATTATGTGCAAAAGAGAGCAAGTAGAAAGGTGGAACAAGCACAATTTACATCTACTTGTGTAAGTAAAAAGGTTTTCAAGTTGTTTGTAAGCATCTTTCATGATTTTCCATTAACCCAACATTTCCCATATATGATATATGAATATATGAGCGTAAGTATGTATCATATTTTCTTCAGAGATCATGTTTGTAAGTGATGATGGAAGAGTTTGAGATTGGAAAGATTTCTTGATTTATTTAGATTCTTAATTCTAGTGGATAGTCTGTGGTCTTGGTTAGTGTGCAACCTCACACTATGACTCTAAGACTTGAGGAATGTCTTAGGGTTGGGGTGCCACCGTAGGCATGCGGTGTAGTATAAGCATCCTAACTAAGTTCCCAACAAGTCCACTACTTAATGGGATCATATTATAGTCACTACCATTTCCTTAACTTTAATTGTAATACTTTAAACCTGAAGTGGAACTCTGTCAGATGTAAATTTGGATGATGTAGATATAGATATGGATGATCTAGATATAGAATCGCCAAGTCTGTTGGCGGAAGTAAACTCAAGCGGTGAGGAAGCCTGCAAATGGCTCTTCCGTCTGGCCCTCTAATTGGAAGTGCGGTCCAATAGAGGGATAGGTCTACTCCAAAACTACGCCACTAAGACAGGTGAGAGAGACTCTCCGGAAAAGTCACTCTAGAAAACAACCCGATCGGTAACGGGCAACCGAGCTCGTACGGAAAACTAAAACAGAGGATCCCCCGCCTGGGTATCCTAAAACAAAGGGGTCAACGGAGCTGGTCTAAAATCAGGATCCCAACGAGCAGTAAAAACACTGCGAGCTCGCGTAAAAACCGAAAGAGGACTGGGATCCTAGACCCGCGCACTAGGCGACCGCTGCCCGAACTGGGCTTCCTATCTCCCGCCCAGTTAAGGGTCACCGCACCCTCGTACGGTCAAGTGTAAAGATCACCATGACCGGCATTATACTTATTAGTCATTACAATTCACCAACACTTTTCCTTGCTTGACTATTTCTTGCTTTATTTCATTTTATCAGTCAGCTTTACAAAGCTAGGTCTCTTGGTCGATGATCTTATTGATTTTACTTTATGATTGATCCTTACAACTTCAGGTAATTTATCACTACCTAACTCTAATGGTATATATGTATGTAATCCAGTATACTTGAAAATTCACATGATAAGGGATTTCTAATCATAAGGATATTGCGAATTCATTTGTTGATCTTATTGAGGTAATTATGTTTTAATAGTTGTATTTTAATTTTTTTATAAGATCGTGAGATTAGAATTTATTACTTGGATCTAATTCACTTTAAAAAAATGCACAATTTCTAACTCTTAATTTAATTTCTCCAATTATAATAACAGTAGCTCAACTAAACTTAAATCCAATTCGTATAAAATTTTGAATATCTTAATATAGGCAACAGGTGTACTTTTTTAAATTAATAATAATAATATTTTTACTTTATATTCAACCATTTTTTAGCAGCAGTTTTTAAAAAAAATCTGAATAATGATAGGTTGTAGAGGAATTAGTTGATTGAAGGAAGATTGGTGAGCTTTGACCTACCACATTAGGGCCTTGACCTTCGATGGAATGTGGAGGTTGTTTGGTGTGATGTTTGTAAGAGTCATAGGACAAGCTGGCTAGGCCAATGACATTAGAAAAGCTGAAGGCTATTCCAGCCTTGCTTAAGCACCGAGGTTTTGTAGGCTTGAAAAAAAATCTTTTTTTAAGGAGGGAGGTTCATAACACCAATGTGAGGAAAGTAATTGTTGAGTTCGTTGATTGCAACTCTGTTTAAAGATTGTACATGTCAATTTTGTTTCTGCTGCCAAAACAAGTAGTGATGAAAGCTATATAATATTTCATGTTTACATATAGCCTCTTTGGATCTACATCTATTTGATCACGTTAAAGGTTCTTGTGTTGAGATCTTGGAGTGTTCGGTTATCTGGTCTTAGTTGACAAAAATTCTATTTTTCTTTTTTTTAAGCAGTATATGCTAATAATTACATCACCACATGAGAGATATGGTGTGAAAATCTTTTTTGTTGGGATTTGATTTTGTGAAATAATGATACTTGAACAGGTCTATTCTACAAGGCCTGGAAGAGCAAGTTTTCCAAATGTTTTGTCTATCTTGGATGAAAAGTATCACGGTTGTGTTATTTTCCTTGTGAATAAGTTATGTTGTCACTGTAATTATGAGTATTATAACTACATCACAGTGACAAAGTGACAAAGAAAGAATGCATTCAGTTCAAATTTTTAAGGCAGAAAAAGGTGTTGAGAGTATACATGCATGGCATCGAAAATAGAGTTTAACAAAACATGTATGGCAGCAAAAGATGGGATGGGATTGTACCTTATTTGATTTTCAAATGGAGATGTCTTTGCATGTTATGGTTGGGGTTTTGAAACAGATCTTTTGCTGCTGAAAACTGCAGCAATTTCAGCTACCTGTTGCAATGGTTGTAGCCAATCTCAGCAAAGTTCCTTGGCTGGAGGTTGGCAGCCACAAATGCTAACCAGAACAACAGGGAACTGTTGTAAAATCAGATGTTTTTCAACAGAAAGTGAAAGGAGAAAGGGGAAAGGCAGCAACTCCTTCGGCTGAGAAAGAGGAAAAAAAACGGAGCAGAAAAAAAGGGCCTTCTCGGTAGAGCTTGAGAGAAAAGTTGAGGGGAAGTTGTTGTTTATATCATCAAGAAGAGCTCTTAGAAACTTGACATGTGTCAAGTAATTTTATGGCCAAATGTTGAGCTAAGGAGGAGCCAAGTGGCTAGAAAGGAAGAAAATATATAACGACTGGAAATTCCTGTGTAATAGTGAAAAATAATTACTTTTATTTTATTATATTATTTTTTTAAATCTTATTATTTAACATACATAACAATCTATAGTACGCGCACTCGAGCTTCCGTTTTCGACGCGAAATATCTCGATTTGATCGTCTCGGGACGACGATCATTTCGAGTATAATGTTGATATACTTTCGATCGGGTTTTGAATACCTGAAATTTTCGGATACGGTTTTTTGTTTAAGATTAAATATTGTGAATTTAAAATATCAAACGACCTCCGATTGACGAACGGTCAATTCCGTTGGTCTTCTTTCGTCGAATCGGATCTCATGACGGTCTCGGTTCGTTTTGCGATTTTCGAATTCCGTTACGGAGCGACCGATTTTTGGTCGATTTTGCCCGAACAACTTTTGATTCACGATCAGTTGATCATTTTAGGTTGTTTGATATTGATCAACAACTTTATTGGGTTAATCAGACCTTAATTGGGTTGAGTTCGGGTTTGTGTGGTTCCGGATGTTACAGTTATGGACACTTCCAAGGTCCATCTTTGGGAGGTGTTCGATATTTCTTATCTATTATCTAGGGAGACTCCTCGATGGTTTAGGTTTTCATGATGAAACACAAGAGTGAGACATTACATACTTTCAAACAGTGGAAGATCTTCATGGAGAATTAGGCCTCAAAGAAGATCAAGCGTCTGTATACATATAATGGCTTGGAGTTTTGAACTTCAGAAAGGAGTAAGGTATTGTGAGGCACCACATCGTTAAGGATATGACACAATAGAACATGATTGCAGAACGAATGAACTTGATATTTTTTGGAGAGAGCAAGATACATGCTCTCAACTGCTAACATTGAAATAGCATTTAGGTTGAAGATGTGAAAACAAGTTGCTACTTGGTGAATCGGAGTCCTACATTCTCTCTCTACTACAAGACAACCCATGAGGTATGGTTTAGAAATCATGGTGATTATTCTATTTTAAGTGTACTTAGTTATGCTACACAATATCGGAGTTTTTTTTTGAATCAACACAGTATCATGGTAACGAAGGAAAGTTGGAACCAAGAGAAACGAAAGAGATGTTTACGGGTTATGGTACATGAGTTAAGGGATATAGAATATGGTTTCCTTCTGAGCGTAGAATAATTGTTAATAAAAATTCTATGCTTCACTCAAAGGTCGTCTGTTGATACATGGACAGATGATTATATCCACCAACAAGATGAGTTTAAATTGGAACCAAGTAGTGGCCAAGCAGTTAATCACACTATTTATGATCAAGATAATGTTGAGAGGCATGAAATTGAGCAATAAGAGGAGACCCCTCACAGTATTATTGTTGATCGACCTCGCGGAGAGGTACATCCATCTCAAAGATACTCCTTCGAGGACATGATTGCATTTTCATTACATGTTGTTGAGGAGACAGAGTCTATAGAGACATCTACTAACAGGGAGGCTATGATAGGAGCAGAATGTGAATAGTGAATTGCTACTATGTGTAAGGAGATGGGGTCTCTTCAGAAGAACCAAGCATATGAGCTTGTCAAGATTCTAAAGGGGAGAAAATTTATTGACTACAAAAGGATCGTCAAGAAAAAGACTGGAATCTCAGGCAGTGAAGGCATCAGATACAAGGCATACCTAGTTGCAAAGATTATGGTCAAAAGGAAGTCACATATTACGATGAGATATTCTCTCTCTCTCTCTCTTCGTAAGACACATCCATCAGGGTCCTACTAATTCTTGTAGCACATTGAAACCTAGAGCTGGAGTAGTTAGATGTGAACTTTTTTGCATGTGAACTGGAAGAAGACAATCTGATGAGCCAACCGAATGGGATCACTTGTTTAGGAAAGAAATATCGTGTACCAAGATTGAAGAAATAATATTAAGGACTTAGGCAACCTCCTAGGCAATAGTACAAAAGCTTCGGTAGTTTCATAGTTGGTTTAAGGTTCAATGTGAGCTCATATGAATGTTATATTTACCACAACAGGGTGGAGGATGGATCCTTCACATGTTGCTCTATGTTGACGATGTACAAATTGATGGTAAGAAAAAAGTACAATAGTTGATATAAAAAAATTGCTCAACTCAAAGTTTAATATGGAAGACTTTGGTTTATTAAAGAAAACTCTTCTTATCTGAAAAGAACTAATTGAGAAGAAGTTTTCAACACTTGAGATGTCCACAGTGAAGCTCTTGAGACTTCATATGTTGTCAATATTAATCTCTCAATATATTTTACACCTCAGTCAAATGCAGAGAATGAGAAAATGTCACAAGTCCCCTATGATATGATAGAAGTCTTATGTATGCCATGGTATACACAAGATCATATACTCTTGTGTTGTGAGCAATGTCAACAAATTCATGGGGATTCCAAGGAAGTAGCATTGGCAATTACTCAAACAGATTTTTCAATATATAAGAACATCTGATATTTGTCTTATCTAGGGAAATGACTCAGAATGTTAGGTTGTTAGATATTAAGATTCAGACTATGCTAAAAATTTTGATGGGAGGAGATAAGTGTCATGCTATATTTTTATGTTGAGGAGTTATATCGTGAGTTGGAAGGCTACCCTATAGACCTCAGTTAGTTTGTTTACTATTGTGAAAAGAATAAGAATTTTTTATTTCATAGGTACCTAGGGCTCTCTTATATATAGAAGAGGCCTGTGGGTAAATTACATAAGATAGGTATAAATAAAGAAAATTGAGAAAACATTACAGAAACATATATATATATATATATATATATATCTACACTCCCCCTTAAAATGGAGCATAGATGCCAATCATGCTCATCTTGAATAAACACTTCTGAAAAGGTCTTATGAGCAAAGCTTTGGTGAAAATATCTGCAGTTTGATCTCTTGAACTGACATGAGAAGTAGAGATAAAGCCTTTCTGGATCATGTCCCGTGTATAGTGGAAATCTACCTCAATATGTTTAGTTCTCTCATGAAAGATAGGATTGTTTGCAATAAATAAAGTGGTCTGGTTATCACAATGTAACTGCAGAGGAAGGGGTACATCTATATATAAATCCGCTAGTACCGCTCGGACCCACATCATCTATGTTCTCCCTTACGCCATGGCCCTATATTCTGACTCAACACTTGACCTGATAACCACAGTTTGCTTCTTACTTTTCCAGGACACTAGAGAGCCACCAACAGATACAGCGAAGCCTAAGGTAGACTTCATGTCCTCGGGATATCCTGCATAGTCTGCATCTGCACAGGCGGTGATAGTAAGAGATGCTCCTTTCCTGAATAGAAATCCTGCACCTGGAGATGACTTTAAGTACCTCAAGATCATATACACTGCATCCATGTGTACCTGTCGGGGTTGCTCCATGAACTGACTAACCCAACTAACAACAAAGGAGACACATGGCCTAGTGATAGTAATGTAGAGAACCTTTCCCACCAATTCTCCGTATCTTCTCCTGTCTACCACCTCTGTACCATCATCAAATAGCCTCATGCTGGGATCCATAAGAGTAGTAGCAGGTCGACACCAAATCATGCATGTCTCAACTAGCATATCTGTAACATACTTTCTTTGGGTCATCATAAGACCCTGTTGATTCCTGACAAACTTAAATCCCAAGAAATACCGTAGGATACCAAGATCCTTGGTGGAAAATTGTCAGCCCGGAAATTCCTTTGCACTCTTGATCCCATGTACATCATCTCCTGTAACAAGTATGTAATCAACATAGGTTATGATAACAACTGCAACTCTGGAGGATTTCTGTACAAATAGTGAATAATCTACATTTGATCTCTTGAATCCATGCTTCTCAATCAGATCTGAGAGCTTCTGAAACAATACCCTTGGGCTCTGCTTAAGGCCATATATTGCCTTGTGAAGTCTACAAACCTGCTAACACTCCTCCTCAGCAGCAAACCCCGGAGGTTGCTGCATGTAGACTTCTTCCTGGAGATCACCATACAGGAATGCATTTTTAACATTCAAGCTGAAAAAAAGGCCACTCGCGTACCATAGCAACTGAAAGAACTCGTAGAGTGGAGTGGCGAGCAACAGCGGAAATGTATTGAGATAATCCACTCCATAAGTCTGAGTAAATTCTCGTGCAACCAATATGACCTTGTATCGATCAAGACTCCCATCTGCATGGTGTTTCATTGTAAACATCCATTTGCAACTGACAATAGACACCCCATTGGGAGCGGAGACCCAACTCCAAGTACCATATGACTATAGACACCCCATTGGGAGTGGAGACCAAACTCCAAGTACCACATGACTATAGTGCAACCATTTCCTCTTCCATGGTCAGACGCCATCGATTGTCTCTTAAGGCCTCCTGATAATTCCGTAGGATCTCCATGACAGAAAGAGCAACAACAAAACTCCTAAATCTCTCCTGATAAGCGATCTGTAGAGATAGTTGTTCGTCTTTGTGTCTTTTATTATATTTCAGTCTCTTTATGTACCTCTCATGTAATTTACCCAAGGGCTCTCTCTATATATAAGAGACCCGAGGGCTCTATGGAATACATCATCGAGTATTCTAACATGGTATCAGAGCCATGACCCTAACCTAGGGTTTTCCACCGCCGCCCCCCCCCCTCTAGGGTTTCGACGCCCACCTCCCGGGCTCCGAGCCTCCCGCCGCCGCCGCCTTCTCTTCTTCGCCGGGCCGCCCTCCACCGCCGCCAGCCCCTGCCGGGCCTCTCCACCCACCGCCGAGCCCCTCCCACTGCCGTCGGGCCCCTCCCACCACCGTCGGGCCCCTCCCACCTGCCGCCGGGGCCCCCTCCACCGCCGCCAGCCCCTGCCGCAGGGCCCCACCTGCTGTCCAGCCGCCGCCGTCCCCTTCCAGTCGCCGTCTTTGTCAAGTAGAGGCTCTAAAAGCCTCTACTCGTTGCAGGTGTGCCGCGTTCGTCAGACTCGACGTCATGTTCGATTCAAGTGCATAATCGTCTACCTATGCACTTGAATCCTACACGGTCTTGGTAGACAGTTTTCTTGGTCTATCAGTAGTTATTCTTCTCCGGCATTATGTCAGATCAGAAGATCGATATGCCCGCCATAGGTGCCTTCAAAGGTTCGGCACCAATCGTCAAGATGGACGGGACCAACTACGAACTGTGGGCGATGCAGTTCCTCAGTCTCATGAAGTCGTGCGGTAAGAAGCATATTCTTACCGAGGATGAACCACCGGAGAAGACATGGATCTATGCCTCATGGGAGGCTGATGATGCGTACACCAAGGTGTGGCTCTCAGGTACGCTCACGACGGAGATAGCGAATGATGTCCTTCACCAGCCCACCGCTAAGGCGATGTGGGATATTTTGGCTATGACGTACTCTCAGGTCCGCAATGAGACGAAGATGCTCCAGTTGCAGCATGATATATTTACCACGAAGCAGAATGGGAAGCCTCTTCATTCCCTGTACACGTCGCTTCGTGGCATGTTCGAGAAGCTCTATAGCACCATTCCGCTTACAGCCACGCCGGAACAGCAGAAGACGTTCCGCAACGCCACTATGGTTGGCGTATTACTCGCTGCCCTAGATCCGGAGTACGAGGCAACACGCGCTCAGATCCTAGCAGATGCCACCATCCCACCGATGGAAGAGGTATACAGGAGGCTCAGTCGTGTACCCGTTCCGTCCAATACAGCGACTGCGACTCCGTCAGCAATGGCAGTTTCCAGGGGACGTGGTAGTTCGTCCTCGTTTCGTGGCAGGGGAAGTGGTGGACGTGGCCGCGGAGGCCGCATACGCTCTACGTGTTCATTTTGTCGCCGCACTGGTCATTCGGAGGATACATGCTATTCCAAGCATGGTTTTCCTCCTTCTGCACGAGTTGCTGATCATGTTCAGGGTCCAACAGCAACTACTCCAGATCACAGGTTCGAAGAGTTGGTGGCACGACTTCGGGATATTATGCCACAATCATCATCATCAGAGGGTGCAAACGTTTCTGATGTTGCGGCTTCGGCTTCAGCTAGTACATCGGCCTCAGCTAGTGCCTCAGGTAGTCCTTCAACCTCATTTCATAGTCATGACCTCACAGGATGGATTGTCGACTCTGGAGCTACCCATCATCTATGCCGTGAGAAAGATATTCTGCAGTCCTACAGAGCTGTTCAGCCAGGTCGCTCTGTACTCATTGCTGATGGCACTCAGTCTCCTATCATCGGTCAGGGGGAGACAGCTTTGCTACCCTCTATGCACTTACAGAATGTGCTACATGCTCCAGAATTCTCTATGAACCTCTTATCTATTAGCCAGATTACACGTGATTTGCACTGTCGTGCTATTTTTGATCCATCGTCTGTTATTTTTCAGGACATACTGACGGGCAGGGTGATTGGCTGTGGTTCTGAGCACAATGGCCTTTATCGTCTCGTTCGTAACTCCTACGCTGGCGTCTCCTTGCATTCCCAGGCCTCCGTTTCTCCGTACACCTGGCATCTTCGGTTCGGTCATCTGCCGCTGCAAAAGATGCGTCACCTCCTGCCTCAGATATCTCCGAGTTCCTCTTTTCGATGTGAAGCATGTCAGTTAGGGAAGCACCATAGGTCTAGCTTCCCCGGTCGTCAGAGTCGGAGCAGTAGCTCCCCGTTTGAATTATTTCATATAGATATTTGGGGTCCAAGTCGTGTCCCGGATCATCAGGGGCACATGTTCTATTTAGTTGTGGTTGATGATTTCTCTAGAGTGTCGTGGACTTTTCTTCTTAAAAATAAATCTGAAGCAGGAAATGTTCTTCAAAATCTAATTAATGAAGTCCAGAATGTTTTCTCATCCACTGTTAAGTATGTGCGTACTGACAATGCATTGGAGTTCTGCACTCGTTCTCTTGCTAGCTTCCTTTCATCTAAAGGCATTGTTCACCAAACCACATGTGCCTACACCTCTCAACAAAATGGGGTTGCAGAACGAAAACATCGACACTTTCTTGATATTGCTCGCACATTACTTATCCAGAGTTGTGCTCCATTAACTTTTTGGGGGGATGCTATACTTACTGCGTGCTATCTTGTCAATCGAATGCCTACAACTGTTCTTGGGGAAAAGTCTCCGATCTCTGTTCTCTTTCCTGACAGAGACTTGTTTACACTGACACCTAGGGTTTTTGGCACTGTTGCGTTTGTTCACCGCTTATCTCCGGGACTTGATAAGCTATCACCTAGGGCTATCAAGTGTGTTTTTGTGGGTTACTCCAGGACTCAGAAAGGATACCGTTGCTATGACCCTGTCCATGGCAAGTACTATGTGAGTGCAGATGTTACATTTTTCGAACCTGTCATGTACTTCTCCCCTGCAGGTGACAGATTGGTCTCCTCCACATCATCAGATTCCAATGTCTATGTTCCACCACCTCCAAGCCTGGGTCCATCCTCTACTCCACCGACACCAATATCACCACCACCACCATCTCCTCCTCCGCCACCACCCCCACTTGTCCCTTTCCCTAAGGTCTACACGAGACGGACAGGCCCTGCTCAAGCTACGTGTCAACCATCCAACACGCCTCAGGTATGTACTGATGTTAACACTGATGATGGGTTAAATAATGCACCTGTGCAGGAGCTTTTACCACAGGAGGAGGATCAACCAGTCAGCACTGTTTTGGATGACTTGGACCGGCCTATTGCTCATAGGAAGCAGCGAAGACAGTGTGCCTCATATCCCCTGGCCTCTCATGTCTCCTTTCATCGTCTCACTGGGGATTTCCAGAAGTTTGCTGCTGCTGTATCGTCAGTGGAGATTCCACGGACTTATCAGGATGCCATGAAGACTGAATGCTGGCGTCTAGCAATGGAAGAGGAGATGTGTGCCTTGCAATCGAGAGGGACTTGGTCTCTTGTCCCTATTCCTCCAGGTGCATCTGTGGTGAGTTGCAAGTGGGTATTTACGGTCAAATATCATGCAGATGGTCGTCTTGACAGATACAAGGCCAGGCTCGTAGCAAGAGGGTTTACACAGACATATGGGGTAGATTATTTAGACACTTTTTCACCTGTGGCGAGGCACTCTACACTTCGCATCCTTCTATCGGTTGCAGTGGTACGTGACTGGACCATATTCCAGCTTGATGTTAAGAATGCTTTCTTGTATGGTGATCTACAGGAGGAAGTCTACATGCAGCAACCACCCGGGTTTGCTGCTGAGGGGGAGACTCAGAAGGTGTGCAGACTTCATAAGGCTATCTATGGCCTTAAACAGAGTCCTCGAGCATGGTTCCAAAAGCTCTCCCAGCTTATTGAACAACAGGGGTTCAGAAGATCAAATGCGGACCACTCATTGTTCGTCCGGAAGACCCCTAGAGGTACCATCGTTGTTATGGTATATGTTGATGGCATATTGGTTACTGGAGATGATGCACAGGGGGTTGAGATAACCAAGTCCATGTTGGGCAGCCAGTTCATTACAAAGGATCTAGGCACAATACGGTATTTTCTGGGGATAGAATTTGCAAGAAATGCACAAGGAATGGTGATGACTCAAAGAAAATATGTCACAGACTTGCTAGTTGAAACAGGAATGACTGGATGCAGACCTTCAAGTACACCTATGGACCCGAGTATGAAGCTGTACGATGATGATACCGAGGAGGTGGACAAGAGAAGGTACAGAGAAATGGTGGGTAAGCTCTTATACATCACTATAACTCGACCGGATATTGCCCTTGCAGTAAACCGGGTGAGTCAATTCATGGAGCAGCCGAGGCAAGTACACATGGATGCCTTGTACATGATACTGAGATATCTGAAGTCTTCCCCAGGCACAGGGTTGCTATTCAAGAAAGGTACAGATCTGTCTATTTCCGCCTGTGCAGATGCAGATTATGCAGGATGTCCACGAGATCGTAAGTCTACTTCTGGATTTGCTATCTTCATAGGAAGCTCTTTAGTCTCTTGGAAAAGCAAGAAGCAGACCGTTGTGGCGAGATCCAGTGCCGAATCCGAGTACAGAGCCATGGCACAGGCAAGCACAGAAATGATGTGGGTTAAAGCAGTCTTAGAAGATCTGAATGTTGATGTTCCCTTGCCTATGAACCTGCAATGTGACAATCAGGCAACATTATTCATCGCCAACAATCCAGCCTTCCATGAGAGAACAAAACACATAGAGGTGGATTGTCATTACACTAGGGACATGATTCAGAAGGGCTTCATCTCCACATCTCACGTCAGTTCAGAGGACCAGACAACGGACATATTCACTAAGCCATTGCTCAGAGGACCTTTCCAGAGATGTTCTTCCAAGCTGAGCATGATAGATATCTATGCTCCATCTTGAGGGGGAGTGTAGAGATAGTTGTTCGTCTTTGTGTCTTTTATTATATTTCAGTCTCTTTATGTACCTCTCATGTAATTTACCCAAGGGCTCTCTCCCTATATAAGAGACCCGAGGGCTCTATGGAATACATCATCGAAGTATTCTAACACGATCAAAGGAAACATGTGAAATGAGAGGATATAAGGTATATGTACACTTCTGCTTCCGAAGCGCAATAGGTATATCAAGGTCATGAAGAATCTTCTCAATATGTAAGCCAACCTCCTGCAAAGGTTCATGCTCATGCATATCTCCAGACCCATCGTTAGAAACATTGTATTCAGGACAAATCGAAGGCGTGTTGGATGAGGGGCGATGACCATGAGCAAAAGCAGGCTGACGTGTATAGTATCGTTGCAAGGGGGAATAGGACAATGGGAAGTGGCGTTATTGGGGGAGGTGATGGAGGTGGAGTGGGAGGTGGAGGTGGTGATGGAGTGGGAACCACATGCACATATGGTGGTGATTGACTCGCAGGAGGAGGTGGCATGTAGATATCATCATCTAAATTTGATGAAGTCAACATATTACCTGTAGGAGAAGAATACATCACCGACTCAAAAAATGTGACATCAGCGCTAACATGATATTTCCTACGCAATGGATCATAACATATATATCCCTTTTATGTCCTAGAGTACCCAATAAAAACACATTTGACAGCTCTAGGAGAGATCATGTCAATACCTGGAGATAATTGATGAACGGATGCAACAGAACCAAAAACCCGAGTAAGTGAGAATAACTCTTTCTCAGGAAATGACAGGGAGAAAGGATTCTCACCCAGTACATACGAGGACATAAGATTCACGAGATAATAAGTAATAAGAATTGCATCACCTCGGAACGAATGTGGGGCACGACTCTGAATAAGAAGGGTTCGAGTAATATCAGGTAAATGGTGATGCTCATGCTTCTTTCTGTAACACCATTCTGCTGAGAAGTGTACGCACATGATGTTTGATGAACAATATCATGAGATGAAAAGAACTGTGAGAGTGCACGAGTACATAATTCTAATGCATTATCAGTTCTCACAAATTCGATAGAAGAAAAAATATTCTGCACTTCATTGATAAAAGTTGTAATCACATTCCCAGCCTCAGATTTATTCTTCAATAAAAAGATCCATGAAAAACGAGAAAAATCATCAACCACAACTAGATAAAACATGTGTCCCTGATGATCGAGAATATGACTTGGACCCCAAATGTCAACATGAAGTAACTCAAAAAGGGAGCTATTACTCTGACTCTGACGATCAGGGAAAGTGGCTCAATGGTGCTTCCCCAACTGACATGCCTCGTATTGGAAGGATGAACGAGGTGAGATCTGAGGGAGAACTTGACACATCTTCTGAAGGGGGAGGTGACCAAAGCGTTAGTGCCACATGAACGGAGAGATTGGTCCTGTAGAATGAGAGGATAGGCCTGCAAATAGAGATCGGACCAGTCGATAGAGGCCTCCTGCTCACGACCACAACCAATCACCTTGCATGTAAGAATGTCATGAAATACAAGAGATGATGGGTCAAAAATTACCCGACAATGTAAATCCTTCGTAAGCTGACTAATATATAATAAATTCATAGAAAAGTCAGGTTCATGTAACACATTCTGCAGACGCATTGAAGGCATCAAATTGATCTCCCCATGTCATGTGATCGGAAAAAGAGTCCCATCGGCTATGACAACAGTTCTCCCTGGAGGAACATGTCTGTAAGCTGCAAGTTGATCTCTATCTCCATACAAGTGATGTGTCGCCCCAGAGTCCATAATCCATTCTATAATATCATATCCATGACAAGTAGTAAGAGCATAGATGCTACTTGAGGTACTGGCAGTGGAAGAGGTATTGGTAGAAGCAGAAGCAGCAACACCTGGGTGGCCTCAAAGAGTAGGTGAGGAAGCAATGGGACTAGCAGGAGCTAGGAGGCAAAATGTCCCTCAATTGGGCTACTAAGTCATCAAACCTCTGATCCAAAGAGGGGGCTGCAGGAGAATCAACTCGTTCTGCTACACGAGCTGATACCAGAAAACAATGCTTAGAGTAGCACGTGTTCTCTGTTTGCCCAGGACAATGGTAGTAAGTACAGGGCTGACGAATACGACCTCCTCTATCACGAGGTCCACGACCACGAAATTGAGAGAAGCCCCCTCTACTGCGAGAGGCTGCCATCGTATAAGATGTTTGAGTAGCGGGTGACGAACAATGATCATGTTAAGTCTGCAGAAAGCTTCCTCCATGGGAGGAATGGTAGCATCCACCAGTATCTGTGAAAGAACCGCCTCATACTCCGGATCAAGTGATTCTAGGAATACACCAATCATAGTGGCATTCTTGTATGTATTCTGCTATTCAAAGGTAAATGTAAGCGACATAAAACTGTGGAGCTTCTCGAATATTCCACGCGGGGATATGTACAGAGAATGAAGAGGTCGTATGATCTGCTTGACAATAAATATATCATGTTATAGCTGCAAGATTTTTGTCTCATTCCTCGAAGGTGGCTGCGAGGATATCCCACATTGCCTTAGCGGTGGGTTAATGTAACACTGCATTGGTGATCTCTGACATCAATGTACCAGATAACCAAACCTGTGCATAAGCATCATTTACCTCCCATGAGGTGTTGACCCTAGTTTTCTCAGTCGGCTCTTCTTCGGTAAGAATATATTTCTTGCCCATAGACTTCATGAGGCTCATGAACTGCATGGCCCATAGTTCGCAATTCGTCCCGTCCATCTTGACAATTGGTGCTAGATCTCTAAAAGCACATGTGGCGGGGACGTCGACTTTGTTCTCTGACATACTGTCGGATGGAGAAAACTAGGCTTTATAGACCAAAATAAATGTGTCTGCACAGACATATGGGAATTTGATTGCATGCAGACTTAGGATGCAATCAAATCCATCAATAAGAAACGGACCGGGACACGGGCGAAGATGGAGGCCTTAGGGGGTCGTAGAGGGTTCCACCAACGATGGCAGGAGAACCGTGACAGTGGTGCGGACGAGAGGAGTAGAGGGTTGAGGGCAGCGGAAGAGAGAACCAGCGACGGTGGGTAGCGGAAGAAAGAGAGGGTCAATGACGGAAGAGAGAGAGAGAGAGCCGAGGGCGGCATGCGACAGAAGAGAGAGAGGGTCGACGGTGGACGATGCACAAGAAGGGCTGGCAGTTGGGGTTAGGGTTTCTCAGGTATGAGAGCTCCAAACTAGGACCGTTGCTTTGATACCATGTTGGGAAAAAAATAAGAGTTGTTTATTCTGTAGAACACTAGGGCTCTCTTATATATATAAGAGACTATGGGTAAATTACATAAGATAGACATAAATAAAGAAAAGTGAGAAACCGTACAAAAACATATATATATATATCTACATCTACTATAGAAGCATTGACATGAGCTATAAAGAAAGACATCTGGTTGAAAGTTTTAGTTAGAGATCTCGATCTATAACATGACCAGGCCACTATATATTGTGACAGTCGTAGTGCAATATATCTAGTTAAGGATAAGATGCATTATGAAAGGATCACACATATTGATGCGAGATATCACTTCATCTATTTTGAGAAGAGGATCAATGTGAAGAATGTTGACACAATAAATAATCCAGCCACTATATTCACCAAGGTTGTTCCTACAAGCAAGTTCAAATATTGCTTGGACTTGCTCAATGTTGGCTCTTGGCAATAATCCTGAGGAAGGGAAATCATCAGTGGAGTCTAGTAGTTGCTCTATGATATGAGTATCCAGTTCAAGGTAGAGATTGTTGATAATGCTTTGAATCCTACTATCATAAAAACATTTAATAAAAAATGGATCCTACTTGAATTGTAATCTAAAACCCATTTGGATCCTACTTGAATTGTAATCTAGATCCCATTTGTAATTGGATTTGATCCTATTTGCATCGGGATTTGTGTCATATTCATATTAGGATCTAGGACATATATGTAGAGGGAGAAATATATAAGAGAATAATAAAACATATATCACTAAATGTATATTATATCTCATTTTTGTAACATTGTATAATATATTGGGCTAGCGAGTTGGTCCGGGCTTGGGCCAACCTCAGCCCGAGCCCGACCCAAACAATTATTTGGGCCTATATTTTTACACAGGCCCATCCCATTTCAATTTTGGGCTTGTGTCTAGCCAGGTTAAGAGGGTCGAGTTTCAGCTGGGATGGGCTGAGTCGACCCAATGCTCATCCCTAGTTTAATCTCGGCTGCTTTATCTTCGTGCAAACTATCATGTTCGATACCAATCATGTATATCAACCATTTTTATCCCATCAAAAGATTGATATGCAAGAGATAGCTCTCAAGATGAAATTGTTTTTACCTACAAAATTTGATTCATGTTAAAGAGTGATGTTAAGAGATTCTTTCTTTCTCTCATCATTTCTCTTCACAACGTCTCCCTTTTGCCTCATTTGCCATTTTGCTTTTGCCGCTCGAATTTTATCTACTTTACTTGTTGTAGCCGGGTTTTATAAATTGAAAATTTTTATTGAAACCCCGAAATTATAAAAATATAGTTCTTAAAGGGAGCAACTTTTCATCAATGTGAGATATCTCTTTCCTTCCTTTCTCCATTTTATTTTATAAAGGGAAAAAAAGTGATAATATCTTGAGAAAGACAATAACAGCTTAAATCCTAAAATCAATTTTAACCTAAGTAGTAATCAATTAAACCTCAGACCAATTGTTTGAGTTGAGTAAAGAAAATTATATATACACACATCAATCTCACATGCATGCTTATTTGGGTACTTAGCATGATTGTAGGGAATTAGTAATCCTACGTCTAATTGGGTCAAGGTCTGTGAGGAAGTTGTGGATCTTCAAGTCCAAGTACTCATCTTCAATTCACGATTTTCTATGACCTCACCCATCTTATTATTGAGGACATAAAAGTGCAAGGCTTGGTGAAACCACAGATGTCGTAGTACAGCTCTTCACTTAAGTCTCCACAAGAGGACACTCTTGATATCAAGCTGGAAGAGGAGCAATTCCTTGTTAACAACAACAACAAGAGTATGAATCATGGCAAGTTGAACCATAAATGAGGTAGTGTCATAGAAGTCAACACTATATGCTTGAGTGTATACTTTTGCAAGCAATTGTGTCTTGTAGCATTCAATCTAAGTGATGCTTGATTGTAAAGATCCACCTTCAACCAACCATGAGGACATTTTGAGGGGTATAACAAGAGTCCAGGTGCTTCTAAATTATAAAGCGGGCATCTCCTCATGCATGACTTCACATAATCTGTCATTACAGAGATCTTGATATGTTGAGTATCGCCGCATCAAAAAGGCCAATAACAGTCAGTTTTGTACTGAAATGGGTCGACCACGACACATGTCAAAATATAGGGTGCATCATATATGCATGCTTGCACTTCCTCAGATCGATAGAGATGTCGATGTCATCTATATCAGCCTTGTCAATCTACTATTTGTAATTTCACCTAAAAGAATAACTCCAATGCCATCATTAGAAATGTTGCGATACCAAGTTTCCTTTCGAATGGCGGATGACGGTACAAGCTATTAAACATGGGTCATTCGTAGTAATATCAGGACTGTGGTGGCAACTGTATAAAGTCTCGTATTGCCTATCAAAAAACTCTACAAGATAAATAGAAGGTGAAGGCAAATAAACCCCACCATCAATATCAAAGGTGCTTGATCTATAACTAATGGGTGAAAAAAAGATACTCAAAGAGAGAGACATCTGAAGTCGCATAAAACCATCTACTGAACGGTTGTAGCATTTATAGCCCTTTTAAGCCCTCGTATATCTTACGATATGTAATTAGGTTTTGGAGAGAGCTTATTCTTTAGAACTGTGACGGGTACAAATGCAACATGTCAACAAATCCATGGGGACAGTAAAGAGTCTTTTTGAGGAACCCATGGAGAGGGGAACATGCTCATCAAGTACAAAGGAAGGCATCCAGTTCATTAAATAGCATGCAGGGAGGATTTCATCAGCCCAGATTGTACAAGGAGCATGATTATGGATCAGAATGGTTCTTATAACATCAGAAAATATCAATGCTTTCTCTGCAAGGCCATTCTGCTGAGAGGTGTAAGGAAATGAATTCAGGTGGAAGTGCAAGCAAATAAATTCAGGTGGACAATGCCAAATTATCTGAGAAAAGTAGATAAATTACAGTGCAAAACTTAAATCATTATTAATCTAATAATCTTGACATGTGTATATTTTTTATTCTGACGTGAAAGATTTGATTACACCATCAACTTCAGGTTTATTATTCGAAAAGAAAAACCCAACTGACACAACTGTAGCCATCCACATCAACCAACTAGTCCACGTGTCCCGATCCCTCCATAACACAATAAGAATCCCACACATCAAAATGTAAAAACTCAAAACAACTAAAACATATGAAACGTAAACTTGTAAATGTTCGCTTAAAAAGTTGTACATGTGTGCCCTAAGGTACAAACTAAAAACAGAATGTGTGACAAAGTGATCACTAAAAAAGCTAAATAAGTATTAGAAAAAATACTCCTGAAGCATACATTAGGATGATTATAGAAAAAAGTTCTGTTTCATGAGCCATACAGAGAAAAGGAGATAATTAAACTAGTGCATGTTTACCTACTGAACACATACCTTCTTTTGTAATTCGTACTGCTGTCCGTAAAATAGATATTCCCTTCATCATCAATATCCAAATCATTTGGAAATCCAAGGGGCACCCCCTCAGCCTCGATAGCAAGAGCAGTAGCCAACCCACCTTCAGGCCCAACCTTTAATAAGCCGAAATATGCATCAGCAAAATATAATTCACCTGTCTTCTTATTGAAACGCAGGCCCAAAGGCCGGCCACATATATGTTCGTTCTTCAAATAGCTCAACATGTGTGACTTGGGATTGCAGATCTCCGACCTACATGGGAGAACAGTAAGCAGAGATTAGATTGTCAGCAAAGCCCATTCTAGCCAGAGGCAGCACAGAGGCAACTCTGGCTGGTTATCAAACAAAAAGCAGAAAACCCATTATATCCGAGAAATATCAACTATATCCGTGAAATAACAACTTTTGGCAAGCCATGTGTATAAATGGGCCTGAGTTTGAGTGAATTTTTGGAAATAACTTAAAACATTTGAATTCAAGTATAGAATTCGAACCCGTTCGACATGAACATTGTTTGAAAAAATGTGTCTCAAGGCGTAAAGGCGTTCGAGGCGAAACGGTGCAGAGGAAAGTCTCGAGGTGACCGCTTCGGACCCCTTGGTTGAGGCGAGCACCTCAGATGATCGAGACCGTCGAAGCGAGGCGACGAGGTGGGGCAAGGCGGTACCTGAGGCGTTATGCATTTATCAAGTATTTTTTAATAAAATAATTGGTTTTATTGGTAGTTTCAAATATTTATAAAGGTCTAGTGTTAAAGATATATTTATACAAGATGGATGCTTAAATTTGATCTCTTTCTTATTAATAATTACCATTAACATGTCCAACTATTTTCTTAGTATTACAACCTTAAACATATGAATTCGTAAATCTCATATGCATGCGAATTTGAATACCCATATAAGAAAAATATTCAGGATGGGAGCGTTGCCACATGCAACCCCCGCAAGGGGGGGGGCACTTGGACCCCCCTAGTTCCCCAGGTTCGCTGACAGGGCAATGAGACCCTCGTACTGGTAAGATATGGTGGTACAGGTGGACATTAGACCGTTCCTCAACTGGGTTCAATAGAACATACGATTAAAGTTCAAATCATATGATTCATATCTGTTGGAGTATTCGTGTATGCACCATATTGAGTTGTAGTAGGGTAAATGGATCCTGGAGGAGATCCATTTACCCCATCCAGTGTTTAGTCCCACATCGTCCAGTGGTGGGACTTGGAGGCTCTGGAGAGGCTATATAAGGAGCCCCAGACCTCCTGTATCCATTGAGAAAAGCAATGCATAACACGCCCCTTTGAGGCGTTCTCCCGTGGTTTCATCCCGCTCCTCACGGAGTAGGGTTCCACGTAAAATCATGGTGTTCCATGTTTGATCTTTCTTTATTATTATGCTATGTTTATCATTCCGCTTCCGTTTCCGATTTTCTAACACGGTATCAGAGCGGGTTCGATTCTCACGGAGTCTTTTGCATTGTTATTCGAGATTCGGTTTTAAATTCTTGGAGATTTGTTTATTATCATTCTAGGGTTTCCTGTTCGAAACCCTAAATTCTGCAAACAATTTTGTCGTGTTCCTGCCCCGCTGAATCCCCATATTTGATCATCTCTTGTGCGTGTCAGCCGCTAGTTCCTAGCGGAGCTCCTTGGTGGAGCCTTCATCTCCACGCACGCAATTCTTCCGCGGCCGGCAGAACCCATATCCAGGCGGCGGTGAATCCCCAGAGCCACCGACGAGCTCCTCGCGCGGCTCCGGAGAACCTGGGCACGGAGCCCCAGCGCCGCCTCTCGCGCACCTTGGCTCCTCTCTTCACGCGCAAACTCGCGCGACCTCAGGCGAACCTGGCGCCAAATCCCAGCAGGTGCCAGGCAGTGCCCAATCCCCAAAGGCCCAGGCGCGAGGCGGCGAAGAGCTCTCAGGCGACCACTCGCGCGGGCGCAGACCTCCAGCACGGCATCTTCTTCCCATCGAGCATCCTCTGCAGTTGTGGATCGCGCAACCCTCCCAGTTCTCCTCTCGCGAAGCCGCATCGTGCACCTTCATCAAAAGCATGGGCCGCGCAACTCCATCGGGGTGGCGATGAACCCCCCTTGCGCCCTTGCCTCCAGCGGCGGCGGCGCCCCCCATCGTGCCGCTTTTCCAACGACGGCCCCAAGGTAACGAGACCCCCCCACCCTTTGCGCAAGGCGGCGCGCCCAGTGGCGATGGCGGCGCACCTTCATCCCGCGGATCCTCAACAGCTTCCTGGCGGCGCGCGTATTGAAGAAAACCCCGGGGGGTGCGGCGCTATATGATTCGATTCCCATGTGGGAACCCTAATATGTGCGCCCAAGAGGGGCTACCATTTAAGGCCCAAATGGGCCGTATGTTGAAAAGGAGGGGAGGAGAGGAGAGAGCAACCCAAGTAGGCTACTGCCTAATAATAAAAAAAAGGGGCTGATATATTTTAGTCCCAAGAGAGGATTGTTTGCAAAAAAATGTGAAAAAGGCGCGTACAAGAAAAAGCCGTACGCATATGTAAAAAAAGGAGATGTTTAAAAAAAGAGGAGAGTTGTGAAAGCCGTAAAAATAAAAAATATCAACGGCTTATATTTTTTTTTTAAAAAGAGGGGTTTGAATCATTTGGGCCCAGCTTGTTGGGCCAAGTTAATAAAAAAGGGGGTGCGTGCAATAAAAAAAAAGATAGCCGCACGCATTTAAAAAAATGATTGAAAGCCGAAAAAAATGAAACGGCTTTAAAAAAATTTGTTTTAAAAAAAAAAAAAGAATGATGACGGCTAAAAAAATGACAAAGCCGCAACTTTCATGTTCTTGTTATTTACCCCCTATTTATCGTGTCTTCTCCCAACTTTGTCGACGTTCATGTTCCGACAAGTATGGGAGAAAGGGGGAGTATATGTAGAGTCACAGGTCTATTCATATTCTTCAGATGCTCCAGATGTCAGATCTTCATATTCCAGGCAAGTGCACATTGTTCAGACTCTACAGATTCAGTTATTCAGACTCGACGATCATTGTTTCCGAGTCTCCAGTTTCAGACACGCACGAGTTTGCAGTCATTTTCAGTTGTGCATATGTTGCCATCATTGTCAGAGGTCCCCATCATTCTTCTTGTTGTCAGGCCAGAGTTTTCATGTGAGCCATAGGGACTCCAGAGCAGAGGACCATTCCCTTTGCCATTGAGGGCAAGGGTTTTCATGTGGTATTATAGGTACACCAGAGCAGTGCACCATTCTCTGAGCCAGATGGGAGAGACCTAGTTCTTCGACGAGGAGACTTCAGGCGCAGTTCAGACTCGATGGTCAGATTCCGAGTCTTCAGTTGACTCACACTCCAACCCGTTCGTCCTCCTCACCTGCACGGCATGAGAAGCAACATCCTCGACTGCAGCAATGTGCGCGTTGGGTTGATATTGTCCGTAGTGTCCTGTAGCGTTGAGTTGAGTTTCTTTCTGTCTGTCCAAGCTGAGCATTGCATGCTCCAACTTGAGGGGGAGTGTTATAGTATTCGTGTATGCGTCATATTGAGTTGTAGCAGGGTAAATGGATCCTGGAGGAGATCCATTTATCCCATCCAGTGTTTAGTCCCACATCGTCCAGTGGTGGGACTTGGAGGCTCTGGAGAGGCTATATAAGGAGCCCCAGACCTCCTGTATCCATTGAGAAAAGCAATGCATAACACGCCCCTTTGAGGCATTCTCCCGTGGTTTCATCCCGCTCCTCACGGAGTAGGGTTCAACGTAAAATCATGGTGTTCCATGTTTGATCTTTCTTTATTATTATGCTCTGTTTATCATTCCGCTTCCGTTTTCGATTTCTAACAATATCAATATCTTGGATATCTTTAATGACAACTATAGCCAATGATTCCCTTTTTGATAAATATTTTAGTGGCCAATGAATTCTTTTTTGATTGGGTAGAAATTTAGTAGAAAGGTTTGTGGATTTGGCATAGCCTTTTTCCATGTTCTTATCTTTGTAATTTCATCATATATTACAATGTTATATATTATATGTCTATAAGATTGATGGAGCATGAAATGAATAATTAGGGCTAGATTTTCCAACTATTTATTAGAGTATAATTAGGGTCAAATTATTTTTACGGTTAATTGAGTCTGTTGCAATTTTATTTAAAATAAAGAGATCGCATGTGATCTCAAATTAAATTAGTTAGTCGGTTATCTTTAACAGTTAGTCGGTTAAAGATATTTAGAATCCAAATCAAGATTTTGTTTTATTCGATTTTATCTTTTCTATTCTTGTAACCACACCCTCCTATATAAAGGAGATGGTAGTCCAATATTTTATTCATTCAATGCAGAGTCAAATAATTTGAGATTTATCTATCTCCCTCTCTCTTCTCCCTCTACGTGATCATCACGCTTCTTTCTCCAAATCCCTCGCATCCGGTTGGCCTTCTCTTCTCCTACCCTCCGATTTCTTCCACCAAATATTTACACCACCAAAAAAATATTTTTTCTATAGTTAAAATTTCCTATTTGCATTAATTGGTATCAGAGTATGTCTACAGATAGTCCTCACGATCTGATGATTCGTAACGAAAGAATCTCGTTTAGCGGAACGCAAACGACGTGTTGAAGAAGCCTACAACAAGGAGTTGATGTCCATATTGGTTGAATTTCAGCCGAGTCTATAAAACTTGGCTGCAGATTTTCGAACCTTAAGCGCCACTGAATCGATTCCTCCCATCTTCGAAGCTACTATTCAGGTTTCCGAGGAAGAAAAATAAGAAAAAAACCATCATTGATGTTCTGCTTGCTGTCCAACAAGATTCTGACCAACCTACACCTACAGAACCGACTTCGCGAATGTCGTTGCCTCCTTCCTCTCCGACTCACATATCTCCAACCCCAAAAATCTCCCTCACACATGTGTCGCCACCACCCCTGCTTGCCCCAATGTCGTTTACATCTCGTGATCCACCACTGGAACCCCATTCCGTTGCTGTTGCGATCGCGCCCCCATAGCCCCCTACCAGGTGTGACCCGGGCTGCCCTCACCTCACTGCCATCATACGCACGGTAGCTGTCGCCACCCCCTATTCCCACATTGTCCCCGCTGCCACCACTTCGTGGAGGAAGAAAGAACCCTAATGTGGGCTTTCTCGGCAATGGGATTCGAATCCCATGAAACTTGGTATTTGAGATTGAATTGGAATAATTACAGTGAAGCCCCTCATCCCAAACATTTTTATTTAAGCGACAATTTGGAGAACGTATCTTATGAGTTTTGTTTAAGTGAAGGGGTAGAAAACTAGCAGGAACATACTCCAATTGACAAGAACTACAAACGTAATGATGAGTTAAGGAAGAAAGGGTACGTGATTGGAGTAAATTATTCAATGAACCCGAGAAGAATTCTCCAACACCGCACCTGAAGATCAAGCAATTCATCAGGAGACGAATTTTTCGAAGCGTTAGAGAGCTGATGCAACGTGAAATGAATAATTAGGGCTGAATTTTTCGTATATTAATTAAAGTCTAATTGGAGTCAAATTATTTTAACGGTTAATTGAGTCTGCTGCAATTTTATTTTAAATAAAGAGATCGCATGTAATCTCAAATCAAATTAGTTAATGGGTTATATTTAGTAGTTAGTCGGTTAAAGATATTTAGAGTCCAAATCAGAATTTTATTTTATTCAATTTTATCCTTTTCTATTTTTGTAACCTCGCATCTCCTATATAAAGGGATGGCAGTACAATGTTTTATTCATTGAATTCAGAGTCAATTAAATTTGTATCTATCTCCCTCTCTCTTCTCCCTCTACGTAATCATCGTGCTTCTTTCTCCAAATCCCTCACATCCAGCGGGCCTTCTCTTTTCCCACCCTCTGACTTCTTCGACCAAATATTTACACTATCAAAAAAATAATTTTTCTACCGTTAAAATTTCTTATTTGCATCACAGATTAGATTATTTCATCAATAAATATTTATTATATTTTTTGTAATTATTTTCCTGTTAGAGTTATTATATTTGTATTTATGTTTGTAACCCTTCGAATTATGTAACCCCCGTGATCCTTCAGGTTCCATAACCATATGTGACTCTTCGAGTTCTGTAACCCCCGTGACCCCTCGGGTTCCGTAACCCTTTTACTCTCTAGGGTTTTCTCTCTATATAAGAGACCCTAGCTCTATGGAATAAATATCACATTCGTCTCTCTTCTCAACATGGTATCAGAGTGACGGTCTTAGACCGGAGCCTAATACCCTAAACCCGTCTCCACCACCAGCCCTCTCTCCTTGCACGGGGCCCCTTGATGAGAGAAGGGGACACGTGCAAGGCAGGCCGAGTCCCCAACAGCATCAGTTGCCACCTCCAGTGGCACATATAGCATCGTCCGAGGCTCCATCAGCTCCAACCACACCTCCTGCCTCACCGGCACCACCTGGAGCCTCCCCCCTTCCAACAGCCCCTGCTTCACCACGACTTGTTTCTCCCAACTTTTTATTTCTCCCAACTTGATGTTCCATACTTTTTCTATCAAGTATGGGAGAAAAGGGGAGTCAGAGATGATTCTTTAGGACGCCTGTTGTTCTACCACGACCGACAGATCGATACTCCAGACTACTACTCAGATCATCCATCTTCACCGAGCATCAACTTTTTCGTCAGGGCATATACTTCTTTTACGACCAGACTACTACTCCGTGTTGGACTTCTTTTACAGTGATTCTTCTCCAGACACGACAGAGATATGTTCCGGTGACCTACATGCACGACAGAGATACGTTCCAGTGACCTGATATCGTAGCCACTCTACAAGCATGGTAGAGATATGTTTCTGGTGACCTAAAAGCCGCAGACCGTCCTCGAACGAGTCTTCTACCAGCACCAGACATATGTTCTTACGATGCATCGTGTGAAGATATGATGTATACTTTTTCTTTTTGTTACAAGCTGCAGGTTTCTCAGCTCTATCTTGAGGGGGAGTGTTAGAGTTATTATATTTACATTTATGTTTGTAACCCTTCGAGTTCAGTAACCCCCGTGATGTAAAGCCTTGAACTTAGTATCTCTCGGATCCTATATAATAAGATCCGGCTCATCGAGAGGAAACCAACGGAATTTGTTTCGTGTGAATCGGACTTCGGTTCGATTTGTTATGATTTTCGGAAGAAAGAGAAGTAAGGAGGTTTACAATGTCATTAACCTATAATGACTATCACTAAGACTAATTAAGCATGATTAAAAAACTAATGACGGATTGAAAACTGCTTATGACTATTAACGAACACTAATCAATTGTTAGCAAAAGAAAAGCATGGTGAAAGTTAAATCATGATTAGTGAAAGTTAATCATGATTACCGTTAATTAAGCATCATTAGCAAATCTAGAATCCCCTGGATAGTTCTAACTTAAGCCCTAAGTTTCGGATAAGTTTTGGCCAAAACCATGAGCCAAAACCATGAGCCGCTAACCGCGGTTAAGGTCTAAACCATGGTTTTCTAACCATGGTTAGCGGTTTTCTGGAGCCTATAAATACCCCCTGCCCATTCATTCTCTACGATTTCCACTACCACCACCACCCTAAGGGCTAGGGTCGAGAGGTCTGGAGGAGGAGTGGGAGGCGAGGAAGGAGCGCTAACGAAGCGTTGTCGGGAGAACGAGGAGGAGGAAGGTACGATCATCTCTTAGTTCGCTTCGTAAGTTAGGTTTTCGATTCATGTTCTTTTTCCAGTTTGGTTTTCGATTCATCTTCTTTCCAATTCGTTTTCTGTTATGGTTCGAGGAAAAATCTGTGTAACACCCTACTTAGGTGCATGCGGCTATGCACGTCAGTAAATCCTATGATTCGTCGCACTTTCACTCACCTAAGATGTGTGGTGTCTACCGATTCTCCATTGTTTATTGTTCAATTCTTTCTTTTCCGCTTTTATAGTTATTTTGATAGAGAAATATGTGTAATACCCTACTTAGGTGCGAGCGGCTATGCACGTCAGTGAACTCTGTGATTCGTCATACATTCACTCACCTAAGACGCGTGGTATCTACCGATTCTCCATCGCTTGCAATTTGATTATATTCTTTCAGTTTCGCTGTTGTTTTTGTTGGAAGAATTAGAGTTGTTGTTTATTCCTAAGAGCCCTAGGGTCTCTTATATAGAGAAGACCCATGTGTAAATTACATAAGACGGAACATTGAATAATAAAAAGTACAAACGGTACACATACTACATAAATCTTTCGACACTCCCCCTCAAGATGGAGCATAGATATTGATCATGCTCAGCTTGGAAGTACACTTCTGGAATGGTCCTCTGAGTGACGGTTTGGTGAAGATATCGGCAGTCTGCTCCTCAGAACTAACATGTGAAGTAGAAAGCAGTCCCTTCTGGATCATGTCTCTGGTGTAGTGACAGTCTACTTCAATATGCTTGGTTCTCTCTTGAAAGGCAGGATTATTGGCAATGAACAATGTGGCTTGATTATCACACTGAAGCTGCATGGGTAGAGGTACATATACATGTAAGTCTTCTAATACAGCTCGGACCCACATCATTTCCGTACTTGATTGTGCCATAGCCCTATATTCAGATTCTGTACTGGATCTAGCCACAACTGTTTGTTTCTTGCTTTTCCAAGAAACTAGAAAGCTACCCACAAACACAGCAAATCCTGAGGTAGACTTTCGATCCTTAGGGCACCTTGCATAGTCAGCATCCGCACATGCAGAAACAGATAAATTGGTTTCCTTTCTGAATAGCAATCCTGTGCTTGGAGACGATTTTAGATATTTGAGTATCATATATATAGCATCCATGTGTACTTGTCTCGGTTGTTCCATGAACTGGCTTACCCGACTAACTGTAAAGGCAATATCAGGTCGGGCTATAGTAATGTAAAGAAGCTTCCCCACCATTTCTCTATACCTTCTCTTGTCAACTTCTTCTGTATCATCATCATACAACTTCATGCTAGGGTCCATAGGAGTAGTAGACGGTCTGCATCCAACCATGCCAGTCTCAACAAGCATATCTGTAATATATTTCCTCTGAGTCATTACTAGACCCCATGCATACCTGACGAACTCCAACCCCAGGAAGTATCGTAATGTACCAAGGTCCTTTGTAACAAATTGACGACCCAGCACTGCTTTGATCATCTCTATCCCCTGAGCATCATCTCCTGTAAACCAAAATATTATCAACATACACCATGATGACAACTGTACCTCGAGTAGTCCTCTGGATGAACAGTGAGTGATCTGCATTGGATCTCTTGAATCCATGTTCTTCAATCAGATGAGAAAGCTTCTGAAACCATGCCCTTGGGCTCTGTTTAAGGCCATAAATGGCCTTATGAAGTATGCACACCATATGATTCCCCCCCCAGCAGCAAACCCCGGAGGCTGCTGCATGTAGACTTCCTCTTGCAGATCTCCATACAAGAATGCATTTTTAACGTCTAACTGGAATAAAGGCCAATCACGTACCACAGCAACAGATAAAAGAATACGAAAAGTGGAGTGACGGGCGACTGGAGAGAAAGTATCCATATAGTCTACATCATAAGTCTGAGTGAAACCACGTGTCACAAGCCTTGCCTTGTACCGATCAAGGCTACCATCTGCATGATACTTGACAGTGAATACCCATTTGCAGCTAACAACAGAAGCCCCTGAAGGAGCGGGATCCAAGCTCCATGTGCCCCGCGACTGTAGGGCAGCCATCTCCTCCTCCATTGCTGACCGCCAGCAATCAGATTTCAATGCATCATGATAGGTCTTTGGAATCTCCACTGAAGATAAAGCCACTGCAAATCTCTGAAAGTCCCCTATGAGGCGATGAAAGGAGACTTGTGAGGCAAGAGGATACGAAGCACAACTGCGTTTCTTTTTTCTCATCGCAATAGGAACATCCAGATCATCAACCACAGAACTCGTTGGAGCAGATTCGCCCTGCAATGATATACCCTGCATAGGCACACTATTCGACCCATCATTAGTAGTAACATTTGGACATACCTGGGGTGTGCTGGATGATTGGCGTGGAGCATGAGCAGGACCAGATCAACGGTTATAAAATTTTGATAGTGGCGAGACAAGCGGTTTTGGTGGAGGTGTGGTGGTAGAGGAGCGGAGTCAATGTTAGGAACTGGATTGGACAATGGAGGACTCACCCTAGGAGGAGGAACATAGACGTCATCGGTAGATGTGTTGGAGACCAATCTGTCACCTGCAGGTGAAAAATACATAACAGACTCGAAGAAAGTTACATCAGCACTGACAAAGTATTTCCTGTTGACGGGATCATAGCACCGATATCCTTTCTGCATCCGAGAATAGCCCACAAAGACACATTTGACAGCTCTAGGTAAGAGCTTGTCAAGACCTGGGGATAGCTGATGAACAAAAGCAACAACTCCAAAGACACGGGGGATGAGTGAGAATAATCCCTTATTTGGAAACACAACCGAAAGAGGAATTTTCTCACCAAGTAATGTAGATGGCATACGATTTACTAAGTACCAGGCTTTAAGAATGGCATCTCCCCAAAAAGAAATAGGAGCACAACTCTAGATAAGTAGAGTTCGTGTAATGTCAAGAAGGTGACGATGCTTTCTCTCAGCAACTCCATTCTGTTGGGAGGTGTAGGCACATGTAGTTTGGTGTATAATGCCTTTTGACAAAAGATATTGTGAGAGAGACCGAGTACAAAATTCTAACGCGTTATCAGTACGAACATATTTCACATTGGATGAAAAGACATTGTTTACTTCGTTGATAAAATTTTTGATAACATCACCAGCTTCAGATTTATTCTTTAACAAGAAAACCCACGACAAACGAGAGAAATCATCAACCACGACAAGATAAAACCTGTGCTCCTGGTGATCAGGGACACGACTGGGACCCCAAATATCAATATGGAGTAACTCAAAAGGGGAGCCACTGCTCCGACTCTGACGACTCAGGAAGCTAGCTCTATGATGCTTCCCTAACTGACAAGCTTTACATCGGAAGGACGAACTTGGAGATATCTGAGGCAAAAGATGACGCATCTTCTGTAGAGGGAGGTGACCAAAGCGTAGGTGCCATGTATATGGAGAGACAGATCCAACAACATGAGAAGAGACTCCAGCATATGAACTCATGTTCAGACGATAAAGACCATCCTGCTCAAAGTCACAACCAATCACCCTGCCCGTTAGGATGTCCTGAAATATAAGAGAAGATGGGTCAAATATAGCGCGACAATGCAAATCTTTTATAATTTGACTAATAGAAAGTAAGTTCATCGAAAATTCAGGAGCATGTAAGACATTCTTGAGACGCATGGAAGAGGATAACACGATCTCCCCCTGTCCAACAATGGGGGAATGAGTCCCATTGGCAATGGTCACCGAACTACCTGGAGGAATCTCTCTGTATGTGGTAAGTCTGTCTCTGTCTCGACATAGATGGTGCGTGGCACCAGAGTCCATGATCCAATCGGAGATGTCTTAACTATAACATGAGGTAAAGGCACAGGCACTACCTGAGGTACTAGCCGTGGCAGAAGTACTGGCAAAAGCAGATGCAGCTATATCGGAAGGGCCTCCTGAAGAGTCTGTGGAAGCAGGAGGCATAATATCCCGTAACCGAGCAACGAGTTCTTCAAACCTCTGATCCGAAAGTAGAAGATGATGGAGATGCAACATGTTCTGCCACGCGTGCTGATGCTGGAAAGCCATGCTTCGAATAGCATGTATCCTCCGAGTGACCTGGACGGTGATAAAAACTACAAGGTGGACGGAACCGACCACCACGGCCTCTTGTTCCATGACCACGACCACGAAATGAAGAAGGGGAACAACCTCTCCCTCTGGAAGCAGCCATCCCAGAAGGGGGTGGTCTAGATGTGCTGGATGGAACAGATATGCGGCTAAGCCTCCGATAGACCTCCTCCATAGGAGGAATGGTAGCATCTGCGAGTATCTGTGATCTGGCCGCATCATATTCAGGATCAAGTGCCGTAAGAAGGACTCCTACCATGGTAGCATTACGAAATGTCTTCTGCTACTCCGGTGTGGCCGTCGGAGGGATAGTACTGCAGAGTTTCTCAAACATCCCCCTAAGGGATGTATACAAGGAATGAAGTGGCCGTCCATTCTGCTTCATGGTGAATATGTCGTGTTGCAGTTGTAGCATCTTGGTTTCATTCCGGACCCGGGAATATGTCGCCGCAAGAATGTCCCACATCGCCTTAGCGGTGGGCTGATGGGGGACATCATTAACAATCTCCATCGACAACATGCCTGACAACCAGACTTTGGTATACGAGTCATCAGCCTCCCACGAGGCATAAATCCCTGTCTTCTCTGTTGGCTCATCCTCGGTAAGAATGTGCTTCTTAATGTTTGACTTCATGAGACTCATGAACTGCATCACCCAGAGCTCATAGTTCGACCCGTCCATCTTCACTATTGGCGCGGGATCTTTGAACGCGCCTATGGAGGGCATATCAACCTTGGATTCTGACATATTGCCGCAGAAGAAGAACTAGGGTTTGTAGATAGAGTGACAGATATCTACACAAACTGCATAGGATTCGAGTGTGTATGTAGACGTTACACACCCAAATCCATTGATGTGACGAAGAAGGAGGCTACGACCAAGCCGACTGGGGGCGCAGCGGTGCCGGCTAGGACAAAGCCGGCCGGAGGCGGGTGGCGGAGCCAGTTAGGACAGGACCGGCCGAAGAGAGGTGCCGATTAGGGCAAAGCTGGCAGGAAGCGGGGCCGGCTACGGCAAGGGCGGCAGGAGGCGGGGTGCCGGGGGCCGGCTAGGGCACGGCCAGGGAGGCGAGGTGCCGGTTAGGGCACGGCTGGAGGGCTGGTGGCGGAGGCGGGAAGACCGAACGAGTTCGACGGCGTCGGCGGAAAGAGAAAGAGGAAGGGGGGTGGCGGGAAAAGAGAGAGGGTGGGAGCCCTAGGGTTTAGGGCTCTGATACCATGTTGGAAGAATTAGAGTTGTTGTTTATTCCTAAGAGCCCTAGGGTCTCTTATATAGAGAAGACCCATGGGTAAATTACATAAGACGGAACATAGAATAATAAAAAGTACAAACGGTACACAGACTACATAAATCTTTCGACAGTTTTCCTCTCTATTGATTTTATAAAGGAAATTCTTTTTGTTTTTATTTTGAAATATATCCCAATATAAGGGGAAACTCTGCCGAAATTTTCCTAGAAATATGTCCCAATATAAGGGGAAACGCTGTCGAAATTTTCCTAGAAATAATCACCCTGTATAAGGGAAAGCTCAGTCGAAATTTTGAAAGAAAACACGTTCTTCGCGTTCTTCATGTAGTCTTCGCGTTCTTCATGTTCTTCATGCGTTATTCGCGTTCTTGGCACGTTTTTAACGTTTTTGATACGAAAATGAAATTCGATCGTTTCAGGAGCCTTAAATCATCCTTTCTAAAAACAAAACACAATAAAGCACTGCATACGCGAGAGAGAGCTCAATTAGGTAACAAAATCTTTCCTTTTGCTGTTAGGTTTTCATATGAGATTATTGAAGTTTCTGATTTTATGTTCTTCGCTACGAAGAACCCTAAGATTTAGTTATGGTTGAGAAAATATGAAAAGTTGCTTTGTGATTCCCACTAAAATAAGGTTAAGCATCGAATTAATGCAGTAGCTTGGAAAGATAGTGTTTGAGAGTTAAAATAAGCATAAATATGAGTATATATATACATATATATATGAATTAATATATTTATGTGAGTCTATACTTAATATTGAGGAATATGCAAATTGAAGGCCTAATATCGTTTTGGATCCTGAGATGGATCATGTGTTACGTTAAGGGATGACTGGAGTAGAACTGCAGGTCGGGCATGCAACCTGTAGGTTTGTCGGAAGGAACCCGTATTAGGGTGGCCATACCTAGGTGGTACACGGTTGCCCTGTTATA